>CM064893.1:26670106-27222606 GCA_030347415.2 Decapterus maruadsi | reverse complement strand
ATCAATCAATCAATCAGTCCAGTAACACCCAGTGCATCATCACAGGTGTTCGTCCTTTGAGCTGAAACGTCTCATTTATGCAAAAAACTCATCAGTGAAACAAATGAAAAAAAAAAACCCGCAGCTTGGACCGTTTCCTGAATCCACTCCGAGTCTTTCTGGACGTGAACCAGGACGTCGGCCCAGAAAATGACAGATTGCGTTTCTTCTCCCATGGAGAGACAGAGAGGCCCCGGAGTCTCTTTTTTCTTCTGTTTGACCTTTTCGGGGTTAAAAGTGAAATTTAATTTGAGACATTTGTGCAACATTTGGTCTAAAAATAGCTGCTTCTTTTTTTTTTCTTTCTTTTTTTTTTACTCAAAATAAGCGCTCCCTCCGTCCCTGGGCTGAAGAAGCGGAGCATGTGCAACGTGTCGGCCGGAGTTCATTTCTCATCATGTGACGAAGGCTTGAAGAACGTGGGCTATAAAAGGAGCTGTGTGTTGGAGCCGAGCAGAATCCAATCATCTGCTCTGATTTATGAAGCAACAAACTGCTGCTGAACGCTGGACATCAGGATGCAGAGATGACATCATCTAACAGGAAGTCTTTCTTCCTTATTTGGGAAACATGATCAGATTTTTTATGATGTTTGAGATGTTTTGGATCACACGGCGGTGTTGAACAGAGTCTGGATGAACAGATTCACTTCATCTCTTTAATTCCTTCACACACACAGATTTACAGTCGTTCATTTGGCTTCTGTCCAGAGTAACGGACAAGACGAGGCCGCCGCCGCCGTCGTCGTCTGAACCGCAGCTGATCAAACTAACAGCAGATATAAATAGAGTCTGATGATCTAGAGCTGCTGAAGTTACGCCCACAGATATTTCCAATAGTTTGTAGTTGTGTACGGAAGCCCGAAGAGGTCTAAATAAGTTTTTCCTGAGATAACAGGATAACATCAGTGCATCATTCAATTAAGGCCTGATACAGGACGAAACAGCTCTATGTCTTGTATTCGCATTATCACATTACTGTTTATCATCTAAGAACATGTTTCGGGAGATTCAGGGTCCTCGGACGTCTCCATGGATACCGGATGCTGATCAGCACCTGGTGACTGATAGAAATCTCAGGTGCAGCTCTGATTAATTACGTCGTCATCTCAGTGAAAAGAGAAAATTATACACACTGAGTAAAATGAGTATATACTGTATGTCCTCTTAGGGCTTCCGTAGATGTAAATCAATACGTGTGGACGTGCTGAGTGAATGTGTGGGAGGAAAATAATCAAGTTTTGCAATCTGTGCATAAAGTTATGAGGTGACATAAAGACAGAAATGCTACGAGCCAATCACAACGCTCGGATGTGACCGGTGTGGTCCAATGGGAACTGATGTTTTATTGCTGCAACTGAACTCCACTTCAAGATAAGATAAAACTACACACACACAGACACACACACAAAGACTGTCTGTCCCTCTGCTCATCTTTCCAACAGGTGTCTCTCCACCTTTTCTCCACTAGAGGCGCTGTGACCGCTGACACTGACTCACACCAACCTCAGATCAGAGAGAGAAGCCTCCAGCCACACAATCATGTACTTATTGTGTGTTTTGTGTGTGTGTGAGTGTGTGTGTGTGTGGTTTTCCAGCATGTATGCAGAGCGTGACCACACAGAGTTTCCATAGCGGTGATAATGATGATGATGTCATCCCTAGGAGGCATATTTTTTTATTTTAGTGCGTGGTGTTAAGTGATACGTTGCGGTACAGTTGTGTAGCTTTCAACAAGATTTGTATTAATTAGGAACAAATCCACCACCATGTTAATTCATAATAATAATAATAATCTGTTATTACATACTGTATATAAAGCTGTTATTTCCAGTGGGCCCTGAATGCCACACCCACGTTTCGTCTCACCTCCTCCAGTTTGGTTTGTCTCTGTGTTTGTCAGCACCGTCCTGAAGCACTAATTGTCCGTGTTGCTTCTCTGATGACTGTTCCACTCAGGAGACTCAACCGCTGTGTCGCTGCCTCATTCAAAACCTATGAAACGTGCCGGCGCAACAAAGTGGCGTTTACCGCAGTTTATATGGAGGCTCCAGAGAGGAAAGAGCAGATCCTCCTGTTATCCTCCGACCTGACTGAACCAGTGGTTACTGCTGTTCAGCTGCCAGATGGAAAAGTATTTGGGCCAATCATGAAAAAAAGAAAAATGAGAGGAGGAAGTTTTTTTTTTCATTATGCACTTTGAGAATAAGGTTGAAATGATGGATGATAGAGGTGGAGTGCGACCGTAACGATAAGAGCAGGTTTCTGAAGTTATAAAATTGCAAACAAAATTGTTTATTATTATATCATTATATCAAATGTTTTCAAATCAACAAGTATTTTCAACCTTGTTGTCAACCTAATGTGCACATTTCAACTTTATTCTTGAGATGCACGAATGATTGAAAAGAATGATTCCTCCTCTCAGTTTTTTTTCATTAGTGGCCTTAATACGCTTCGTAGTCATGACTTCTTTTTTTTATATACAGTATATGTTTTTAATTCCAATTGATTAGCAGAAAAAGACAGCTACAAAAATATCAATGAAGGAGTGACTAGCTTATTTGTTTCTTTCTTTTTTCTTTTTTTCTTTTTTTTAACCCCAGTCCGGACACTCCCCATCCTGACTTCTGATTGTTGTTTCTTTTTATTATGCTTTGAAATTGATATTAAGGAAATGGGCTTCAAACACAGCTCCACTACTTCCTGAATTTATAGAGCCCATTAACTTTAAAATGATGGAGAACAACATCTCTCTCTTTATAATCTACTGCAAATGACTTGAATGGAAGGAGATAAAATATAAAATGTAATGTAGAAAACAACAACCCAATCTTAAGAAACCAGAGTTAGAGTCAGAATAGATTTTATTGTCAAGTAATTATTACATCTACAAGGAATTTAACATGTTGTATAATGTAAAGAAGGAGGGGGGATGTTTAATAGGTGAAAATACAAAAAATCTAGTGTCTAAATATAAGACAATTCAAAATAAAGAGATTGAAATCAAGTCAAAATGTTGGTTTTTGACAGTCAAATATTTTCCAATTTTCCAGTTATATTTACTATATGTATTTCTTTGATTATCATTATTCATTTTTTTTTGTTTGGTTGTTTTTCTGGCAAGATCGGGCCTCGGTATCGGTACACTGTGACCTCACGTCTCTGTCCTTGCTGATGTGTCTCTTTCTTATCTCTGTCTCAGGACGACACCTCACACACCCCAGACCGGCTGCTCTCCTCCTCCTCCTCCTCCTCCTCCTCCTCCATCCCTCTGTCTCCTCCATGTTTTCCCTCTGTGCCGCTCCACCAGGTGCGCCCTCTGAACTCTGGGCCCAGTCCGTCCTCCCACCAGCGCTGCAGGTCGCATTCCTACAACAGAGGAAATGTGTGGTCCGATATCAGCGGCTCGCTCGGCTCGGCTTCGCTCCTACACTCCTCTTTTTCCAGGAATGTTCCTCAGCTACATGTTTGAAACAATGAGACCCAGACGAGCGAGCGGCCCTGCCCTCGAAAACACAAAGACTGGATGACAGAGAGCTGGAACAGCAGCTCAGTGCTAAATAGTTTCACCCATAAACCTTTGACTTAGGTCAAAACTGGGTGAGCAGATTTAGAAGGGACGACATGAGGCCGTGGAGACAACAGAGATCAATAGTTAAAGCTCCATACGGTATAAAGGTAGATGTTTGTGTTAAAGCTCCATACGGTATAAAGGTAGATGTTTGTGTTAAAGCTCCATACGGTATAAAGGTAGATGTTTGTGTTAAAGTATATAAAGGTAGATGTTTGTGTTAAAGCTCCATACGGTATAAAGGTAGATGTTTGTGTTAAAGCTCCATACGGTATAAAGGTAGATGTTTGTGTTAAAGCTCCATACGGTATAAAGGTAGATGTTTGTGTTAAAGATGTATTAGATGTTTGTGTTAAAGCTCCATACGGTATAAAGGTAGATGTCTGTGTTAAAGCTCCATACGGTATAAAGGTAGATGTCAGTGTTAAAGCTCCATACGGTATAAAGGTAGATGTTTGTGTTAAAGCTCCATACGGTATAAAGGTAGATGTTTGCGTTAAAGCTCCATACAGTATAAAGGTGGATGTTTGTATTAAAGCTCCATACGGTATAAAGGTAGATGTTTAAGCTCCATACGGTATAAAGGTAGATGTTTGCGTTAAAGCTCCATACGGTATAAAGGTAGATGTTTGTGTCAAAGCTCCATACGGTATAAAGGTAGATGTTTGTGTTAAAGCTCCATACGGTATAAAGGTAGATGTTTGTGTTAAAGCTCCATACGGTATAAAGGTAGATGTTTGCGTTAAAGCTCCATACGGTATAAAGGTAGATGTTTGCGTTAAAGCTCCATACAGTATAAAGGTAGATGTTGGAGTTAAAGCTCCATACGGTATAAAGGTAGATGTTTGTGTTAAAGCTCCATACGGTATAAAGGTAGATGTTTGTGTTAAAGCTCCATACAGTATAAAGGTAGATGTTTGTGTTAAAGCTCCATACAGTATAAAGGTAGATGTCCATGTGTAGTGTGATTATAAAGCAGCTCTAGGTTCTATATTAATACTGTGAAAGTATCAAAGCCTCAGTCCACAGAGAAATGCACACAGCCTGTATTCAGAAACTGAGCCTTTATAAAACCAGCCGTCAGGACTTCCTGTCATTTTGTGATGTCACAACAAAGCCCCGCCCCCTCACCATCTGGACCCACCATCCAACAACTTACAGGATTTGGTTTCTCTGAGTGTTTTATTCTGAAATCTGCTCTATTTTTTACTGGATCACTCAGAAACAGTCAGCCAATCAGAAGAGAGGCTCAGAGCCTCCTCTCTTCTGATTGGCTGAGGAGATCGGAAAACTACACTCTATAGTTTATAGTTGATGGTTTTTAAAAGTAGAAATATATCTTCTTATGGATCAACACTTCAAATAAATCAGAGAAGAAGAAGACGGTTATTTTGAACATTTCAAAATAAAAGTTTCCCAAATCCCAAATTTCCCAAATCAACAGCATATCAACTCTAGTAAAGAGTCGGTGCAGGTTTGACCTTCATCTTTATCGTGTGTTTGATGAAGACGGCGGAACAAACAGCTACATTTGGGCCAGTGGGGGGGGGGAGTTTAACTCTGCATGCCAGATGAGCCCGTAATGAGTGAGCGAATTGAGTTTTTTCTTCCTCCAGAAGTGGAGTGGAGTGGTTGTTTGTGGAACAAGGTGGAAAGAAAATGGGTGGTGGAGGGCGGTCGGTCGGCCGATCGGTCGGTCGACCCCCTAAAAATATCATCCAGGAGCTGTTTTGTCAAACCTTCCTCCCAACGGTGTGTTTGTGTGGCGGGGACGGAGGGGAAAAAAGGGAGCGAGGAGGCAACAGAGTGGGCAGTGTCTGGGCCGGGATGGTGTGGTCCAGGAGGGAGAGAGAGGAGAGGAGAGAGGAGGAGGAGGAACTGAAAGTAAGAGAGTGAGAAATCAGGCGTAATTACAGACTTGACTGCAAGTCAGGACGGTTTTAGCGGAGGGAACTCCATGGACTGCAGCGAGGGAGGGAGGGAGGCTATGACTCAGAGAAGGGATGTTTGTTTGACTGAGCCCTGCGGTTGCTTCCCAACATGGCAACCGCCTGTTCGCAGCATAGCAACCACTCCTTCCCACTTCTCTCGCCACAGGGAGATTCCTCAGCGCATATAAACGTATCATTTGGATCGAAATGGAAACCAGATACTTTGTCTTTATAATCATCAGCGTTGCCCCGGACAACACAACCAGGGCTTCCCGGGTGTTTTTTTGTTTTTTTTTTCCTGTTAATTGCAACAAAAACCTAGAAAGGTGCAGGTCAAGTGGCCTCGGCTTCAGAAAATAGGACTGGAATTCACTCAATGACCAAAATCAGCTTCCTTTCATTCCTTTCTTTTATTTTGAAAGTCATAAAGGCCAAGAACAGGTGAAAAATCTTAAAGGGATAGTTCAACATTTTGGCAAATTGCCCCATTGCCATAATCCCAATAGTCATAGCAGTAGGTTCGTTACCTTTAATTGTTGGTGCAAGCTATTTTTAGAACGGTGGAGCAGAGCCGTGAGCTGCTCAGAGCTACGCTACGGAGGCTCATGGGATTTCTTGGTTTCCCTCATCAAACTCCGTTACCACACAGAGTTGTTTTAGAGGGAAATTCATGCAAAACCGCTGATGCGTGTTGCGTTCAGGGACAGTTTTTCATCAACAGTCTCTGTATTTCCCTCTAAAACAACTCTGTGTGGTAACGTTGTGTTATTATCTCATAGCGTGGTGAATGTGCAGGTCACAACTTGTCCACCAGAGCGTTGTGGAGTTGTTGGATTGTGTATTTGATGAGTTTGATGAGGGAAACCAAGAAATCCCATGAGCCTCCGTAGCGTAGCTCTGAGCAGCTCACAGCTCTGCACCGCCGTTCTAAAAATAGCTTGCACCTACAATTAAAGGTAACAAACCTACTGCTATGACTATAGGGATTATGGCAATAAGCCAATTTGACAAAATGTTGAATTATCCCTTTAAACACGGAAATTCAAGGAAAATGTACAATTTCAAACTAGAAATCAATCTTGAAAATGAAGTAAAATAAATGAAAGACATTTTAAAGCACTGATGATTTCAACCTTAACTTTAGCAGCTTTTATCTCTAAATTTTACTACTTTCACCAATTTTTCACATTCATTTTTTAATATTTGTTCTTTATTTTTAGGCGTCGCTGCAGCATCCACACCTCCCAAACCTCGGTGCCGGTGTTTTCCTCAGGATGTGAAGTGTTGATATTGGGATGAGCGGCTCTGAATAAAGTTTACGTTTAATGAAAAGCATCAAGGCCGTGCATTCACTCTGTTCTGTATGAGACCTTGTTGTGTTGCGTTGAGTTGTGTTTGTCCTGCACAACAACAACAACTCTGCTGTCACATCAGAGGGTTGTCCTGAGATGACACCGTCGGGAGTGATGCAATCTGGAAACTTTATGAAGCCGTCAAGAGTTGTTTCAAGGTCGATAAGATCTGACGCTCCTCGGATCAAAGTCATGGATGTAAATCAAACAGCAGAACAGAGGCTGAGTGTGTGGAGACAATGCGGTGCTGTATCTGTGGAGGTGGTGGACCGGGCCGCATGTTCTGTCTTAAGGGGGGGAGGGGGGAGGGGGGGGGGGGGGGGGGGGGCTGCTGTAAAGTAGCATCATTAAAACCGGAGATCCCCCCCACCCCCCTCCACCACCACCACCAGCGCGGTGTTAAAAAGAAAGCTTTGTGCTTGTCGTTCTGAACGCCGTCCAGCAGCGGCGGCCATTTACTTTGTGAAGAAAGCATCATTCACGTCCCCCCAGGGTCAGATGTCTGCGCATGGAAAACTACCGGAGGGGGGGGGGGGTTGGGTTGGGCTGGGTTGGGCCTCCTATTGGCTCGTGGCCTCTTCGGCTCGCCACACCCTCCAGATGTGTGTCAGGTGCTGAAGCGCCTCAGGAATGAGAATAACTCGGTGCAATGAAGAATGCATCACTCTAAAGGTTTCTCTATTGATCCTCAGTTCCACTACAAGCAGATATCAGCTCAATAAAACGTTTGCTTGTTAAAGGGATAGTTCAACATTTTGGCAAATTGGCCCATTACCATATAATAATCCCTAATTGTCGGTGCAAGCTATTTTTAGAACGGTGGAGCAGAGCCGTGAGCTGCTCAGAGCTACGTTACGGAGGCTCATGGGATTTCTTGGTTTCCCTCATCAAACTCATCAAATACACAATCCAACAACTCCACAACGCTCTGGTGGACAAGTTGTGACCTGCACATTCACCACGCTATGAGATAATAACACAACGTTACCACACAGAGTTGTTTTAGAGGGAAATTCATGCAAAACCAGTGATGAATGTTGCCATCGGAGGCAGTTTATCAGCGAGTAGTCTCTGCTTGCCTCTAAAACAACTCATATTCACATACTTATTAATATTTATTTGCTATAGCACTACTACTAATGTAACCAGAACCTGAGCGGTCCGAGAGGTACTGTACAACATGTTTGTGATTTATGTTTGAATACCAGTATTATTATCAGTTCATTCATCATGTTAAACCATATTTTTGGCAGCCATGGTGTCACTTTCCAATAGTGACTCACTGCAGCACCTGATTATTAGAGCATTTTTTCTTATAAATCTGTCAGTGATTGAAGCAACAATCATCACCATCGACTTCTGCCAAACACAACACAGAGAAAACTCGACTGCTTAACGACAACAACAGCGACAACACTGACTCACCGCAGCGGGACAATCAGCATGACCAGATAACCCGACATGAACTCTTGTCATCTGGGTGGAGTCTGCATGGAGGGATCCTCTGACTAACTCATGTTTAGGGCCGGTTTTCCCACAGTCTGCACACACACATGCAGGTCAAGTTAAATGCCAATCTCTTTGTCCGTGTGTGAGATTCACCTGAGCGTGTCAGTAAATGCGTCATGGCGTGGCCTCCAGCCTCCACTGACCCTGAGCAGCGCTTTATCAATGGAAGGGGTATTTGCTGCTGAAATCGACTCTTCTTCTCTGCCTCGTTTTATTCTAACAAAGTAAACAAGCTTCGACATAAATGAGCCGAGTGACGGCACGTTGTTGTGTGTTGGTGTATTTGTCCATTATTTCATAGTTTCACAAATCCTGTTTTTGCCAAGGAAGAAGCCGAGCCCTCGCATTCCTGATGGAGGGTGATGGAGCGACTCTGCGCTAAAAAAAGACAGAAAAAAAAAGAGTAGACATCTTTAAACGGTTATTCAGAGCTTCCAGTCAGAGCTGTTGCTGTGGTTTGGGAACCGTGGGTTGTGTGTGTGTCTCTGTGTGTGTGTGTGTGTGTGTGTTTGTAGAGGAGGATGTGCTGATTCTCATGGAGCAGCAGCAGGGTGTGTCAGACCCAGCCCTTATTTGTGTGTCAGGGTTGAGTAAGGCTTTCAGGCTTTCAGGCTTTCAGGCTGGAGGAAGAAGCAGCAGGAACCTCCCGAGTGATGGAGCTCATAAAAACTTTATTAACAACCACACATTAACAAATAGCACATTATTATGTATTAAAAATTAGACATCAGTCCTGGAATAACATATTTTTTACCTTTACCTTTTTACCCTGTGTCTATAAATGTTGGGCATGTTTGAAGGTTATGAGACAAATTGAGCCTCTTTTAGTTGCAAAGGGACAAATAAAGACAGAAAATCATTGACTATGATCGCACATAGATTTTTTTTTTCTACAATTAAACGAATCATGTCCAATCTTCCTGTAATTATGTAAATGTACTTATTCTGTTATGTACCGGTCCTCTGTCTTTAGGGACTGTTTATGTTAATTGTTGTATTGTTTTGGGGACTACAGATGTAATTTAGCACCAAATCCGGTGTATTTACAGTGGGTCCTACTCGTGAACTCACTGTCCATTAACATGCACTGTCTCCACTAAATAAACAAATACAGTAAGTAAAAGTAAAGTAAATCATTCATCAAACTTTATGTACAGTATCACCTGTTGTATAAATAGAGTAAAGTAAGCCAATGATTTCTAATAAGTCTTTGTAACTCTAGTTGTACTTGAGTTTATGCAACAGTTTTATAAGTGCATAGTATTTTGTATGAGAGTAATACATTTGTTGTATTCTTGTATGTTGTAGCGCAGGAATGTTTATTTCTATTGTTTGCAACAGTGAGATTTGCTGTGCAGAGAATGTGCAAAGATGCTGAGATACATGCAGCATCACGTACAGTACAGGACGATGGAGGTAAAGTGTGGATTGAAATATGTAAAATGAGGCTTATGCATGATTTTTTTCAGTTTTACTTGTATTGTTTATTGTTGCTGATTATCTTGTCCTGTAAAGCACTTTGGTTGGCCATAGGCTTTTATATAGGCCTAAATGAAGTTGACATTGACTTGGCTATGACCAGCTGTGCTGTGGTTGAAGGTCTGGAGAAATAAAACTTGAACAAAAAACGAAAATGTATTAAATATAAGTAAGAAAAACACACTTTGTGGTGTTTCACCTGTAACCAGTTTATTCTCATGTGGCGTCAAATGTTTTAATTCTCGTACTGAGGAGATCTTCACACTCGGGGTCAGTGGAGTTCTTGTTTGGCAGCAGTGGGGGTAAATAATGAAGTGAAGAAACTTGGCAGCGTGTTTGTCGCTGGTGTTGTGAAAACCAGCAGCTGCACCAGCGACCGACTGGTTTCATCACACTTTCACCTTTTGCACATTTGCACAAAGGTTGAAGTCTGGAGCTTTTTTCCATTAAGAAACGAGTTCAATCAGAGTGTGACGGAGGTTTGCAACATTTCTTCTTCTTCTTCTTCATCTTTGACCTCTGGAAACACTTGAACTTTCTGGGGCGACACAACACAATCTTCTACCTGATCAATCTTACGTTCCAGAACGAACCCTGACTCGACACTAGAAACATTATTGTGCCGTGTGTTTCTGTGCATGACCCGACAGCTGCTGCACATACCTTCCAGCGGTGTCATCCTTCACGTTCCCGTGATCCTGCAGCCGCAAATTCACTTTTCAAAGAGGCAGAAAAACATCAGAGTCTTCCTCCTCCTCCTCCTCCTCCTCCTCCTCCTCCTGAGAGTAATTCTCTGTCTGGAGGAGATTGCATCGCTTTGGCACGAGGTGTGAAACGTCGATCATAAAGGGTGTTGCCGGCAGATTAGAGGGAATCAACGCAAATTATGTTGTTGCTATTTTTCTCCGTGCGGCTGCTTTGGTGATTAAACCGGCGCATAACGACCCGTGGAGCTAATGACAGACAGGAGTGAGTGTTTGTGTTTCAGTGAAGGAGAAAACGCAGCGACAGGTGCACCGGGTTCTCCAGGTGATGTTTTAACCCTTTAGTGCGTGAGGGGACGACGCGACGCAGGAGCTCAGATTTATGGGGTTAGCGCTCGCGGCAAAAGGGCGGGAAACTGACGTGCGATCAAAAGGCCATTCATGAGGGTTTTTCTTTCTTTCTTTACATCAACAATAGTTTCCCATGAGATCAAAGCAGCAATGCTTTTGACTTTTTCTATTGCACAGTTCAGTAGATGATGCATTCATGGCACGACACAATAGTCTGAATCCAGAGATGTATAAGGTGTCAGAGTGGAGGATTTAACCCTTCGTACACCGCAGCTCCTCAAACGGCACCAGCAACATGATCACAGGCCTTTTGATCAACATTTCTGACTCTCGTTGTTCACGTTTAAAGTTCAAATTTATCTGTAAGTGTTTCTGTGGGGACACAATAAAGTGACGGACCAGGCTGCGAGCTCTTTAGATCAAAGCTTCTTGACTTCAGACGGCTAGCTGTTATTATAACGTCAGTATCACATGTTTGCCAAAGTGTTCTGTTAGCTTAGCATTAGACGTTAGCCTGGTCCGTCACTTTCTTGTGTCCCCAGAAACACTTCTGTTGTGTTGTGAGTTCTTGCAGCTCATGTTTCGTCAAATTGATGAGATTGATGATGTTTGTTTTTTCTGAATTTGTTGCACATTTGTGTCCTTGTGCTCGTGTTTTGATTCCTCTGGGCCACCGTAGGGAGGACATTTGTCTCATTTGAATTGCTCCATTATGATGTTTTTCTCTAAATTTGTATTTGTTCGGTTTTGCAGTTAATAAAAATAAAAAATAGAGGCATTTCTCCTCACCCCTAACATAGCAAAGTCCATTTTGTGAAAAAAATATAACACATAGCGTATTTATGTATTTATGTATTTATGTACGTATTTAATGTTGTTCTGGTCTGCCCTGAGCAGGTTTCCGAGATGATGCTAACCGTTTTGCCAAGAGGTCAATGACCAATGGTCAAGTCTTTTATTACACTTTTAAACATCCAGAAAAATCCTGACGTAATATCATCATGTAAAGGTTTAATTAATTTACACATGAAAAAATGCAAAAATCATATAATATATCATATTCTTGCCCTTTTTCACATGATCAAATGTAAATTAATTTCTAACCTTTATGTGATTTTTTTTCTTTATATTCTGTCTCTTTCTGTTAAAATAAACTTACCATAAAAACTATAGACCATGCATTTCTTTTGTGGACCAATGCTCTGAGTTTGAGTTTTCTGTTTCACCAACAGCTGCGACAAACATCCCAAACTCTCAGGGAGAAAGTCTGCGGCTCCGAAGCGTCACAGTCTGCAGCTGAAAACACGGTTCAGCTCAAACAGGCCTGAAGTTCATGAATCTGCTGCAGTCACTTCAGGTTACAGAGCAACCCCACGACCTGAGGGCAGCACATCTGATCCAGCTCATCGCTCACTTCCTGTGTGACAGACACACACACACAGTGTTTATCAGCATCTGATACAACAGGTTTTATGATGTTTGCTTTCGACCCGCGGTGGCAGCAGCAGCAGCAGCAGATGGTCCCGGCTCAACGACAGGAAGCTGAAGCTGATACCAGGAGATAACCAACCTGCTTCTACTGCTGCGTTTGGTGCATCTCTACTGTATATTATATAACAACTATTAAAGGAATAGTTCACTAAAAAATTAAATTCAGTCAATATTGACTCACCCTCATGCTGATGAATACTCCAGAGTAGTTTTTTATTCCTCAAAGTGCATCTGGAGAGCCGGGAGGCCGGTTCCTAGTCCAACCAAAACTTTATATGAGAGGGTGAGGGTGAGTCACTAATGACTGAATTTCATTTTTTGGTGAACTATTCCTTTAACTCTCAGCAGCCGTAGAGCTACAACTGAGACTTGTGCAGTTTGGTTTTCGGTGTAAGCAGACGGTCCTGACTGAGGAACAGTAACGGTGACATAGAGTACATCTTTCTGAGGTAACGATGGACCGACACCCTGTGGAACCAGATGCGCAACAGCCAGAACCTCACACATGTTGCTGCAGCTGAATGTAAAACACTGTTTTTGTGGTAATTTCTTCCGTGTGTTTTGGTGCAAACTGGACGATGCACGACGTTTTTCCAGCTCATGGTGTTTCCTTCTCCTTCGCCTCAGCAGAGGAAACAACAACACAGGCTGCGTTCAAGACCAACTCTGTCCTGCAGAGCTGCAGAAACATTTGATTAGGAATCTTTTTCCATCACAGTCACAGAGGAGATTAATTCATTATTAATAATAATAATAACAACAATATGAATAATGTACCTGTGCAGAGCGACAGGTGACACTGACACTGACGCGGCTCACAGATGTTCAGACTGATCCGAGCTATTTTGGAAAATGGTTCGAGGGGTTTTTTTTCTTGTTGTGAAATTTTTTCCACCGCTTAGAACAAATGTGACAGTCAGCGCTTCAGTCTGCCGGGGCCTGTCGGGACATTCCTCCTCCTCCTCCTCCTCCCTCCTCTCATCCCTCCATCCCTGCACCACATCTGAGGGCTACTGTGCAACACCGACACTCCTGTTACTTAGAAAGTAGATCAGATATTGAAACATCAAACCAGAGTTTAGCTGTTATAGTCCGTTAGCCAAAGCTTGATTTTTTGACTAACTTTGTTTCGTCTGATAAAGTTTTTTTCTTTGCTGTTTCTTGTAGCTGAGGGGTACCTCTTCAAAATCCAAGACGGTGCCCGGTGATATCCCTTGAGCATTTTTAAATATTAACCCCTTCATGAAAGTAGCCAAAATCAAAAATGATCAATTTAGTGACTACAAATACAGAAGTGTATGATATTTCAAATCATGAAACAGGGGAAGTTTAAGATTCTGGGACATGCTGCCATCCTATTTAAAAATATCACTGTCAATATCACCAGAAAGACAAAAAAATGACTGCCTGTTTCACAAATTCCTGTCAAAAATGATGTTTTCTACCACTTTATCTTTAACATCACTGCTTCACATGTATATAGAAAACTACCCAAGTTTGTATGCTTCAATTTGTGCCCAGGATGACCTTTCTATCTCAAAAATTGCACTTGCTATGGCCGAAAAACTGTCACTATACCTCAGATAAAACATAACGGAATGTTCAGTCTGATGGTCATTCCAAGGGCTACTTATTACATCTCTGGTTTGATCATAAAATGCATTAATAAAGATACAGAGACACAGAGATATGCATCATTATAGGAGCATGTGACTTATAGAAATAAAGAAATCTGACTTTTTAAAGTTTAAAACTCTAAAATGTTGTTGCTGCTCACACAAACTGCAGAGTTGCATGATGTCACAGCCCAGAAGCGGCGTCCACATCTGGAGGACGACAAGCAGATGTGTTGACGAGACGAGAAACCGAAAGTCGACCATGTTTCTTTTACACGACCTCTAACCTTCAGGGAAGTGCTCACCACCACCATCTTTTCCTCGGCCCAACACAACCTTAGACTGCTGTTTATTGCTGTTGCTGTGGCGACAGAGGTCCAGTGCATAACAGCTCTGTGGCGAATTAGCATCATCGACCCAAGAACACGTGTTTTCAGAGGAAGAGATGTAAGAAAAATGGAAACTCCTGGTTCTGATCAATACTTTTGTATCAATATTTACTGTGTTTGTCAAATATGATCAGAGAAATGTGATCAGCACGTTCCTGGGTTGACGTCATGACGATGATGATGATGATGATGATGATGATGATGATGATGGTTTAGACTGTGACCTTGTTGCTGCACTCGACAGGTTTATGACCTCTTCTTCTTCTTCTTCTTCTTCTTCTTCTTCTTCTTCTTCTTCTTCTTCTTCTTCTTCTTCTTCTTCTTCTTCTTCTTCTTCTTCGTGCCAGGACAAACAAGAGAAGATGAAACCGATCACTTCCCTCGTGCTCAGGCCTGTGTGAGCTCGTCGTCGCTCCAGTTTCATTATTGTCATCTGTAGTTTTCTGCAGTTTTATTCATATTTCTGTTCAAATCCTCATGTCGATGCGCATCTGCGTCGCTCTGACCGACCGGCGCTCCTCGGCCTCGGTCTGATCTGACTCTGGTCATTTTCTGTCGTGGTTCTTCACCAGCTCTGCTTCTGTGCCCGAGAGAAACTTTCATTATTACTGGAAAGAATTTCCAATGAGTCACAACGACGGCAGCTTCAGAGAGAGAGAAAGAGAAAGAGAGATGTGTTCACAACCAGAGCTATTCTTCTGGTGTATTTACCAGCAGGTTTCTTGGGAGTTTTCCATCAGTGGTTGTGAGGGTCAAAGGTCAGAGGATGTCGTTACGATGCTGTGTGAGACAAACTGTTTGTAAAAATGGGATATACATATAAATAAACTTGCTTCTGTGGCAAGCCGTTTGAACATTGAAAAATTGAATTTCACTCATTATCTCCTACCCTCATGTCGACTAAGGGCTGGGAGAAGTGTCAGAGTCCTCCGTTCCTTCTCTGAGTTACAGGGGGTCTCGGCGTAGCAGTGCATGCCCATGTAACGGCTGCAAACGGAGCTCACTTTTCTTCGTCTAAAAAGACACACCAAAAAACATCCAAATACCTCCATGCTGCTCGTATGTAATGTCCCTCTTGTATTGAAGCCCCAGCGTGAGAAATTTTTCCGAAAAAAAATTAAATAAGTCTATATTTTAAGCTTGTTTGTAGCGGAAGCTCCCGGCGCTGCTCTTCCTGGTCCGTCCAAATCTTGCACGATTTGCATTGACGTCAGCGCAAATCAGTCATTTAGGACACTTTTACAGCCTGAACAGTCCTGTATTGAATTTGCCTGGTGCATGCTCTTGCATTCACGCAATGCACGCATACGTGACCGGGTAAACTCTGGACTACCTCCCTTCAGGACACTTGGATTGCAGTGGACGAGCAGTGTGGAGGGATATTAAATGGTTGTTGTGTAGTTGTATGGATGTTTTTGTGTTTGGCCCCATTGCTCTCATATAAAGTTCTGGTTGGACTACGAACCGGCCTCCCAGGTCTTTTGGTGAACTATTCCTTTAATGAACTGATTCTAGTGATTCAGTACTCTCAAAAGAACTGCTTTTCCCAACATTAGAGGACGTTCCTGATAAAATAAAGAGGATGAAGAGGATGAAAATAAACAGAGAGAGAGAGGACATGCTGTGCAGAGTTTACATCAAACTGACGACTTCATCCAGATACAGATAAATATAGAGCAGAACACATAGTAGCTTATACTGTCTGTGTGTGTCCCATACTAATATAGACGTGTATTTATACCTTCACTCAGACTCTGTCTCTATCTGTGTCTGCAGCCTCCCAATCTGAACCCACTCTGTTCACAGTTGTTGTTGTTGTTGTTGTTGTTGTTGTTTAAACACACGACGACGACGGTCTGGGTCTCATTTATCACCTCCTCCTGCTTCCACAGCCAGTTTCTCTCTCGGTTTGGCTCCGACCGGAGCCAGACTCCTGATTTATTACCGGCGAAAATGATGGTTGACGCTGATATTTCAGTGATTTGAGTTGATTTTCTGCAATAAATCAACGTTTCCATCCTTCACTGATGAGTGTTTGAGATAATTGGGTTAAAAATGTCTTGCAGATGTGGAGCAGTTTCTGTTTCTGTTCCTTTGAAACCGTTGTTAACGATAAAAATCTCAGATTCAGAATCAGAAACATTTTAATAATGTTAAAGAGTCGTGAAGCAAAAACGCCCTCGGGATGTTTCCCTTTAACACACACACACACACACACACACACACCTTTCCCCCCTTAAGGTGAAGTGTGTCTCAGAGTGTGTCGATTCGTGTCATGTCGAGGGTCCTTTGGGTGTAACAGGAAACCCCAGCGCGCTGCGGGAGGACTGATATCATTGTTCCCCTCTGGAAACCTTCTGGACAAACACACATTTATCCCTGAGGAAGCCAAAACGTTCCACAGCAGCTCCACACATCGTCAGGACGCCGGTCCTCGAGGGAACGCCGGCCGGAACGTCCTGGAATGTGAATGTGAATTAATTAAATATTAACCTGTCCTGCGGGATCGGATCAGAGGTGTAGGGCGGCTCCCAGGGGTCAGAGGGAGGTCGAGGAAAAACATTTACAGTATTAACACCTGCTCAACGAGAAACACAATGAAGGAGGTGGGTTCTGCAGAAATCTGTTACCCACAATTCACTGGGAGATAAATAACGACAGGGCTCATAAGCGCAGAAACTCCACTGAGCCTTCGTTTGCTTATCTCAAGCCTTCAAGGTCAAGTTCAAGTTTACTTAAGCTTGAGTTTACTTGAACTTGACCCATGAGTTTATTTGATCCTCGACCCTGATCCAGGAGTCGTCTAATTCATCACGGCCTCCAGTGCACTCATAATAAAATCAGATTAAACCACTTTAAAACCACCTTAAATCAAACATCAGAAATAAAAGGGTGGATGAAAGTCGACCACTGACTGTCGTCTGCTAATCAGAAGATCGGTGGTTCGATCCCCAGCTCCTCCAGTCCACGTGTCAAACCTGAAAAAGAGGAACAAGAACAAGAAAAGACAGAGTCCATAAGGTTTCAATGCTTAAAGGCTCAGCCCACGTGTCCCATGAATCATTCAAGTCATTTCTCTTTGTCTTATTATTCCCACATCTCTTGAGAATCTGGAGGAAACTTCAGTGTGATGAAGGAAAAACTGAAAAAGAAAAAAAAAAAGAGAGATCCAACAAAACTTTCCAACACGTCGTCCTGGGAACATAAAACCAAACTCATTATACTGTGAAAATCTGTCCAGTGTTTGACGAAATATCCCTCAACACATCGACTAAACAGTTTAGTCAATGTTATGATCTGCATTTCCCTCTAAAACAACTCTTGTGTTATTATCTCATAGCGTGGTGAATGTGCAGGTCACAACTTGTCCACCAGAGCGTTGTGGAGTTGTTGGATTGTGTATTTGATGAGTTTGATGAGGGAAACCAAGAAATCCCATGAGCCTCTGTAGCGTAGCTCTGAGCAGCTCACGGCTCTACTCCACCGTTCTAAAAATAGCTTGCACCGACAATTAAAGGTAACGAACCTAGTGCTATGACTATAGGGATTATGGCAATGGGCCAATTTGCCAAAATGTTGAACTATCCCTTTAACTTGTAATGCATGTGTTTGGACACATCTGTAGCGTCCAAACTGAGACACAACAACAACTTCCTCTGCTGCTCTTTCACATACTCTCATGTCAACACCGTCCTCCCACCCCGCTCCACCCTCAGACTGCCCCCCCCCGGCCCTCCTCCTCCCCCTCTCCTCCTCCTCCCCATGCTGAATGCTGGTCTGTCAGAAAGGCCCAGTGTGTGTTAATCCAGGAGGATTGTGTTGTTGTATTGTCGCTCTGCTGTGTTTCTGCTTCGCTGTCACTCACCGTCCAGTCGCCCGGTGTCCAAACAAAAGCGCACGTTGTTTACGGACCCGTTGTTGTTGTGTGGACCGTCAATGGGCAGCAGGACGCCGGCCGCTGGACGCTGGACGCCGGCCAGACGGACGGACGGACAGACAGACAGACAGATGAACAGGCTGCTGCTGCTGCTGCTGCTGTAGTAGTTAGTAACAAATGAGATGCAAAGTGCAAAGAGCTGCAGTCGTGTCTGAAGAGACGCAGCTGCTCTGGTGACATTTACATTTTACCGGTTGATTTGAAGTGAAACCACAGAACTGCACAGAGTGGAGATGAGCTAGTTAGCTTAGCTTAGCTTAGCTTAGCGTTGTAGCTGAGGTCAAAGAAGTTCACGCTTGCTGCTCATTTACAAGGAGGTCTCTTTGCTCTTGACGTCCTCCCATGATCCGATGGACACAGTATTTTTCCCCCCTTTTTATTTCTCGACAAATGCAAGGACCACAAAGTCTGCTTGATGACTTTTGTCTCCCTTTTCCGAAGTTTGGATCATAAAAACGCATGCAAATAAAATTTTTTTTTTTTTTTTTTTTTTTTTTTTTTTTCCTTTCAATAGATCTTTATTGACAGTGTATTCAATACAAAGACAGTTATATATATGTCATCAAGCAAACAAAACAACATAACAGAACAGCCAGGAGGTACATTACATAAAAACTGAAAAAAAGGTGCACAGATCATAAGTTTTCATAGCTTTCTTATTATTCGAGTCACAGATACTTTGCATGTACAGTTCTGTTTCCCTTTGGAATGCAGTAAAGCATGGTTTAGAGTGACTAAATTTAGCTTTGTGTATGTGATACTTCCCTAATATTATTATCAAATTTATAACATACAGTTCTTTCTGTTTCTTACTTTTAACATTGTGGACACCAAAAAGTACATTATTCCAATCTAAACAAAAGTCTGCGTCAATCTTCAATGTGATGTAACGGATAACTTCTTTCCAAAAGGTGGCCGTGGAGTTACAGAGCCAAAACAAATGTATTACGGTTTCAGGTTCAGACTCACACAAAGAACAGTTCACACATAAATCTATCTTGAATTTTAACAGATACTGTTTGGCAGGGTAATATCTATGAATTAGTTTGTAAGACACTTCTCTCACTTTATTTGTAATTAGGTATTTGTATGGAAGGTTCCATATATGGATCCAGTCCAGTCCATTAACAGTATTAGACCAGTATTGGACAACAGCTGGAGTAGTGGTGATGTCAGTTTGAAAAAGAGATCTTATTAGACAATTCCTTTTTTTAGTTTTACCAGAAAAACACATTTTCCCCACTGCTGTTAAAATGGGATCTAAAGGAGGACAAACTGGTTTACCAGCACCTCGTAATAGAGTTAGAATACCCGAAGGAACAGCATCCATTACAACTGCGAAGTCTTTTGGGGTCACAGGAACACCATAAGTTAAAAGGAATTCAGAGTAATTTAACAAATTACCATTATCATTAAGCAGTTGGGTAACTAAAATAATGTTATTGTTAAACCATGAGTTAAGAAAAAGGGACTTATTTTTATATTTGATGTGTTGATTGTTCCAAATAAAGCATCTATGTGGAGAGAAGTTGTGCTTATAGATTAAAGACCATGCCAACAGCATCTGTTTATGAAAGTTTGACAAGATTAGGGGAAGTTTTTCTATTTTATAATCACATAACAACACATATTTAAGACCTCCAATGGTAGAAAAAATAAACTTGGGTATAAAGTTCCATGTGGACGCAGGATTATGTAAAAACTGCTTTATCCAGTTAATTTTAAAGGTGTTGTTGAGGGTAGTAAAGTCAAGAAAATTTAGCCCACCAGAATCATAAGTGTTCATAATAACAGACCTTTTTACATAGTGCGTCTTGTTTTTCCAAATAAAGTCAAATAATAATTTATCTACAGCACTACAGATTTTTTTGTCGACAGACAAGGGAATAGCAGCGTAAGTAAGACGAGACAGTCCTTCAGCCTTTGTTAGGAGTATTCGACCTTTTAGAGATAAATCCCTTTGAAGCCATTGGTTCAGCTTTTTCCTCGTCTTATCAATAATCATATCAAAATTTTCATTGCATCTCTCCGTCTGATCTTTTACAATGGTAATCCCAAGGTAGGTGATTTTATTTTTAACAGGTATATTGTAAATCACTGAATCATTGCAGTTTTTAAGAGGGAATAACTCACATTTCTTCAGGTTTAAGGCAAGTCCAGAAGCTGCGGAGAATATATCTATTGTATGGATAGCAATGGGAACCTGTGAAGCATTTTTTAGGAAAAGTGTGGTATCGTCTGCCAGTTGACTTATAATAATTTCTCTGTCTGCAATAGAGATACCTTTTAACAAGCTATTTTTAATATGAGTAGAAAGTAGTTGAGTGCAGAGGATAAATAGATAAGGGGAGGCGGGACATCCCTGTCGAATGCCCCGCTGTAAATCAAATCTCGGGGAGGTCCCACTTTTTAGTCTGATGGAGCTGTTACCTTTGAAGTACAAAGTTTTAACAGCTTTATAAAAAAAATCGCCAAATCCAAATTGTTTAATTGTCTGAAATATAAAATTATGTTCTACGGTGTCAAATGCCTTGTAGAAATCAAGGAAGAAGATAAGACTTTCATCAGGACACAGAGAAGAGTAATCAATCAAATCTAAAACAAGTCGAATATTATTGGAAATGTGTCTGTTTCTCATAAACCCCGATTGGGTTTCATCAATAATTGGGTCTAAAACATTTTTAAGTCGTTTGGCAAGTACTGAAGCGAATACCTTGTAATCAGTGTTAAGTAATGAAATGGGTCGCCAATTATCAATAAGAAGATGGTCTTTTTTAGGTTTTGGAATCAAGGTAATCAGACCTTGTGTAAGTGTGGGAGGTAGAGCTTCTTGTTCCACACTTTCTATAATTACCTTAAGTAGAAAGGGTGCTAAATCTTCAATAAATGTTTGATAAAACTCTGCGGAGAGACCGTCGACTCCAGGAGATTTGTTAGTTTTGAGGTGTTCAATCACAAAAGTGACTTCCTGTAGAGTAATAGTTCCATCACAAAGCTCTTTGTCATCTTTAGAAATTTTAGTGATGTTATTCAGAGAATTAAAAAATGAAGATGCTGTTTGATGACAGTATTTTGTTTTATATAGCTCACTGTAAAAGTTGGAGCAAAAGTTTGCTATTCTATTAGAGTCATCAGTTATATCACCATTAATATTGAGTTGTTGGATTAAATTGAGCTTCCCGTGATGTTTTTCTAGGTTAAAAAAATAGGCTGAATTCTGTTCTCCTTCTTCGATCCATCTCTTTCTTGATCTTACAAAGGCACCTTTAGCCTTAAGTAAATAGATTTCATTTAATTTAATTTGTTCTGAGTTCAAGTCAGACCGATCCCTTTCTGACATATCAGCAGGGTTCTTCTGTGATAATAAAATTATTTTAGAGATTACTTTCTCTTCCTCTAATCTTTGATTTTTGGAGTAAGTACTACCATAGTTTCTTAAGTATTGAGCAGCTTTAAATTTTAAAAGTTCCCAGTTGCTACCATAAACATCTTCAGCACTTGCCTTATTCCAAAATTCTGCTATTATCCTCTTTATGCCTAATTTAACAGTCTCGTGTTTTAACAGAGAACTGTTTAGCTTCCAGTAAGCATTTCTATATATCTTTGTGGAGGCAGAGTGCAATGGTATAAATATGGAGACTGCATTATGATCAGTTAGTGGTGTTGTAATAATGTTAGTTGACATTTTATCAATGTTCAGATTATTAGAGACTAACCAAAAGTCAAGACGTGATTTCCTGGTGGCACTTCTGTTACTCCATGTGAAGGTACTGGTGTTGTGATGCTGAAATCTCCAGACATCAATTAAATTAAATTTTTGCATGAAGACTTTCAAGTTTTCATTAACTGCAGTAGAGTTACGTTGAGGCCAGCAGTCCAGGTTGTGATCAAGTATCATGTTAAAGTCTCCCCCTACTACAATACCTGAGATAGGAAAGTTATTAGAAGCATTTTGAATATGGTTTTCTAATGTATCCAGCAGCATGTCATTGTCATTATGTGAATTATAGCCATAAATATTAACAGTTAACAATATGAATTTTTCAATGTCTACCACTTGGAGAATAAAGTGGCCTAAGGGATCACAAGTTGTTAACAACACTGATCCAGAAAAGTTGTGCTTTAAATTGGTAACACCGGCCGAATGTTCAGAACCATGAGCTTGCCACAACTCATTACCCCATTGGGATCTCCAAAACTTTCGGTCATCAGGGACTGAGTGTGACTCTTGGATAAAACAAAAATCAGTTTTGTGCTTCTTGGCAAACAGAAAAAGCGCCTTTCGCTTAATATTGTTTCTTAACCCCCTGGCATTGATAGTAACAATGGATAAAGACATATTAATAACAATGAATAGAACAATAAACAAGAAAAGGATAGAATAAACTTTAAGAGTGTTATCCTCCCTATCAGGAGCTGACCCATCTTAGGTTCTAGCTATTTATGCAGTGAAACATATAAAGTGTAAACATAGGCACCTATATTTATGATGCTGATTGAACTGAACAAGCCATATAAAGTGTAATCCCGCAGGACAACATGTAAACGGTGGCTTGGTGTTATTTAAAAAAACAAAAACAAAACAAAAAAACAGGTAAATAAAGAGTCCTGAGTAAGATTGTCTTTGTTTATCAAACCTTCAGCATTACTGGGTGCATTTAAGAACACTTACGGTGCATGAATCTGAACTGTGAGCATCGTGTTTCAGACTTTCTCAGATATTGGTATAAACCTTAATAATTTGTGATGCGATATCACCTTCAGGTAGTGGGAAACAGTTCAGTTCCTTCAGCAAAAGCTCTCCCTCCGATGTAGTATGCCGTTTTTCCTTGTTCACGTGCTTTGGCCACCAGAGGCCACAGCAGCCTCCGTCTCTCTCTAGTGGCAGGTGACAGATCCTCAGCGAAGCGCAGGTTCTTGTTCTGCAGATGTGTAGATTTTTTTGCAGCTTTCCAGATCTTGTCGCGGTGGAAGCGCGTGGCAAACTGCATGATGATTCCTCGTGGCTTGGTGATATCTTTCCTTGGTTGACCGAGGCGATGCACTGTATCAATCACGTCTGGGAGTTTTGCTTTGAACTCCGGCAGGATTGCTTGGCAGATGTGGATCACCTCGGTGCGGACGTCCTGCTCCTTATTTTCGGGCACTCCATACAGGCGCAGGTTCCAGCGTCGTGAGTAGTTCTCCAGATCGGTGACTCGTTGGTCCACAAGTGACACTTTTTTCTCCGTCTCTTTGGCTCGAGCATCAACTTGTATCACCTTTCCTTTTACCTCCCGAATCTCAGCGCAGGCAAAGTCAACTGTTTTTTTCAACCCCTCGATCTTCAGTGTGTTGTCAGAAATCAGTTTCTCCATATTTTTTTCCAGACTATCCAGCCTGGTGTTTAAGACGTCGGATATTTGTTGCACTAACCCCCCTTCATCCATGTCCAGGGAACGGTGTGTCTTCTGTTTCTTTGGTGCAGGGGGTTTAGATGGCGTAGAAGCTGGTGTCGCGGGAAGAGGAGGAAACTCGGAATCCACAAGGGAAATCACAGGTTTATCTGTCATGGAGTAGTCATGTAGGTTGTGCATGAGCGGGTTCACTTTTGTTGACGGCGCCTCCATGCGGTGTCGTTGTGGTGCGCTAGCTAACTGATGTAACGTTACTTAGCTTAGCAGCTTTCTTTCATTGACGTATGTCGTTGCACGGTAACAGTTTTTCATAAATTAAGGTCGTTGCCAGTTCAACACGGTGTACTCACCACTGTTCTAAAGTTACTACGAGTAGCTTTCGGTTTAAGACATATGTTTCACTGTTCTTTTTCCATTTGTTGGTGTTCAGCTCCCGAACGCGCAGGTGCTCACGCCGCCATCTTGGAAGCGCTCCCGGCAACCAACTGCAATAAAATGCAATGGTCTGTGCAGGTGTCTGTGCATAACGTTTTGTGCATAACGGCACTGATGTTGCATTCAGGTGCAGTCAGACAGACGGCTATCGGCAAACCAACCGGATGTCATTTTACTCCACCAGAGAAAGACTGCAAAGTGGGTCAGGTAAATCATATGACATCACAATGACAACACATTGTCATTGTTTTGCCTCCTGCTGGTGGACCACTTGTTTACATAGATGCTTGTTTATCCTGTTACATGCAGCGTCTGTTGTCTGACTGCCGTCTTCCCCATTACACCTGAACGCAACATCAGGAATACGTTCTGATATGCAACTTTTACTCCTTTAATGTAGTTCCTGTGAGTTTCTTTGGGGGGTCGGGGAGTGGACACCTGAGAGAAGAGACCTTTGGTACAGTCTGATGTCACATTGACCTTTGACCTCATGTAATCAAACTACAGAATCCACCTGCTGTATGCGGTGTTTTAAATAGTTTGAGAAGACAGATTCATCTCACGACGTTAGATTTTAAAGAAACTGGGTCCAAATAATCACATAAATTAAGACGATGTATGTAATGACTTTACAGTAATGCACGGTACACATGTTCCTGAGGGTCTGGGGGATCAAACCCTTTGTTTCACAGCTGAGATGAAAACAGCAGCTGCCTGAACTCAACGTCTTCCTGCTCAGGTTCCTGTTCAGACATCTGAGGAGCTGCAGTTATTCTAACTATGTTGGCGCCTCGGTTCGTTCAGAGCATAAATCCACTCAGTCAGAGACACAGATAGAGGACCCGTGGTAAATCACCTGAGCAGGTGGAACAGTGTGTTCAGATAACCACAAGTAGAAAATGTTGTGCAGACAAACATGTGGTTGTTTCAGCCTGGAGCACCGAGCCTGTTGTTGACGGATGTTTTTCCTGCACCACAAATTAAACAGTTCACAGGTGGCTGCAATTTTACAATACATCACTTTTTTTTTCTTTTTTTTTTACTATTTTGCATCAGTTTCTCTAAGAGTTAATGACTCAATAAACAAACAAACAAACATCCTGACTGGCTGCAGGTTGCTGATCACATGTCATCACATGGCTGCAGCAGCATCTGTCCCCGAGCCCTGAGCGCTGATCCTGGGTCAGCGCCTCTACACTGCAAAAACTCAAACTCTTACAAAACTCATCACATTTAAAAAGTAGCTTGTTTTTAGACACTTTTTACTTATTTCAAGCATATTTGCACTTGAAATAAGTAGAAAAATCTGATAGTGGAGCAAGTTTTTCTTTCACTGGCAGATTTTTCTACTTATTTTAAGTGAAAATTAACTTGCAGACCATAATTTTTAGGTGATGAGTCTCATTTTAAGTGGAAAGAGATTCGTTTTGTGTAGAAATTAGACAATAAATAAGACAAATATTCTTGTAAAGATTTTGAGTTTCTGCAGTGTAGCCTACTACTGCTGCTGCTGCTGTACAGTGGTGTCAGTCATCACTGGGCGCCTTGGATCGCTGTGTGGAAGTGACTGAGAGCTTGTTGTTGTGTCTCGGCTGCCCCACGCTGCGCTGCTTTCCATACGGGGGCGGGGGTGGCGCTCAGCTCCAGTCCGCGGGCGCAGAGCGCAGCGCGCAGCGCGCACCGTCTCTCTCCCTCCCAGCATCAGCTGCTCCGCCACCGCACACAGGCTGCTGCTGCTGCTGCTGCCGCCGCGGACCGCGCGCCATGGGTCTGGAGAAGGAGAAGTCGGACACCAGCATCATAATGGACGAGGACGAGTTCAACAGGTCCATAGAGCCCATTCTGTCGAAGAAAGGGAAGAAGTTGTACGCGGCGGAACCGGATCGAGATCCAAACGATACCAACGCGCATTTGAAGGTAAAAAAAAGAAAAGAAAAGTCTCGCCGCCTCATTGTGAGCGACTCCCTCTTTGAAAAGTGAAACTATAACACAAGTTTTCCGCTGTCAAGATGAATAATTATTAACACTTAGGCTACAAACCAAAGCCAGCCTCATTGTTTTCATGTCTTGCATTTTGTAAAGTCTCATAATCCGCAGCGTGAATACCTGGAAGTCGCTGCCTGTGTGCGTGCGCGTGAACACATCATCATCATCATCATCATCATCATTCCACCTTCCTGCCTGCCCGGTGTTTGATTCTGAATAGTTGTTGTGTTAATCATCACACAGATCGGGTTTGAGGATGTGATCGCGGAGCCGCGCTCCTCTCACAGCTTCGACAGAGTGTGGATCGGAAGCCACGCCGCCTTCGAGCTGGTGAAGTTCATCTTCTACCGGCTGCTCACCACGCTGCTGGCCGTGCCCATGGCGTTCATCTTCGGACTGGTCTTCGGGGTGCTCAGCTGCATCCACATCTGGTAGGAAGACTAGAGCTGCACAGTCAGTCAGCCATGGGGTTGTGAAGCAGCTGGTTCTGGTTCAGCATCCAGACACATCACATTATGCACAGTGGAAAAGAACCATTAGAATAAAATATAAGTCTTATAATAAGTGCACATTAT
Source organism: Decapterus maruadsi (assembly GCA_030347415.2). NCBI lineage: Eukaryota > Metazoa > Chordata > Actinopteri > Carangiformes > Carangidae > Decapterus > Decapterus maruadsi. Next base: position 27,195,843 of record CM064893.1, on the reverse strand, counting down.
AACATCCAACATGTCTATGAATGCTTCATACTGTCATATCTATTATCATCCACACACACACACCCTGTGGGAACATTATAGGTGACTTATTCTGGCTCTGTAGGAAAAATATACAGTAGGCACAGTGAACAAGGCTGACATATTTTGTCAGCAAGGTCTTTATTTGGAAAACGACGTCATGCTCAGATTCAGTCGAGGTTGAGTCGAACCAGGTGCAACAAGCAGCAGCGACCAAACAACAGAAAGTTAAAGTTAAAACGATGGAAAGTTTGGAGGAATGTTGGTTTGTGTGTTGGAAAAAAAAAACAGAAAAAAACCCATGCAGCCCCCGTGCCCTTTGGCAACGTCGGTGGCTATTGAAGCCTATTTTCAGAGCAGAGTGGGACATTCTTCAGATGCAGCACTGCTCAGTTACTTTTCACATGACCTTTGACCTGCAGGTGAGGAGTTAGAGGCTGCGTGAGGGTTTTTTTTTCTTCTTTTTAATCAATAGGCTATAGGACACTGAGCCGGTCAATGCACCAGGAATGACAGGAAGGGAGGAGGGGGAGGAGGGGGGTGTGGTGGTGGGGGGTAGTAGCTGCTTCAAAGGAGGACAAACACACTGACACACAATCACATCCATGAACAAACACACACACTCTTATGTGATCAGCAGGAAAACAACGACGTGACGCAATTGTTTAAAAAGCTTCAGACATCACACAGGAAATAGACTGTCCTATCAAAATAAAGGCTTAACAATACAGAATACCTACTTATGAGAAAGTTAAATAAAACTCCAAACTGGCTTTTCTTTTGAGCGATTGAGCTGAATTCAATTTGTTACATTACATTTATATATAATTTTGCCCCAGTATGTAAATGAAGGAAGGAAGAAAGCAGGATTCTCCCCATGGCTATGCTACATTTTCACCTTAATTATAAAGCTCTGGAGTAATTGTGATAGCTCTCGTCTCAGTGCAACACAAACACGTAATCTTTTGTTTATGACAGTTAAGACTACACAAATATATACATTATGTATGTTTTATATAACGTTATCCATTGCTTCACATATTGATTTTTCGCCGGCTTCATTGTAAACAAATGCACATGGCTGAGAGGAGGGTTAGCAACACAGAGGAAAAGCGACCAGACTTGCATAGTTCCTCTTTAAAGCCTGAGCCCACTGCTGTAGCCTGACCTTCATTCATCTCAGGAGAAGCGATGTCAGGATTAACCAAGCAAAGATTGACAAATGAATGTGGGGGGTGTGGCAAATTTTCCCAGAATGCACTGGATGCACCAGCAAGATGGCTGCACAAGCAACCGAACAGACACATGAATATTCAGATTTTTCACCATAAACATAGATTTTACTGTTTTATGTCACATTCAATCTTGCAAAATTTCATGGTTTAGTCATGTTGCAGAGGAATATTTCCACCCTGAACCCTGACAACAGGTCATGAATGAGAGACAGGATCGGACTAAAGTGTTTTCAGATGTTTTGAAAGACAGAAAAACACAGATGAAGTAAGAGGAGAAATCACAGTGTGCTAATAAAGAGCCACACATCCCTGTTGGTGCTGCAGGCGTCAGAGGAAACATAGCTCTGTCAGTGTTTTTGAACCGTTGTGTGACCTCGTCTCTGTCCCTGCTGCAGGTTGGTGATGCCTGCCATCCAGAGCCTCATGATGCTGCTGCCGCCCGTCCAGGCCGTGTGGTGGAGTCTGGTCGACATCTTCGTCAAGCCGCTCTACCACAGCATGGGCAAGGTCCTGTCCTCCGTTCACGTGACGACCTTAGAGAACTGACCCCAGAGCGGCGAGCGGGACGAGACGTCGCACATGAGTCCTTATCGAGCCTGACGAGTCCTGTGAAGCAGCTGCAGAAACCAGGGCCTCGAGACGCTGCAAACTGGAGACATCACCATGGTAACATCAGCTGTTATGGCAGACTGAGACTTTATAAGGAGCTCATGTGCACAGAGTTTGTTTATGGAGTTTTTTTTTGTTTTTTTTTTCTGCTGATTGTGACCAAAAGAAATTCTTGTCATTCCATCATTTTGTTGCTGAGAGACGAGGCTTGAGCAAAACTTAACTGCTGACCAGCTACATACGAGATGTAATATTTCTGCTTTTATATTATTATACTGTAGATTAAAACAAGGAAAAATTGTATATATTGCAAATATATATTGAATTCAGCTAGAACTGAATCAGAGTAGATGCTAAGATGCAGCTTGTTGCACATTTGCAGCTTTTCTCTCTCTGCTGCGTTGATCTCAGCTGTTTCCTCTCGTTACTGACCGGCTTTGTTATTTATTGTTTCATATGCAGCGACTAATTAATACGTTTGGTGGTTGGTTGGTTGGTTGGTTGGTGGTGACGACGGCCACGGCTCGTGCTGCGTTCACTTGCACCTGGAATCAGAGGATTGATATTCAGATAGGAAAGCAGACAGTGACATCATTTTCTTGCCGTGGATTTGATGAAGTTGAGTTTTAGGTACAAGCTACAGAGTCACGGGTGTCAGCTACAGGTGTCGGCTTCATGTTCCCACTGTGCACTTTAACTCTGTCCCACTCACAGATGACGAGTGTTTTCTAATAACATGCCCTGTCTCTGCCTTTAATCACTGGAACCGGTGTGTGTTTCATGTTATAGATACAAACCTGCTGCAGCAACGATTTTAAAAAAACCGAACCATCAGGTGTTGAAGCTGCAGGACGTGTTGTCTCAGCTACAGTTGCCTTATCATGTCACTGTTGAGATCGAGATAAACGATTTGTTTAAACGCTCCGTCATCATTTGAGTCTAGAGTCACAGGACAGGAGGTGAGAACAGCTCTGATGTGTAGAGGCTGAAACTGCACTGCAAAAACTCAAATATCTGACCAAGAATAGGTCTTATTTCTAATCAAAATGTCAATTCTAGTCAAAACAAATCTCATTATACCTAAAATAAGACTCATCACTTAAAAAATTGCTTGTTTCTAGACAGATCTTACTTCTTTCAAGCATATTTTCACTTGAAATAAGTAGAAAAATCTAATAGTCTTCTTTATTACAAGCACAAACACAACAAAGCTCAAAAAACTTGCTTTTCTACTTATTTAAAGTGACAATTTGTTTGACACAAGTGAAAACTATCTAAAAACAAGTGCATTTTTAGGTGACGAGTCTTATTTTAAGTGGAAAAAAATAAGTTTTGACTTGAAAAATGAGACGTCTTGACAAGTTTTTGCAGTGTGTGCAGTAGAAGAACCGAAACAATGCGCTAAAAGAGGCTAAACCAACACAACAGGGCTGCAGAACTGACAGTAGGCTGGAGTTTGGCCTTTCACAGCTTCCGTACGTCGGTGCATGAAGGTGTTTATTCCAATTTAAGCCACATTGAAACAGTAATCGTGCTAAACTTTAGACAAACATGCTGAACACATGAACTTGAACCCTTTTTTGTTTGGCCATCCGGACTCTCCAGGAAACAGGCAGCGTCGCTGTAACTCACATGTTTGAGTTTTTACCAACTTGTTGCTCAACATTACACAGAGAGAACGACAGACGCTGCATGACGTGATGTTTTGTCTCTGTCGCAGTTTCTATTTATTGAAATCCTGAGAACCGTCTGTTGTGCAATAGAAGAAGAAGAAGACAGGTGTGTGGCAGCTGAAGCCCCGCCCCCTTCCCAAACCCACCTGACCCTGAACATGAACATGTAGCAGCTCAGCCTCCCTTCACATGTCATGTCTCGAGTATATTTGACTAAATAAATCATTCATGTGCCCTGAATCTGTCTGTTAAAGAAATGAAATCTATATATTTTTATTTGTCTGCATGTCTCTGGCTTCACTCACTCAGACGTGACCAAAATAAAGAATTGTTTTTCCTAAAGGTCGTTGGTTTCTCCTCTGTGCCTCCTGTCAGAGAAGATGAGTGTGGTTGGGATGTGCAGCAGCAGCCGAGCGCCGACCGGAGAGGCCTCGTAAATCACTTCACGCTCAGGTTGCATAAGACACTTTTTTCCTATACAGAGACAACGAGCTGCAGGTCGATGGAACATGACCCGAGGCTTCGCTGTCGGACCTGCAGGCCCGCACAACGCCGGCCGGCCGGGCCGCCTCCACCTGTCTGTCGCACTCCTGCAGCCGTCAGTAGCTGCAGATGCAACAACACACGCATCAGCTGCTGCTGCAAAACAAAACAAAACAAACCTGAACCATCATTAACTCAAATTATATTGTCTTTTCTTTTTTATTTGGGTTTTTTTTGCATTTAATTGATAATATAGAGGCAGATAGGCAACACAGGTGTTTCAATTTGATCCAGTTGGAAGGCTGAGCCAATTAATTAGTTTTTAACCACTGAGGGTCCCCAACAGATTTTTAAAATAAAATTTAAAACATTTACTGGGATGCCCTGAGACTCATCTGATGCAGCATGAATAAGACAAATATAATATTTGTAGTAATATTTGGAGACATCTCCAATATTAGCTCAAAGCTAATCAAATTTAACTTATATTTAATTTTAATTAGACAAAAAAAATGAAAAATAGCTAATAGCTAATAAAAGTATTTGCACTGATGCAACAAAACATGCCTAAAACATGATGAATAAAGTGGTAATAATACTGGTCATCGTTGCCTTGTTGAAGTAAATAAAAAATATATATAATACATCGGGGGCTGACTTAATATTTTTTCACAGGGCCCAGAATGACTGTCAACGACCCTAAATATATGTAAATCTGAGGCTCTGATGTTGTTTCCTGTTGTAAAACAAAGGAACTGCTAACTGTGAAAGAAGGATGCAGACGTCCAAGAGCGAAAAGGGAACTGAGGCACTCTGTCGTTTTGTCGTTTTTATATTGAGAGCAAAGACAGTAAAACAGACTGATGAGGACTTATGTTGATACATGTAGGTCTGTTGTCGGTCTTCACCCAGCGAGCGCCTCGGTTTCCTTCTTGCTCTTGGACGTCTGCATCCTTTTCTCCCTGGAGTCCTTTGATCTGTAAAGATAGACCTGTCTCTCTGAAGAGCACCGCTCTCAGACAGTGATCCAAGCAGCGCATCCTTCTTTTTTTCCCCTTTTTGAATCAGTCGTTTCCTGGTGTGTTTCAGCGACACAGGGTCATTTAAGGTGTTTTGAAGCGACCCTTGACTTTTGACCTACATGCACATAAAAAACATCAACAGAAACAACTCATTCTGACTCTCAGCCATGTAGAGCAATAACAGATGCTCCTGATGCAGAGGGAAACTCGACCTGTGGCCGTCCCTGCAGTCTTGCAGCAGCCCAGTCAGAGCAGACAGTAGGCTACAGTAGTAAAAGATGAGGATAATATAGTCATAAAGCGATGCAAATGAAGTTCTCAGTGAATCTTCTATCACCACTGATGCTGCAGCTGTTTGAATACTACAGCTGTTGGTCACGACAGCTGGTAGCCTACACTGAGGGAGTGTTATGCTTTTTATCACCTCTCTCTCCGGACTGTTTTATACTAATGTTATTTACTGCTGTTATAGTAGATCACACTTTGGTCTGTTACACTTCACTTCACAGACGTTGCACCTGTAAAAGATTAACCAGGTCAAAACACCTCATACTGAATCACATGAGTTTCAGCTCTTTGTTTTAGTTGATTTACAGCTGTTTTCATGATGCATAGACTTTTAGACTGTTATCCTCAGAATCAGCTGCTTAACGTGATATTTAACCCATGGTCCAACGCATCTTTTTTTTTTTTTTTAAATGGTCCAACGCATCGTAACACCGGACCGGACCCTTTAAGAGATGACGTCAGCTAACCGCTAGCTTCTCTAGTTGTAGCAACGTTAGCAATGGCCGCACCATAACAAACAGCGCAGTACACGGATCCACTAGCCACCGATCAAACTGCCACTTGTAGCCACAAATAATGCTCAGAACAGCACCAAACGTCATCAACAGTACAAACAGGGTTCAGGGTTTCATTTCGATGGACACCACTATCAGTTTGAGACCGAGTTTACTGAAGACAAGCTGAAGGAAACGGAGGAGAAAAGTGAAAGACGGAGCTGCTGCTGCGGTGGAGGCTACGTCCTGGAAATGGAGGTTAACAGTGACAGAGGGAGAGAGCCGATGGAGTCTAAATGCTGGAGCTGGGGGAATCAACTGACCAGTGTGGTGGTCAGTGACACCAGATGAAGTGCTGCCAGTCGGCCTCGGACTGGGTTGTCAGTACCTGGACTCTATGCTGGACACGGAAAGTTGCTGCATAGCGTGTAACTGGAGCAGAGAGGGTGAGTTGTTTTCCTCTCATTTCAGTAGAAACCAGGCTAAGCTAACAGCTGTTTGATGCCTCGTAATATGGGCTGGGACCCTGTTTGTACTGTTGATGACGTTTGGTGCTGTTTTTAGCATTATTTGTGGCTACAAGTGGCTGTTTGATCCGTTGCTGGTGCATACTGCGCTGTTTGTTATGGTGCGGTCATTGCTAACGTTGCTACAGCTAGAGAAGCTAGCGGTTAGCATAGCAGTTAGCAGTTGGACCATGGGTTAAATTTACGCCGGAATATCACTTTAAGAACCCGAGAAAGTGAAACTACCTCAGCTTCCCAGAGTGAGAGTGGTGAGTTGATTGTGAGTCCCTCTCTACATCCTCTGGCCTCACACTTGTGTTTCAAACCTCCTAAAAACCAAAGTCACATCTGTTTATGACGTTCACACTGCGTCATCTCTGCATCATGGAAGCTGTTGGTTTCACTCTACAGATGCAGAATGTCTCAGTCCGAGCATGTTCACATCTGTCCTCAGGTCAGAAGCTGCTGCTGCTGCTGCTGCTTCCTTCGTCTCATTTGGTTATTTTTTTTTTAAATCTTTGTTCATCGCCGCACCCTGATGGAGTGAAGGAGAGAGAAGAGGTTTATTTACACAGCTCCTCTGCAGAGAACATGAGCACAAAGAGCTGAAAGAGAGACAGAGAGACAGGCAGTAACTTTTACTACTTTACTGTTGTTATTGTCGAACAGGAGCAAACATTCAAGGTGGAGCAGAACATGTGTAGTAACACAGAGATACAAACGATTTGTGAAAGTTGTGTTAACTTTTGCAGGTTTTAAGTAACATAATTTACCCTTAATAATTTGTTCATAGACGAGTTTCAACTCATTTTTAAACTTAGAATTAAAAACTTGCCAGGTTATAATAAAGCTCATCAGGAAAAGCTGCTCAGACGAACCAGTATCCAGTCATTAAACTGAAAAGTGCGTCATTTTATTTCTTAAAATGAACAGATTGGCGACATTTATTACTGACACACCAGAGCTTTCACCTGCTACCTGTGATTACCCATAATGCACCTGTAAAGTGTTTCCTATTAGAAATCAGGACCAGAATCTTTTGGCACAAGACTTCTGTGTAAAAACTTCAACACAAACAACAAACAAACAGGATCAGCTGCAGATGTGAAAAATAGATTTCTAAAAAGTCTTTGTTTCACCTTTTTATTATCTCTCTGCTCTGATTGGATGACGTAAACGAATTGTTTTCAGCTTGTAAAAGACATGAAAACAACTTCATGGTCACACCCAAAGCTGCACCTACATCACACACACACACACACACAGACAGTGTCAGGAAACAGCTGAGTGTGCCAGCTGAGCTGCTGTGACTCCAGACTGAGGAAGAATGTAAACAGACCAGAGTGACCAGCATGAAGACAGAAGACAACAGGGAGACGCAGCAGCAGCAGCAGCAGTAATACAGGGCTGAACGCTGCTTTATTTATGTTTATTTACTGTGTTTTTATTTCCACTGTCACAGCTGTAGCTTCTCACTGCAAAAACTCAAAATATTTCCAAGAATATTTGTCTTACTTCTTGTCAAAATGTCTCATTTCTACTCAAAACTAATCTCTTTCCATTTAGAAAAAGACTCACCGCCTAAAAAATAACTTGTTTTTTTTATAATTTTCACTTGTTTCAAACTAAATTTCACTTGAAATAAGTAGAGTTTTTGTGCTTGCTGCTCCACTATCAAATTTTTCTACTTATTTCAAGTGAAAATCTGCTTGAAAGAAGTAGAAAGTGTCTAAAAACAAGCTACTTTTAATGTGAGGAGTCTTATTTCAAGTATAATGAGATTAGATTTGACAAGAAATGACATTTTGACTAGAAATAAGACAAATATTCTTGGTAAGAGTTTGAGTTTTTGCAGCGAGCTCCCTGAGGCAGCGGTGAGTGACGTCACAGCAGCCATGCAGGTGGTGAGGATCCTCATCCACACCTCCACCCTGGTTATTACTGTGTTATTATTGTTTCTTGATGCACTAATAAAAGTATTTCCACACAAGTCACAACAGCAGCCCTTCAGGATGACGTCACCACCATCCAGGTTGAGCTCAGCCTCAGCCTCAGACAGACAGACAGACAGACAGACAGGTGACTGTGGAGGCTCCACCAGAGGAAACACCGGGAGGTTTCCCCCTCTTCCCCTCCTCACCTCCCTCCACTTCTCTTCGCTCTAGCTGGCATTAAATAAAATTCCGCTCACGTCCGGGCAGCGGCGAAAAAAAAGGGCAGGAATTAAACGACTGCAGGTCCCTGAAAGAGAGGGAGAGGGAGAGAGGGAGAGGAGCCCCGGTCCGTCCACTTCTTTTTTTTTTTTGCCTCCACGCCTCCCACACGGTTTCCTATATTGTCTTCTTGTCTTGTTTCACCGCGACTTGTCTGTTCAAACCTGAGGAACAGCATGACAGGAGGACTGAAGGACGGAGACACAGAGGAGGTACAGTAGCTACAGTATCACCCTCTCCCCCTCTCTCTCTCTCTTTCTCTCCCTCTACCTCTCTCTTTCTCTTTTTTTGTAGCAGACGCGGATTATTTCCTCATCAAGGCTCTGGTTGTTCTCGCTCATTACGCGGCGCGGGATTGTTTTGGTTTGGTTTGTTTCTGTTTTTTTTTTTCTGGCACCTGGTCATGAACGCATCTCCCGCACCAAAGTGAGGGAATGTGAAGAACCATCAGCTCGCGCTAACATGACGGTGTGACCGTTTACCTGCTGCTGCATTTACACACTCACACTCACTCACACACACTCGAGTTTATTGTGGGTTTTACGCACCGTATTTTTTTGTGTAACTTTACACTCCTGTGCGTAAAAGTGCCAACCTATAACTTTTTTTTAATTACTCTAACCGCACACGTGCTTTAATGCAGCCATATGACTGTGACTGGGGACCGATGGCGTCTTTACGCACACGCACTTTTTAAAGCGATGGACACGGAAATCCAGATTTTTTTTTTCCCTTTTTAATGTATTAACAGAAGAGATAACAAATCAGAACATGAATCTTTATGATTGACCTTAATTGTTCATAAAACGTCATAAATAAGGTCTTATATGTCAATAAAGGGAACGAATTAAGGAGAGGATTGGTTTATGTTTTTTGGGGATACGCGCTTTTACGCATGAACCCGTTGCCATGCTCACGGATCCATGTTGAGTAAACATCATGTCAGGACCGCGGGTCTCCGTGTGGGTGGTGAGGACCCCTTGCGGCTGGTCCGAGGGGTGTGGCGCTTCACTTTCTGTTCATTTAAACCCATCCCTGTTCGTAGGGAAGGCTCGGTAACTCCGCTCTCTCTCTGACTCTCTCTCTCTCCCCCTCTCCGCGCGCTGCACACTCTCCCTCCTCCTCCTCCTCCTCCACCACCACCACCTCCTCCTCCTCCTCCTCCTCCTGCTCACTTCTCTTCTTTTTCTGCCTCCTCCGGATCCTGACAGGAGTTTCTGCACTCGCCGTTCATCCGAAAGCAAGGGAACATATACAAACCCAACAATAAAGACATGGACAACGACAGTCTGAACGAGAAGACAATGGAGGACATCCACACCAAAGAGATCGACCTGGTCAACCGGGACCCCAAGCACATAAACGACGACGTGGTCAAGGTGAGTCAAACCTGGCTGGAGAGGCTGCTTTTACTGTAAACTCCGGGTTTCTGACTCTGAGCTGCTGTCTGGTCTGGTTGTGAGAGCGTGAGCTCATTGGAGCACCTGCTGCGCTTTACTGCAGTTTGCACTTTATTTCTCCTGCGTGGAGCCGCTTCACGGTCTCTGTTAAAAAAAGAAAAAAGAAATAACCTCAGTCTGTGAGCTGTCAGAGTGTTGTCAGCGCGGCTCGTGCCTGTGCGCGTCCAGAGGCGCGTTCAGTGCGCACGAGCCGCGCTCTGTCCGCGGCTGCTCCGGTTGTTTCACTCCTCGGTGATTATACTGTAGGAGGAGGCTCTTCTCTCTTTTCTTTTTTTGGTTTGGTTTGGTTTGGGTGAGTGAGACAATAACGGGGCTAACAAACACTTCACACGCGTGAAATGTGTGAGCAGCAGTGAGTGGAGTGAGGACTTGGAAAGGTGAACATCCTCGCTCCAACAGAGGAAACATTACGAATTTCCTGTTGTTGGAACACACGTTTCCCACAGTCCGAGCTGCGCTGCGCTGCGCACGCCTTTCTGAATTCTTTCCGTAAGAGAGAGAGAGAGGCAGAGAGGGAGAGAAGCATAAATACCGGGTGTTTATTTTGTTTAAGTTAACGCAGAGACAGAGAGGAGGGGGGGGGGGGGGTTAGAGCTGCACTGGAAAAACCACCTGACGCGTCTACACGGCAGCCTTCCTCCTCCTCCTCCTCCTCCTCCTCCTGCTGGGGCGGGTTCTCCACATCAGAGTGGGGTCAAGCTGCTCCCTGCGGGGGGGGGGGGGGGGTTTTAAACTGCCTGAACTCTGCCTTGTTAAAACAGCGAAACACCCAAGTAGCTGGTTGAGTCTGACTGAGGGGATATCCCTCACCACTCCCTCTCATCTCTCCTCCCTTCTTTCCTCCCTCCCTCCTTTCCTTCCCTCCCTCCCTCCCTCCCTTCCTCCCCTACATTCCTGGAGTTGCGTCAGGGCAGCAACTATCCATGTGTTGCTCTTTGCTGTGCCACTCTCCAAATGCTATCTGACAGTATTGATTGGGGGGTTGATTGGAAAGATCCTCCCTCCTTCACAAACACTGCAGGTCAGGAGGCTGCTGACGATCACAAGGTTCACTTCAGCTCAATGAAACTTTATTAGGCAAAAAATAAACAAACAAACACAGAGAACAGACGCGACTGTCCAAAATGTTGTTTCGCATGAGTCATTTGTGCACATTTTCCTGTTGCACATGTGCACAAACGTATAAAATCAGAGTTTATAGAAGCTCAGATCAGGAGATAAGTTTCAACTTTCTATTTTTCATCTTTTCAGTTTGTTCTTTTCTCCTTTTTCTTGCCTCTCGCTCTCTCTCTTCCTCTGCTCGCTGCTTTCTCTCCCTCTCGGTTTCTTCTTCTTCTTCTTCTTCTTCTTCTCTCCATTGTGACAGTGAGTCAGACTCTCCTTCCAGTCTCAGAATAGACTGCAGCTTTATGATCGGCCCCCACCCCTCTCTCTCTAATCAACTCAACAGACCGCTGCTGAAATTATCTGAAATCACATGTGGCTGCACTGTTAAAAAAAATGTGTAAGAATGGAGAAAAGCTGAAAAAGTTAGAGACTTAAAGTTAACATATAGTTCATTTGGAAGTGCTGTAGTCTGTTGTAAGGTTTCTATTATAAACATGAGGGTACAGCATCATAATGCATTAGATATGTTGATTCCATATGCTTTATATGATCATAAAACATAAAATTTAAATATATTTTATCATTTATTTTTATATCATGGTGCTGTATAGAGTCTGAATATGTCATATCATAAAGCTGACTGTCCTTTAAGAAGCTTTTTGTACATTTTCTTATTGCTGCATAGCTGCTGTTAGCGTTAGCAGCCTAGAAACGTTGCAGCAAGTTCAGCATTAAATTCAGTCCCTTTACAAAAGAAGAAAACTTTTTGCTTTGCCTTTCGATTTCTTCTCCGAAGTTAACGAGCTACCGAGCTCGCCCTGACCTGGTCGTTAAACCCGAGTGACCGTAGCGTCCGGGCTGCCCTCCTGCATTGTAAACGCAACAATGGCCGCAGCTCCTGCCAAAAACCAGAGAGCTAATGCAGCGCTAGCTAAACTTGCAGTTAGCTCTTTATAGGTCGGTGCCTCCCTGTGGATTTCTGGACAAAGAGGCGGTTGGTAGTTGTTGTTGTTGTTGGTTTATTTTTGTTGTTGTTTTTTTTACAGTGTAACTGTACACAGTGGCTCTGAGGTGCTCTGAGGTCAATGGAGCAGCTCTGCCAAGTGGGAGTGTGTGTTTGGTGTGTCCCGACGAAAAAAGCACGAGCCCAAGAGGGAATCCCTCATTCTGCAATCCACCGTGACCACACACACACACACGTAAAATGTGTGTATTAGGAAATATTGTGCATTGAGTGCACACACACACACACACACACACACACACAGATACACATGCACTACATTCTTGCAATCAAAGGAATACAAGCGGTTCTCCTGTAGCGGCTGCAGCTGGCCTCAATCACCTGGCCACATCAAACAAGTTCCATTACCGACATGCATGTGGCGTCAGCTCCGCAGAGAGCTCAGGCCTTTTTCTGGGATTTTTTTTTTTCCCCTCATGGAGAAGTCGTGGGTCTTTATTTAGCAGAGAGGAGGAGCTGCAGCATCAGCGAGTGAAAATGCCCCCACTGGAGAAAATTTTTGAGAGGGAGTTGTGAGAAGTTTGAGCTCCGACGGCAGAGCCAGGAGGTCGTGGAGGTCAAAGTGAGAGGAATGATGATTAGTTCACTGCTCATCTTCACTTGGCTGCTACAGTCTGGATGTTTTTTTTCTGATTATTGGTTTTATTAAAGCAGAAGTAAGTGATATATTTGTGTTAATATAAGTCTTAAATAGTTATATCTTCCGACAGCAATCACTTACATAGAGTGTTTGGACCAAAACACGGGTCTGTCAGTCACTGTGAGAAAACATTTTTAGACAGTTTTTATCCAATGCATGCAGGGCTGTGTGTGCTCACGCCGTGAATGTGCAGTGAGGATTTGTTTCCATTCAAATGTCAGTTACGAGTGGCTGTTAAACTTTCACCGGTAAAACAGGTCGGAAAAACAAAGCTCCCAATGCAGTTGTGACTTGAAGCTCACATTTATAGATTTAAGGAAATTTCTAATTCTCATTTTTTTTATCTGGAGAGTGAACGACTACACTGTGAGTTTAGACGTCTGCAGCTCAGTGCAGTGACATTTGTTTCCATTCAAATGTCATGCAAATTTAGCAAAAGCTCCCAATGCATGTGTAGCTCACATTTATAGATTTAAGGTTTTGTATTTTACGCTCTTCTCTCTCAGCTTCAGTGTTAGCCAATCAGAAGAGAGGAGGAGGAGGCTTTGAGCCTCTCTTCTGATTGGCTGACTGTTTTGTGGGTTGTTTCAATTAAAAATAGAGCAGATTTCAGAATAAAACACTCAGAGAAACTAAATCCTGCACCTGTTGGATGGATATTTTGGTCCAAATGGTGGGCGGGGCTGCTCTGTTGTGACATCACAAAGTGCCAGGAAGTCCTGACGGCTGGTTTTAAAGCTCAGTTTCTGAATACAGGCTGTGTGCATTTCTCTGTGGACTGAGGCTTTGATACTTTCACAGTATTAATATAGAACCTAGAGCTGCTTTATAATCACACTACACATGGACATCTACCTTTATACTGTATGGAGCTTTAACACAAACATCTACCTTTATACTGTATGGAGCTTTAACACAAACATCTACCTTTATACTGTATGGAGCTTTAACACAAACATCTACCTTTATACTGTATGGAGCTTTAACACAAACATCTACCTTTATACTGTATGGAGCTTTAACACAAACATCTACCTTTACACATCTAAATATCTACCTTTATACTATGCAGGACTTTTAAATCAGTGAGACACAGATTTAATATCATTCATGAAACAAACTTTGCTATTATGAGAGAATGAGTTGTTCTTCAAACACTCACTTGAATTGAACCGTGCCGGATGGAAAGCCGCTTCTGTTTGAGTTAGTGAAACGTTCCTTAGTCTGTGTCACGTATGTCTGTGCTGCCAATCATCTTAATCTCTACCCTCAACCAAAGCAAACATTTCCCCCCCTGACGACCAAAACCCTTGAAGCAACAAAAGAGTCCATTAATGCAGTCTGACCTTCTGCTCCGGAGACCCACTTTGTCTATTCAAGCATAGTTGACAGCCTGAAGATGGAGCTCTGGAAATAGCACATCGTCTTATTTACTCAATAGTACAGTTGCCTTGCCGACTGGTCACATGCCGACCCCGAGACTCTATTGTTTCATATCAAACCTCCGACATGACCGCAGAGGTCCACTCTCTGACGGTAACTCAGCTGTAAAAAAAAAAGAAAAGTACAAAGAGCAGATTCTGATTCTCTGACTTTTTCATCACCGCAATTTTGCAAATTAACAAAATAATACGTTAGAAAACCATTTTCAAGTGTTCATAAAACCGAGAAGCTGGAAATAAAAAATGAAGTAACGAAGTGAAGTTGAAAACCCTCCACCGTGCTGCTGTGGTTGTGTTTGTGCCGCTCTGCAGAAGGCTCTCATTTAGTCTCAATCAAAGTTCTGGAAACTGGCGCAGAGTGGGTCCACTTTAAAATTTGTAGCTGTGGAAAAATTAAACGGACGCCACACTGGTTTTGTGGCTGCAGTCAGATTTATATTATAAGGCTGCAGTGAGCTCCGCCAGTCGGTGCTGTGAGAGGGAGGCTTTATGCAGAACAACGGCACTTACAAGCTGCTGCTGCTGCTGCTGCTGCTGCTGGATGTTGGAAGAGTTCTGCTCCAAAGTAAAACATCCAGGACTGGAAAACATGATGTTTACTGAGAGCGTGCAAGAGACGGCTTGTTAAAATGATATAGCAATAGCATACGTTATGAATGCAAGTTGAATGTTTTACCTAAAAGCTGCACTGAGATTGTTAGCTTAGTTTAGCTTAGCGTAGCTTAGCATAAAGACCGGAACTGGTCTTGCATTGACTGCATTGAACTTGTGGATTTTACACATACATTTATGCTGAAATTAAACGAAAAGAATACGTAACATTGGTGCTGGTTGGTTGATGGGCTATGTAAGATTTTTGGACTTGTGCTTCTAGTTCTTGTGCTAATTTGAGCTAATGTCGAGTGGCGCTAATCTTCTAATCTGACTTGAAGCAGGGAAGATACAGAGTTTTGCAATCTTAATCATTTTTATAAACATTAGACTGGATTATTAGATTATAAAGACTGTAACTACTGTAGTCTTGCATTGACTGTTGAACCCAACTTTATGCAGAAATTAAACAAAAAGGATCAACATGTTGATGCTAATTGGTTGATAGCAGATTTTTCGACTGTGAGAATGGCGCTAATCTTCTAATCTGACTTGAAGCAGGAAAGATACACAGATTTTGTCTTAATAATCTTTATTTTAATGTGGATATATGGTGTTACACATTAGAAATAGACTGATATTCTAAGATGGTAAAATTATAAACCATAATGTGCCGTTTCTGGGTGTCAGCAGTCAGTTTATGATAAGTGGGCGTCACGTCCTCCAAACAGAGGCTAGTGAAGCACTTAACTTTTCCATTTCACTTTCAGCAGCGTGACACTGGATAATATCTAGGTGAATTATTGGTATTGCCGCCGTTAGCCTTCAGTATAGCCTCTCAGCCTTGGTGTAGCTGGACAAGACGCAGTCTCCAAGTAACTGTAAAATAAATATTGACCCTGTGCTCAGAAGCCTGTGGAGACGACAAGAGAGAGAGAAGGAGGGAAGGAGAGTCTGCTTTGTGTTTGCAGAGCGTGAGCTGCCTCCATTTCTTTAAACAGTGATCGTCCCATTAAAGGCCTTAAAGGTTGATGTGCACACAGTGGAGGAGTCGGTGCACCGTAATGCTGAGGAGCAGAGGAGGAGGAGGAGGAGGGTCCCACAGGTCACTTGTCAATCAATCGAACAAACACCGTGGGTGGCCGGATGACCAGAAGCCACTGATGATCACACTGACCTCCTCCTGTTTATTCACTTCCTGTTCACCGCAGGATCTTCTTTTCTTTCTTTTTTTCCTAAGAAAGAAGCTCTCAGTCAGTCAGCCACACACAGAGGGCCTGATCTACTAAAGGTTTGCTTGTATTAAAACGTGTGCAAACATGATGTCACCCGCAAAAAAAATATGCGGGCTGATCTACTAACCGGGTGCACTGAGGATTGCGTCTCTCAAACGGGCAAAAAAGCATGCGTGATGTATTTAGCGCGTCGGCGTTGATGAATATGCAAATATGGGCGTTTCTGCCAGAACGTGCAAAATTGGGAGGAGAGGATGCAAATAGATTCATTTAGCACACGCAGCCTGATTTATCAAACCTGAAACAGATTGCGGTGGAAGTTTTTGCGTTTTTATTTAGTACGTTTGAAAGGCAAGTATTATCTAGCACAGCTTTTTTTCTTTTATTGATTTAATACCTGCCAGGGCAAAAGCTCTTCCATCTCTGCATTTCCTCGCATCGGGGTCATTCCAGCGAACTGTAGCAGTTTTTTTCATGTGTTTAAAGTCATTTAAGCACCGTTATGCGCGCCACACGTCTCTCCTCTTATGCGCTCCTCTCCTTTCCTCTCCTCCGTCTGGAGTGTGTGGCTGCCCAGCTGCGGGTCCGAGACTGAGAGACGTCACCCAGTCTTCACCCCGTCTTTGATCCCTCTGGTCATTGTGTCCTCAGTGTCCCACCTGAGCTCTCTATTTATCCATCGGATCAAATTCTGTGTCCATCCAGCTCTCTGTCCACCGCGAAAACCATTACCACTCGCAAACCCTCATTTAAATACTGCGGAATGCGTGTGCTGTCATTTAGCGTGTTACTCTTAGTAGATCACCTCCTTTTCATGCGCTAACCAGACACGCAATTTTTTACCATGAGCACGCAATTTAGCGCCCCTTATCTGCGATCTTAGTAGATCAGGCCCCGAGTGTTTAAAACAGGAGACGTAAAAGCTTCCTGGAACCGGATTGAACCCGATAATTATTTAGATTCATCACACGTTGACATGGTCCTCCTGAACCACTGCAGAGTCTGTCTGTCTGTCTGTCTGTCTGTCTGTCTGTCTGTCTGTCTGTCTGTCTATCTATCTATCTATCTATCTATCTATCTATCTATCTATCTATCCAACTATCTATCTATCTACAGCAGACTACAGTAAAATCCTCACCATGATTTGCAGGTGGTGAGACAGATTCCAGAGCACTGATGGGTATTTAGGGCGGGGCAGATGTTGGATGGTTAGAACACGTACCAGTCGCTGCGAGGGCAGACAGATAGATCTTACATGAAGCAGCTGATATATGTGTGTATGTGTGTGTGTGTGTGCAAATAGCGAAGCAAGTTCAGATTTTGAAGGACCGACCGTGGAGTTTCTTCATCTGTATCACATCAGGACTGTTGTGAAACAGCTGTTGGCGCCAGATGAAGGCGTTTGAGGAGCTGTAATGATCAGTCTATCTGAAGGTTGTGCTCCTGTGGGGTTTTCTGTTGCACTGGACGCTCCAATTTATTTTCCAAATTATGACCGTTCACCAACAGTCGGCTGTGTTGTTTGTTTCCTTTCTGGCAGAAAATACTTGAAAGCAACAGAGGAAATGTGGAAGAAAATCTAATTTGTAACTACAGAGGTGCATTATGTCCTTAACTCAACATCCTGTGATGTCACGTTTGTCCACATCGTCTCTCTGTTTCTTCTTCTTTCTCTCCTTCCTCCTGCTTTCTGTTTGTAAACCAGAGGCTGATTTGTCCCTTGTGACCGTCATACTTTTGTCGTCACCGGGGAGCCATCTGCCCCGCTCCCTCCCTCCCTCCCTCCCTTACACTTATTCCCATGCTGCTTGAGGTCACGGACCGCGGACCATCTCGTAAAAGAATTTCATTCCAAGAAATGTTTTGGTTACACAAACTCCTATGATTATCCTGAGCCAGTGATCCAAGAGATTAAGATGTTACTTGACCTTCGTTTTAGATAAACAAGTTCAGTTTTGACCTTTTTAAAGAATTTTTTTGCACATTAAATTAAAGTTTAAACTCATAACAGACAGGTATTTTACTGGTGTTATGTAAGCTAATAAGCCATAAAAACAGATGCTCACAGTACTAACCAGAGGAAACTTTATTAGTTTAGCTTCAAACTTTTTTCCTTTATTCACCAGTTAAATGGAGCCGAAACATTTGGCTCAAAACCGATATCAATTATTTATGATTGATGGTTTCATTTTCTTTCATTGATCCATCTAACAGGGTCAAATAACTGCTGTCACTACAGTATGATTGTTGAGATCTGATTGGGCGGTCACATTGCACAACAGGACATTCATCCAGATGATAGATGGTGCTGCGTTCAAGTGCTCCTCAGACCCACGGGAAAGTCCAACTTGGGTGTGAACCATGTTCTTTTAAGTTGGAGGAATTTCTCTTATTTGTTTGGTATGATTGTGTTTACTGCTAATATTTCAGTTTTGAAACTCTGCAAGGTCACATTTACCAAAATATCGATCTGTTATTGGTCAACTTCCATAATTGATCAAAGGTTTGTCAATTGCAATTACACTAGACTTTCTTCTGTTTGCATGAAGACGTGTAGGAGTTCACAGATTCCAGAGGGTTGTTATTCCGACTTTTACAGGACGATTACAGGACATTTACTCAGCAGAAACACATTTTTCTTTTTCTTTTTAAAAAAATTGATTTTATTGATTTTTTATCGAAACAAAACATACTGTAGACAACATACAAGTGCTCTCTGTATTCACAAAGATATCGAAACAGAAAGAAAAGAAAAACAAACAACAAATGACGTAGCTCATGACTGTCCTTAACCCAAAAAGTAAAAAAAGACGTCAGGAAAGAAAAGAAAAAAGAATAGTAGTCCCACCGCCACCCTCAACTGTTGCACCAGTCACTTTATACACATGGGCGAAAGTAAAAATAGAAATTAGACAAGTACACAAGGTAATAACAGGGTGGATGTTGTGATAAAAATAAGTAAATAAATGAAGTAAAGAGAGATAAACAATAAAATTAAATTTGAAATACCTAAATGAAAACCAGTATTTTTCCGACATCCAAAACTCCAGATTAAGAATCTAATCAATATTTATTCTCTCTCCTCAGGTGGACTTTGAGGACGTGATTGCCGAGCCTGCAGGAACCTACAGCTTCGACGGCGTGTGGAAAGCCAGCTTCACCACCTTCACCGTCACCAAGTACTGGTGCTACCGACTGCTGACGGCGCTGGTGGGCATCCCGTTGGCGCTGATCTGGGGTATCTTCTTCGCCATCCTGTCCTTCCTGCACATCTGGGCCGTGGTGCCGTGCGTCAAGAGCTACCTGATCGAGATCCACTGCGTCAGCCGCGTCTACTCCATCTGCGTGCACACCTTCTGCGACCCGCTGTTCGAGGCCATGGGCAAGTGCCTCAGCAGCATCCGGATCCGCATGACCAAGGAGGTGTAGCGGCGCAGGGAAAAGGAAAACGGAGGAGGAGGATTAACGGAAAGAGGGGAGGGGAGGAGGGCACAAGAAGAAGAAGAAGAAGAAGAAAAATAAATGAACCTCTGGAAAACAAGAGGTGTTGAGGCGTTTCCAGAGCTGGGCGGGGGGATGTTTGGAGGTGAAGGGGGCGCGGCCACCGCCTTTTTCCACCGACTGTTTCTTCCCAACCAAAGGGGGCAAGAAGGGGAGGGTTAGGGGTTTAGGGGGGGTGGGGGACTGGAATCAAAGGGTTGTTCTCCTGGGTTTTTGTTGTTTTGTTTTGTTTGTGTTCCATAGTTTTTGTTTTTATTCCCTCACTTTGACCAAGCTCTGTTTCTATTTCCTGTCAGTTTTTCTCCACACGATGTTTAAGTCCTTCCATTCTTACTTGTGCGTTCACACGCCAAAAGCTTCCAAAGCATGAAAAACGCTCGAGAATGCGCTTCAGACAAGACCGCTTCCAAAACGGCAAATATTTTTCAGCTGCTCTCTATTCTGACAGGTTGCTGCCAAAATGCTATATAGCTAAAGGTAGCTAAAGTTAAAGCAGAAGTAAGCGATCTGGCCGTTTTGGCTAACTTCCTGTCAGCGGATGGAGTTAGCATTCCCCGCCAGGACCAAACACTCAAAGTTTGATCGCGCTGGTCATTGGGGAAACGACGGACGTCTCTATTCTGACAGGTTACCACCAAAATGCGACATAGCTAAAGGTAGCTAAAGTTAAAGCAGAAGTAGCCTAAGCGATCCGCTCGTTTTGGCTAACTTCCTGTCAGCGGATGGAGCTACCATTCCCCGCCCGGACCAAACACTCAAAGTTCGATCGCTGGTCAGCGGATGGGGAGCCGAGTCTCTATTCTGACAGGTTGTCGCCAAAATGCGTTATAGCTAAAGCTAGCTAAAGGTAGCTAAAGTTAAAGCAGAAGTAAGCGATCTGGTCGTTTTGGCTAACTTCCTGTCAGCGGATGGAGCTACCATTCCCCGCCCGGACCAAACACTCAAAGTTCGATCGCGCTGGTCATTGGGGAGCCGACGGGCGTCTCTATTCTGACAGGTTGTCGCCAAAATGCGTTATAGCTAAAGCTAGCTAAAGGTAGCTAAAGTTAAAGCAGAAGTAAGCGATCTGGTCGTTTTGGCTAACTTCCTGTCAGCGGATGGAGTTAGCATTCCCCGCCTGGACCAAACACTCAATGTTCAATCGCACTGGTCATCGGGAAGCCGACGGACGTCTCTATTCTGACAGGTTGTCGCTGTTGAAAAAACCAGGAAAACAACA
This sequence comes from Decapterus maruadsi, assembly GCA_030347415.2. Classification (NCBI taxonomy): domain Eukaryota; kingdom Metazoa; phylum Chordata; class Actinopteri; order Carangiformes; family Carangidae; genus Decapterus; species Decapterus maruadsi. The sequence continues at coordinate 27,175,083 of CM064893.1, read as the reverse complement.
AACGCGTGTTCGTTGATTTGAGAGAGGACAAACAACGACGTTCTAGTTGACCATTTATTAAAGTTGGATCATCAAGAGACTTGTACAAGGGTCTTCACTGTTGAGGAAATCGCAGTCTGCAAGCAGTTAGCTGCAACCACCCGCCCAGAGAAGACTGATGAAAAAACGTTACACAGCTCATAATATTCTTCGCACTATGTGTATGTAATTAATTTCTATTGGTCAAAACTGATGGGGAGGAACAGCGGTTTTAGACTTAGTTCCTCCCTTCGTTGGTGCACAGGTTGGTCCCAACCTCTTGGCACACGAACCTTCCATCATCTCAGAGTCAGCAACCTGAAAAAGAGGAGAATCCTCCCTACTCTGTCTCTGGTCTCTCATGTGCTAGGGCATCCTGCTCTCCTATCTCCCCAAGGTCGCTTACCTACGTCTTGCTCCCTGCTCGTATCTTTTTCCCAAGACTGGATGCTCATAGAGTTGTTACAGAGGAGGACCAGAGAGAATGGCTCTATTAATTGGAAGCATATTTGAAGTTACCCCCCCACCTTGAGAATGTCTAAACCCAACAGTTTCTCACCAAACCAACACGTAGGCGAGAATGTTCTGAGAGACAGAGAAATGTTCAAAGCTGTAAGGCTTGCTTGAACAGCCTTGGTTTCTCTGTCTAATAAATGATCAAACTAGTGGATATATTCCTTTAATATGTTTTAATAAAGAAGTTGATTAATCAAATAAAGTGAATCGACTAAGATGGTTAATACATGAACTGGTGAAAACACTCAACTTGTGGAAACATTCCTGACTCCTGACCTTCTGACCTAGCCCCACACTCTTCCCTGGTTGTGCTCCCCAAGACGTTGTAACTCAATTGATGTTTTTCAGTTAAGGTTTCCACAGTTCAGTAAGTGTTAGAGAAATACAGGAGAAGTACATGCTCTGCGAAGGTGCTTCTGTGCTCACATGGATCAGGGTTAAGTGTTGTGTAACCTCTTCGGCCTTCAATGTGTTTCTATTCTACAACAAATGTGTCTTTAATCAATGAGGTGTTGTGTGATTGGTAAAAGCAGCAAATGGATCAGAAGTAATAGTCAATGTCTAAATCATACGTCAGAGGTAATCATCGATGTCTAGATAAAGGATAAATCAAAGGTAGAGAAAAATCATCAGTGTCTATCTAAAGTATGATCAGAGGTGATAATCAGTGTCTAAAATATGTGTCTATATGTCAATGGTGATCATAAGTGGCTGAAGTAAAGATCAGAGGTAATAATCAGTGTCTAAAATGATTCTAACCTAACATCGCCAAAATGGGTTATAGCTAAAGCTAGCTAAGGGTAGCTAAAGTTAAAGCAGAAGTAAGCGATCTGGTCGTTTTGGCTAACTTCCTGTCAGCGGATGGAGTTAGCATTCCCCGCCCGGACCAAACACTCTATATAAGTGATTGCTGTCGGAAGATATAACTATTTAAGACATGCTTTGGACACTTTGGAAGCGCGGTGACGCCAGTTGATGCTTTTGTCGCCACCTCTCATTGAAAAAAATGGACTCCCGGCGACTTTTGACGCTTTGGAAGCTTTTGGTGTGAACGCACAGTCGCTGTTCTTTCTGTGGAGAGTGAGTTCATCACTTTGACTGATTCATGTGAAGAGCGCTTTGTTTGTTGTTGTTTTTTTGAGGGGTGGGGGGGTCGGGGGTAGCCTGTGGGGTCGGTGGGGGGGGCAGGATGGGATGTTGCAAAGCCGACAGAGAGAGAGAGATAAAAGGGCCCGCTGCCAAATTCTACCTGACTCAGCAGAAAAAAAACAAAACAACCCCCGACACGAGCCGAGCGGCAGCACCAAACTGACCCCACCCCCCGTCCCCAAAACAAAACAAAAAACCCTTCCCCCCCAACTCCATCCTCCCCCTCTCTTTGCCCCCTGGCTTCCCCCCCGCCCCCCACCCCCCTCCAGCACAGTCTGACACACTGAACCTGCCCTTGTTCCTGCATGCACCTGCGTCGGCTCGCCAGAAAAAAGAATAAAAACTCGCCGTCCACTCTCATCATCATCACCACCGCCGCCGCTGCTGCTGCTGCCGCCGCCGCCGCCACACCTGCCAGCGTAGATTTGCATCTCACAGCTCGCTTCTTTCACCTTTACCTTCACCTTCATCATCCTCATCATCGCCACATGAGCGTGTGATAAAGAATGTCAGCGTCAATAAAGAAACTGTTTTCTACTTTTTATTTTTCAGTGCATTTGAATGCATCGTCATCATAGCTCTGTAGTAGTGAATTTTTTTATTCTACACTATGAAAATGAAGAACTTTGAGGGGGTTTTAGTTTCAGTGCCATTGTGTTTTTTTGTTTTATTTTGATATCCTCCATGTACTGTATGACTGTTTGTTGCTTCACCAGCTACGGCCTCATTCCAGTGCACTAACCTCTGGGGAAGTATTGTAAGTGATTAGCTATAATAACTAATGAAAATCTCCTTTTTTTTTGCAAAAGGTAGTCGAGTACTAACAGTTACTTTTTTTGCACACTTTTGCACTCCAACACGTGCAGTTACGAGTGTGTGTTTGTGTGTGTGGAGATTTTTCTTGGGGCACTGTGGTACTTATACGCAGGTTAATGCATTGGAATAAAAAAATGAAAATGAAAATATGAGGTGGAATGTGTGATTCTGGATGCATCTTATTTTTTATTTTATTATTTTGTTTTGTTTTGTTTGTTACCTGTTCATCATTTTGCACCCTCCTCCCCTCCCCCCGCCCCTTTTTTTGAACTTGTTCTGCCGCCCTGCTTCATCATGACTGTGGACACGATGCTGTAACGCATCAAACCGACGCCTCCTAACTAACTGGAGGGTGGGGTTGTGTTTAATAGAGACACTAAGCTCGCTTCGACTCCGTCACCTTCAGTCTACCTGCTGTCTTCTCACAGGTAATATCATAGCACCTGTTTCTTGAAATGAGTATTTTAAGCTCAAAAAAAGGTGATATTTTTATAAAAAGTGATTTTTTTCCCCCCTTCCTTGCTTTTACTGTATAATATAACGCTGTGCACATTAAAAAAAAAAGAAAAGAAATAATATAATCCAGTGTTTGTTTGTGCGTTCATGTTTGTATGACCACTAGCATGCAACTCCAGATGAAAGTCAGATATCAACAAAGGAGTTTTCTGTTCGTCTCCTTCTTACTTGTGATATCGAGTCATAGCAAAATCTAATTATGTCATGATGAGTCACAGTAGATACCGGGTGACTGCTTTCATTCACTCATTCATGTGCGCTGCAGGAGGACTAAGCCAGCTGAAGCTACATGTGGAATAATGAAAAAAACGTTTTTAAGGGCGAGACACTGCAGGCAAAAACACAGTTTGTGTAGATTTTGGGCTATTTTTAAAAGAAATGGTCGAAAATCCACATTCGCCACATACTGAGCTGTGCTTGTTGTCTGACCCAGGTCATGTGAGGTGTCATTGTAAAGCTCTCTCTCTCCTGAACAACTATGTAGGCTCCAAAAATTGTCATCTACTCCGTTTCCGCAACCAATCGTAAAAGTACGATTTACATTAACAATCTATGGAATTTTACAGTGCAAGTCTTTAAAGGCCGTTTTCTCAAAATGAGTTTTTCCTCAGACTCTGAGCTAGAAATCTCCACTTCAGCAGCTCTTACAGACACCAAACCTTCCAGTTTGATCCATGTCTATATCCTGAAGGTTTTTACAGAGGGGATTATTGATATGTCATTCACAGCCTGATTTATACAACATTTTATTCCTAAAAACATGGCGAAATTGGATTTTTTTTAGGGCTGGTGACAGTATTTTCTCATTTACAGAGTGATAAAAAGAGATATCCAAAATCCTCCTCTGTAAAAACTTCTGACTCTAATATGTCAACAAAATAAAACAAGAATTTTTAAAGTGGCTTCATCCATTGTTCAGATTTCGGTTCTAGAAATTTATGCAAATTAGCGCAAATTTCATCAGATATTTCCACATTAACATATTTAAACATAAAATCTGACAAAATTTGTAATACAAAAAATATTTGTCTTAATGTGAGTGATAAACTTGGGAAGTTTCATGGTGATATCTATTATTTAAAAAATGGACCCTATTCACGTGCAGTGTCTCCCTTTAAAAAAAAGAAAGAAAGAAAAACATGACACATGAGAAAGAGGCTGAAATATAATTTCCAGCAGCCATGCCCGGCAGTAGCCTCTGCAGGATCTGAGCCCTAATGCCTGCAGTGTTGCTCATAGGCCTGCGTGGTGTGCGACTGTGCGTGCGTGCGTGTGTTTTTCCAAGCCTGGCACAGCATTTCCATGGTTACCGGAGAAACAAATACTAAGAAGTGTTGGGTAATGCTCACAAAAGGCTGGAGGAGTCGAGTCTCTTGACTGTATTCAAATTAATTTACACCCTAAAGAGTCTGAAACGAAGCCCAGACTCTGAGAATGAGACTGTAACAGTAACTCAACAATAGTTTATTGTTTCAGCCACTACAAGGTGAGTTCAGGTGCAATAGGAAAACTGACAGCTTTGGTGGAGTTACGGACAGTTTCATGTCAGTCATGCAGGATCTAAAAGTTTCTCTTGAAAACCTGATCTGCTCTGAAGATCATTAGTGAGTCTGTGTCCCAGTTCATTACAGCTTTTTCCACAGTGAACTGGGACATGTCTCACGTCTTTGAGCGCAGGGACATTGTTGTGTCAAACGGGGAACCGCCATCTTCAAAGTGTTGTCGTAAACTTGAAAGTAAAACTGCACACAGCCTGAAATGTCTCTGTGTGCCAGCGTGAAGGTCTCTGTCTGTGTTAATAATAATGTGTCTGCAGACTTCTGCCTCTATGTTTCCAAACTCTTCAAAGACTCCTTCATAAAAATACAATATATTCCATGTGCTGCACATTAAAGAGGATCTTTAATAACAAACAAAAAATAGGAAAAATGTGTAATTAAATTTGTAAATCAGTGTTTTTAGTTATGTTCATGTTGCATTGAGCAGGAAAAGCAAAGAGCACCAGGGTTTTTAGGATTAGGAACCTCCCGGATGATAGTTTTGTTTTGTTTTTAACCCTATGGTGAGGAATGAGAAACACCAATGAGTCCAATCAAGACTTGAAGAGTTCATGACAGAATATTGTGTCAAATTGCAATGAACAACCAGACTGGTCCTTTACCTGTTACGGTTTTTGGAGGGGAGGTTCCTAAACAGACCTTCCTCCAAAATAAATTCAGTTGTTCCACAATTATGAGGTCAATATGCACAAGTTTGGTCTCAATGGATAATCCATCCAAACCTCAGAGAACATAATCTGCCTGAGCAAGGTTAGGGTTAGGGTTAGAGTTAGCGCTTCTTATTGTAGAAACAGTGAAAGGAAAGCACCCTTACAGTACTTGATGAACTTTTTTATATCGGTATCCTGTTTGGACCGTGGATCGTAGCCAAACAAGTCATCTGTACAAATGTTTGAACAAACAGTTCGAATTCCGTCTGCATGTCTTTAAGCACAGACTCTGATGTTTGTAGAGACCAGTCGTTAAAGGAAGGCACCACAGTATTTACCTGAATCAGTTCATATAAAGTTCATTCAAACAATCTTTATTACAAGAACAGGACATCACCCAGGTTGCAGGAAAACTCTTTAACTAGTTTTCCATTACACCGGGTTGGTTTTACAGAACACCTGAAGGTAAATAAAGATTAACAACAGTCGACTTTACACAAGAGAGGACAGACTGTGTTTGATCAGATCAGCAGAAGTCTTTGATGAAAACTGGGCCAGTCTCTGTGATGTGGTGATGATGAAGTTCAGCGAGGTGGTTTTGAATTCAGGTAAGAAGCTGCAGAGAAACAAGAGCTTCAATGTTCAAAGGATTCTTTATTATCTATAACAAACTAAAACAACCTTCCTCAACCTGTTGCTTCAGCCTCATTGAAACTTCTATGTAGACTGTGAAACAACGGATGAGTCAGATCACACAAGGGAGAGCAGATTTTTTTCAATGATCTGACCTTAAATAGGTCATAAAGGTCAGACTTTTCTGCTGATACATCTTCACATTCCCCTTTTTTGTACCAACAATGACCTACAAGAGGAAATTCAACAAAACAGGACTTGGAGTATTGTTGGTTAAAAGTAGAGGAGTAAGAAAGAAAAAGAGATGGCCAGAGGGGGCGTGGCCTCTGTAATAGCTGTTTACTACCACGATGCTTCCCGCCAACAGGCAAGTGGATGTTTACAGGGTTTAAAATCGACTTCGAGGAGGTCCGACTTCTTCTGCGCTGTGTGTTAAAGTGCAAAAGAAACAGGTTCATGTTAAAACCTGTTGGTAAAACCATCACAGGACGCAGCAGAAGGTCTTAACTAACTAACAGAGTCCAACCTCCTTGTGTTTTTGCTCCAGAGGAGAAAAAACTTTCCAGCGCCGACATAACAGGAGGACGAGAGAACACAGAGACGACTGTGTTACCTTCAGGGGCAATGACAGCGTTGGACAGGGAGCTAATGGTTGTTAAAGGCTCAATGCTGCTCTGTGTGGTGGAGACGTGCTGAGACGTCCTGGTCTGTCTCCTCCTATCATCTCTATGTCTCTTTGTCTTGAGTTTACAACTTTTTTAAAAACATTTTCCTGCACAGGTTGAAACTCTCATGTGCAGCTGTTGACCTCGGAGCTGGTGATGGAGGATTTACTGTAACTTGGACTTCTGGGAACATGTCAACTGTGATTTGCATGAAGAACAAACATGAAGTCTGGGGTCTGACCATTGATATGTTGCAGATTTGCATGAGCTCTGCATTTTTCTGCATCCAGGTCAGGTTTTGACCTTAAACATGAAAAGCAGAGTCTGGACATGTGTATTTTAAGTCTAAGCTGAGGTGAAGCTCAGTTGCTCTGGAAATTTAAAAAAAAAAAGAGCATTAATTAGGATAATTTAAATCCACAATGACTTGTCCTGTTACTGTGAAATCTGAGATCAGATGCTGAACCCAACTTTAACGATACGACAGCTCCCTCTAGTGGAATTAGGTTGGAAATGCAGATGGCCGACAGAGGGTGAGCTCATTCACAGACAGTTGAACAACCACCAGAGACCTGATTCACAGTCACAGGTTCATCTCAGTGCTGCAGGATGAGGAAAAGGTTTTGTTTTGTTTTTGGCTGAGTGTTCGAGGGCAGGAAAGAGATTTCGCCCTCGCTGCTGCTGCCAAAAACCAGAATACCACCTGCAGTGTCTCCCCTTACAGACATAAACACATAACTTCACTCATACTCATCTAGAGTCATCTGACATTTACTTATCACTCTTTCCTTTTTGGTAATATAATAACAATAGGTGTAGATGTATATGGTACCTTTCATGACATTAAATGCAGCTTTAAGTGATTCACATGAGGAAAAAATAACAATAAAATCACTAAAATAACAATAAGGTTAGAAAATACCCATCACCAAACTGTGCAAAACAGAGAGAAAAGGATATACGGAGGTTAAAAACACACATTATTCACATTTTTCATATTGTTCCTCAGTAGCTGCACAAACAATAAAGCAGTCGTGAGTCAGAAACTATAAAACAGATGAAATAACAAACATGACGAGCGGTCTCTGCTCCTCCTTCAGTCACACTGACTCAGCCGCGTTCATCAGTGGAAACACTGTGTGAGGAGAGACCGCAGGTGACATAACACACAACACCTGGAGGGAAACACCTCCAGCAGCTGTTTCCTCCCACCTCACACACACACACACACACACACACACACACACACACACACACACACACACACACACAGACACATCACACACAGTGATGGTTTAGACAGAGACTCAGTCATTCAGTTTGATTTGTTGCCGTCAAACACGTCAAACAGACACATTGACCTTCTGTTCAGACTCACATCAACAGCCTGTTGTTCATCTTTTATGTGTTTGTGTTACTCACAGGCATCTGAGGTGATTTACAGCACTGGTTCTCAATGTGGGGTCCGGGGACCCGCAGGGGTCCTTGAGGGATCTGAAGGGGGTCCCCAATTTTTTTCTTTAAGAAGAAATAAATTTTTTCTTAAAATTAAATTTTTTCTTAAGAAAAATTTTACTTTTTTTTTTCTTTAGTAATTTTACCACTTTTTTCTTGAAGATTTTTATTTATTTATTTATTTTTAGAAATTTTACCACTTTTTTTCTAGAAAATTTTTACTTTTTTTCTTTTTTTTAGAAATTTCACCACTTTTTTCTAGAATTTTTATTATTATTATTTTGAACATTTTTACGAGAAATTTTACCACTTTTTTCTAGAAGTTTTTTTTTAATTTTACCACTTTTTCTAGATTTTTTTAAAAACTTTTTTGTCTTAGAAATTTTACCACTTTTTGCCAGAATTTTTTTTACAGTTTTATTTTTATTTTGAACATTTTTTACGAGAAATTTTACCACTTTTTTTTTTGAAAATTCTTACTTTTTTATTTTTTACTTTTTCTTTTGAGAATTTTTTACCACTTCTTCCGAGACATGTTTAAATGTTTTTGGAGAAATCACTTTTTTCCAGAATTTTCTCTATAATATTTCCAAAAATTAACGCCATTGGCCCTAATTTAAATGTATAAAAAAGTAACGTTCTTCAGTCTCAGAACAAATATTTGTGTATTTCTGGTGTTTACTGTACTTCTAAATTTGGTCCAATGGGGGTCCGTGGTCTAATTTAGGGTCCTTGATGTATAAAACGTTGAGAACCAGTGATTTACAGTGAAGCCTGGAGCGACTGACTGCGATCTACAACCACAATGCTAGATGGGAGTAATTCCTACACAATGCACCTTTAATGAATATAATTTACTAAAATCATCAGTTCAACACTGGACTATTGTAGTGCACTTCATGTTTATGCCTCAGCCAGTCTTTAATCTCACGCTGCTGCCTGAGTTTTAACAGTCACGTCCAGACGTGAACGCGTCGCCCCTGTGGTGCTGTCGTCTCTCCGCTGGCTTCCAGTTTGTTTTAGAATTGATTTTAAACTTTTATTGTTTGTTTTTAATGCCATTAATGGCCTGGCTCCCTAACTGTCCACAATCATGGCAGGGCTCTGCGTTGTTCGGGCCAGCTCCTGTTACAAGTACATTCTCCTAAACTCAGGTGGAGTTATTTAGTCTGTTTTATTTTATGCACTTTTAGAAGGCAAGGCTTTTGACACTGCAGCACTGTAGATTTTACTGGTGTTTTCATGTATTATTTTTATGCATTGTTTTATTGCTTTGTTTTATTGTAAAGCACCATCTGGCTATTGTAAAGGGCTATACCAATAAAATTTGATTGATTGATTGATTGATTAAAACAAATCTCAGAGCCATAAAGTTAACCTTTCTCCTTCCAGGCTCGTCTCCTCTCCGTATGAAGAGCCTGGCGATGCGAGGCTCATCCAGAGGAGGAGGAGAGAGAGAGAGCTCTGGCTTCACTGATCATCTGTTAACAGACAACTCACTTCTGACTCACACACACACACACACACACACACACAGCCCTCTGTATTCTCCACCATGTGTTCTCCAGTGTTTCAATAAACAAACCCTCAGGGAGCTGGAGCTGCTGCTGTTGTCCTGGTTTCCCCCCGTACACACACACATGCTGGAGATCGTGTCTCCGTTCTTTTGTCCAGGAAAAAGAAAAGAAAACTATTGAAATGATGTATTTTGACCGTGCATAGAAATGAAAAGGAAACTGTAAAAGAAAAGTTAAGTTTGTCTTTAATTGATTTCTTCAAAGCTCCTCAAGGGGGAAGTTAACCTCGCAGCGAAACATCAATAATACACACAAAAGTCAAACGTACAGAAAAAGAGACATTTATTTAGAAATAAACCCTCAGTTTAAAAAGAAGAAAGAAAAAAAAGCTGTTTTCAATAGAATAACAATTGGTTTCATCCCAATATCTTTATCAATACAGGACTTACAAGTGGATGTTGATCAAAAAAACTGAAATTAAGAACAAATTTGGAGAAAAAAAAGAAGATGCTTTTCCATTGTCCTTGAAATAAGTTTAAACCAGATCCCTACATGGATGACTTCACCTCCTAGATTATCACACTGATCCATCACTGGATTGTTTTATCTTGTTTTGTGTCTTTTATTACGTCTATTAGAGCCATATTTGCATATTTTGTTTGATCATTATTATCATAAATAGTAAATGCAAACCTGACACAAGTAGATCGCTATGTTTGATTCAAGAGATGCAGTGAGTGTTATTTTATATTGGAGCGCCACAACCACAGAGAAACCCCCAAACAAAGGCCGGCGGCTGGAGACCGGCTGCCGGTCAAAACGCCGCCACAGCGTCTGCAGAGCGTCTGTGTTTTTAATGTGTTTTTGAGCCAAAGATGATTTTCTGTGATAAATAATGTGACAATAAAGTTTTTTCAATTCTTTATATTCTTCTTGTGATCAGAAATCAACGCTCTGCTGTCTTCATGCTGACTTCATTACTGTCCTGCACAGGATTTTCTTCTTAAATTTCCTTCTGGCCACACACACTTTCTCTCTCTCTCTCACATACACACACACACACAGATGCACACACAAACATACAAAAGGAAAATCCTCCATGCAACATTGTCAGAGGAACAATCTGCATCACTTTTGGCCTCTCGCTCTCTCAGCTGTTGCAGCAGCGCATACTGAAGATGATGAGGCGTTCGATGACATCATGGCCTGCCTGGCTCCGATCCACGCTTACCAACCACAGCAACACAAACACACACACACAAACACACACTTTCATCACACAGATGTTCAACCGCTGCTCCTGCACACCTGGTTGTTTGTTCTCCCTCAGTCGCTCACTGTTAACGTTATAATGACGTCACCTGTCACTTCAACTCTCTGACGTCTTTCCCTCAGACTTTGTGTTGATGAATTTACTTCTCCATAAGTGGTTAAAGGGATAGTTCACCCAAAATTCAAATTTCACTCATTATTTACTCACCTAATGAGTGAATTTTGAATTTTGGGTGAACTATCCCTTTAATATTATAAATCTCTGACATCACCTGTCACTTCAACTCTCTGACGTCTTTTCTCTGACTTTGTGTTGATGAATTTACTTCTCCATACAGTTCACCCAAAATTCAAATTTCACTCATTATCTCCTCACCTAATGAGTGAAATTTGAATTTTGGGTGAACTATCCCTTTAATATTATAAATCTCTGACATCACCTGTCACTGCAACTCTCTGACGTCTTTTCCTCAGACTTTGTGTTGATGAATTTACTTCTCCATTAAAGGATGAGAAATTCAAATGTCACTCATTATCTACTCACCTAATGAGTGAAATTTGAATTTTGGGTGAACTATCCCTTTAATATTATAAATCTCTGACATCACCTGTCACTTCAACTCTCTGACGTCTTTTTCTCTGACTTTGTGTTGATGAATTTACTTCTCCATAAGTGGTTAAAGGGATAGTTCACCCAAAATTCAAATTTCACTCATTATCTACTCACCTAATGAGTGAAATTTGAATTTTGGGTGAACTATCCCTTTAATGTTATAAATCTGTGACATCACCTGTCACTTAAACTCTCTGACGTCTTTTTCTCTGAATTTGTGTTGATGAATTTACTTCTCCATAAGTGGTTAAAGGGATAGTTCGCCCAAAATTCAAATGTCACTTATTATCTACTCACCTAATGAGTGAAATTTGAATTTTGGGTGAACTATCCCTTTAATAATTTACTTCTCTATAAGTGGTTAAGCAACTTTTAGCAACTGGAAACATACAGTAACGCACCGTTTTCTGCACGAGAGTTTTCAGGAAGAGGATGTGACTAAATCGCTGTCATCTCGTCTGTCGCTTTGGAGACGATAAACGCGCTGTTGACAAATGATGTTTGGAGTCTTTTTTTTGATGATACTCGGGAAAAAACCACTTATTCATATCAGAAAAAGAGTTTAATCATACGTCTCATCGGACTAAAGAGGAACATTAGAGTGTTTTTGAGTCAATACAGCTGTTTTATTCTGATAATAATGACAATAAAACGTTTTTTTGTTAATGGAAGCAGGAATTGAACCAGACAATAATCCATCATCATGTCCTCTCTGAGGTTTGTTTTGCATGCAAGTAGAATTAGATTTACATCGAATCAAAGTAAGTTGGATCAAAGTGCATCTGTTTGATGTTTTTTGTTGCAAAATAACACACAAGAATATCAAAGAAAATGGGTTTTAACATCGTTTTTAACATTGTTGATGCAGAGTAAAGGTCAGATGTCGTGCTGCGAACTCCCTGCCACTTGACTTGAGGTTTATTTTAGTCGGATAAACAAGCAGCGTCTGGAGCGTTTAAGAGCTTCACATAAACCGTTTTATACAATGATGGGATGAGAGAGGGAACTGGAAAGATCCTGCATGGGAAGCTCCTGGGAAGCAGGACAGACTTTTATTATTCTGCAAAAATAAAAGAGTGCTTTTATTTTTTTATTTTTTTATTTATTCTACTAAAGCTGACTTGACTACAGCACCAATTTAAAAGAATGAAAAGAGGAGGGGTGTGGTTTTATATGTGCTTTTCTATTCATACAAAACGGATGATTCAACATGATCTGGTTTCAATAAAAACATGCAGAAGATGAGTTTATTGTTTATTATAAGTGTCTTAAACGCTTCTGTGAATTGTGTGTTTTCTCACTATGGAAATAAACAGTCTGAATTGCGAAGCAGCCTCGTGTGTCCTCCTTTTTAATCACATCCCCACCCTCCACTGACGGCCTTCACTGAGACTTCATATGAGCTGATGGACAGATACCTGCAGCACAGACTTATTGACGACGACTCCCGATGTCTCCCGTCTGCTGCTGTGACCATTTCCTGTGATGTGTGAGATTGTGATCTGTTAGTTTCCTTTTTCATTACAGTGTCTTCATCAAACACACAGGTAATGGAAGATGGAGCCGCTGATCTGTCCAGGCATGAAAATATGGAGCTGCTGTTGGGTCAGAGTGGAAACAACAAGTCCATCCATCTGTGAGCAAAACTGGCCTCAGCAATCATTTTCAATTACTTACAAAAACAAAAAAAGTGCAACTCAATTAATGCAGATCTTCTTCTGTAAAGCTCCAGATGTTTGTGTTAAAGCTCCATACAGTATAAAGGTAGATGTTTGTATTAAAGCTCCGTACGGTATAAAGGTAGATGTTTGTGTTAAAGCTCCATACGGTATAAAGGTAGATGTTTGTGTTAAAGCTCCATACGGTATAAAGGTAGATGTTTGTGTTAAAGCTCCATACAGTATAAAGGTACAGTAGATGTTTGTGTTAAAGCTCCATACGGTATAAAGGTAGATGTTTGTGTTAAAGCTCCATACGGTATAAAGGTAGATGTTTGTGTTAAAGCTCCATACGGTATAAAGGTAGATGTTTGTGTTAAAGCTCCATACGGTATAAAGGTAGATGTTTGTGTTAAAGCTCCATACAGTATAAAGGTAGATGTTTGTATTAAAGCTCCATACAGTATAAAGGTAGATGTTTGTGTTAAAGCTCCATACAGTATAAAGGTAGATGTTTGTGTTAAAGCTCCATACAGTATAAAGGTAGATGTTTGTGTTAAAGCTCCATACAGTATAAAGGTAGATGTTTGTGTTAAAGCTCCATACAGTATAAAGGTAGATGTCCATGTGTAGTGTGATTATAAAGCAGCTCTAGGTTCTATATTAATACTGTGAAAGTATCAAAGCCTCAGTCCACAGAGAAATGCACACAGCCTGTATTCAGAAACTGAGCCATCAGGACTTCCTGTCACTTTGTGATGTCACAACAAAGCAGTCACTGAAAGCCCCGCCCCTTCACCACCTGGACCCACTGTCTATCCCACAACTTTGTAGGTTTTGGTTTCTCTGAGTGTTTTATTCTGAAATCTGTTCTATTTTTATTAATGGGTCACACAGGAAACAGCCAGCCAATCAGAAGAGAGGCTCATAGCGTCCTCTCTTCTGATTGGCTGACACCGACCTGTCGTTACTAGAGCGCCAGAGAAAAGCTGGGAGAGGAAACTGCACTCTACACTTTTTAGATCTTCTCATGGATCAACCCTTCAAAAGAAAACACAGAAAAAGAGTGTAAAATACTTCTATCTTTCTAAATCTATATTAAATCCTTAATAAGATAATTAATCAATTGTTTTTTGTAGTGCAGTTACACACTCACAGCTGCTCTCAGCTCTAGTTGAACTGACCAGCCAAGTTTTAAAGTGAAGTATGAGTGTTTATATTTGGATCTGGCTGCAGATGAAGTGTTTCTGATATTGAAAACACATGCAAATATCATGTTTACAGGAGCTTTTATGAAAACACCACTTGTAGTTACATACTGCATCGGTTTGATTTTATCGTCATAATTTTACACACGTATGTCAATGTTGCACCAAAAAATGATGACGATGAACTTTCCGCCCTGCAGTATCTTTTAATTTTTTTCTCTCCCCCTGTAGAAACTCAGACACTGGTTGTAAAAACCTCTTTATACACTTTACATTTGTGAGTCGTCTTCGTCAGCAGACACTGAAGTTAACGAGAGCACCTCGACCTTTTATGAGCCTCTCCGTCGTTATCTGTCATGACGGCGTAACGATCCGGCCTGAAGAGGGGCCTGTCGATGAAGACACACGGCTCACGGCGATGGAGGCGGCACGCACTTAATCACCGCTCTGTTTGCATGAGCTGAAGCAACTTGTAAGAGGTTAAAGGAGTCCATCTGCAGAATGAAAACAGCCCCTTTGGGTTGGGAGGGGAGGGGGGCATCTGATGGGTCAGGAGGCATTAATCAGAGTTTACTGTCCTGGTCAGCAGTTAACCAGGGTTTGTATTGACCCTCCCTCCACCTCCTCCACATCCCAGGTGATAAATAACCAGGTTGAGGTGCACGGGGACCGTTGAAAGGCAGCAACAGTAAAATCAAGACTGAGTGCAGCCCTGACGATCCCCACACCACACACACCATCTTTGTCTGTGAGATTCCTCCTCTTCCTCCCTCTGTTCAATAACCAGGACCCGACTGACACGAGGCCTCCGGTCGTCCTGACCCCAACCTGCAGGAACCAGCAGATGGCGCCACAACGAGTCAGATTCATGCAGCTTCATGCAGCAGGTTTCAAAAGGTCCAGGTTCAGACAAAGTATAAAATCTTCCTCCTCTTTATATGTGCATGTGCATGTGTGTGTTTGTGTGTGCAAGAGATGCACCATATCACTCCACTGTATATTACCAGCTTAGAATTTGTAACTTGCACGCTCGTTCGCAGGATTTACAAATTCCCAGTATCAGCACTGCAAAAACTCAAAATCAAGCAAAGAATATTTGTCTTATTTCTTGTCAAAACTAATCTCATCACCTAAAAATTTACTTGTTTTCAGATAAATTTCACTCGTTTCAAACAAATTTTAGTGGTAGAAAAATCTGGCAATGGGGCAAGCACAAAAAACTTTACAACGCAAAAAACTCCATTGGCAGATTTTTCTACTTATTTCAAGTGAAAATTCGTTTGAAACGAGTGAAATCTATCTGTCAACAAGTTCATTTTTAGGTGATGAGATTAGTTTTGACTAGAAATGAGACATTTTGACAAGAAAGAAGACAAATATTCTTTCTTGATTTTGAGTTTTTGCAGTGCAGACAGGATTAGGGAAGACTGCCTTTCAGTTTTACGCCCCCAAAAAGTGGAATAACCTACAAAGCCTGGAAAACTTTGGAACTACAAAGTCGTCTGAAACTGGATAATCTTATTTCTTTAGATAGTTTTAAAAACTTCTATCAAATGTTCTACAGCCTGTTTGTAATTGTGGATTATTTGTATATTGTATAACTGTGTTTTTGTAATCAGGGCGTCACTGAAAAAGCGAGCTCGCTCTCAGTTGACCTTCCCTGAATAAATAAAGGTGAAATGAAATGAGGAGAAAATAGAAGTATGTTTGTTTGTGTGTTGTGTTGTGTAGCAGGTGTTGTGGTTTGCACTTTGCAATGCAGATCATTCCTGCAGCTTGTGTCACACATTCATGGTGATGATGTTTACCACCACCACCACCACCACTGCTTTATCCCTCCTCTTCCTCTTCTTCTGCTGCTGCAACCGCTGCTGCTGCCAAGACAAGGGTTTATACAACCACAGCAGCCACACACACAGAGGCGAGACGCATACACACCCTACGGGTATACAGTAAGACACATAAAGACACACACACACCCTTGTATTAGACAGACACACCCCTTGGCAACTGTGTCAGAAAATGCCCTGAGGAAAGGCAAAACTCTAGTTCCTCCAACAAACAGAGAGTGAAGGAGTGCGTTAGTGTGTTGGTGTGTTAGTGTGTTGTTGTGAAACCTCTGGATCTTCAAACAATGAGCTTTTATTTGAGGAGGATTTCTGTTTTTTGTTTGTTGTGCAAGAATCATCACCCTTGAATCACCTTCAATTCATAAAAACACCATCTTTGTTTCGTTTAAAGAGACAGAGCACATCGAAGCAGCTGCTTTTCAGAGGGAAATCCTTGATGAGCCAAAGTGACTGTTTCGTTGTGACATCACAAAGTCACAGGAAGTCCAGAGTGACTGTTTTCTAAAGTGATCCAATAAAAAAATAGAGCAGATTTCAGAATAAAATACTCAGAGAAACGAAATCCTGCAACTTGTTGTTGGATGGATGGTGGGTCCAGGTGGTGGTGAGGGGGCGGGGCTTTGGGTGACTGCTTCGTTGTGACATCACAAAGTGACAGGAAGTCCTGACGGCTGGTTTTAAGGCTCAGTTTCTGAATAGGCTGGAGCTTTAACACAAACATCTACCTTTATACTTTCTTTTCTATTCTCTTCTCATCTTTAAAGCTTCTTTGTTCATTATTTTTGCAGTTTGCATGTTTCCAAATTTCTCCTCTTTTCTTTTCTCTTCCTCTAGTCGTCCGTCAAGGTGAAGCAGAGGCTGATGATGCACACAGAGACAGTTTGAGGGCTCCCCCGGTGTCATCATGTCGTGATGTAACGTTTCCTTTGGGAAATCAGCGAGAGTTGAATCAAGAGTGGAAAGGCAGATGACGACCTTTTAGATTTTAAAACTCTGAACGTAAAAAGCAGATGAGAGAGGAAACAATTACTCCATCATGACGCTTCACCTCACAGGAACAGAAACACTCATTACATCCACGGCGAAGCTGCTGCTGCTGCTGCTGCACGTCTCTCATCCACGCACTTGAACACACTTGTCCTTTCTGTGTCTTTCTATCTCATTAAACCCTCACATGTCACTGTCGAGTCCTGAGTGCAAACAGCTCTGCACCTTCCCACATCCACAACTCTGTTATCAGAGGTTTCCATGCAGTCTTCATTCCAACTGTGCCTCCTTTTCAGGAAGTGGGACAAAGGAATTTTTTTTTTTCCTGTGCTGCCCGCTGTGATTCATGGCTTAGGCACACACAGACACACTCACACACACACACACATAGACATAGTTGGTTTCGCCTTTATAACTTAGATCATTATTTATGGCCGAGTGAGCCGTTTTAACATGACAGGCAGAAGTCTGACTCACATGGGGGCAGTGGAGGAGAGAGAGAGAGAGAGAAAGAAAGAGTCAGGTGGAGGCTGGGGAAGAAATGTGGCCTGGTTTTCGCCCTGAATTAAAGGGATAGTTCACCCAAAATTTAAATTTCACTCATTATCTACTCACCCTCATGTCGACTAAGGGCTGGCAGCAGTTTCAGAGTCCTCCGTGGCTTCTCTGAGTTACAGGGGGTCTCGGCGTAGCAGTGCATGTCCATGTAACGGTTGCAAATAACAACTGTCTTCGTAACAAAAAGACACATACAAAAACATCCAAATACCTCCATGCTGCTCGTATGTAATAACTCTGAAACTTCTCCCAGCCCTTAGTCGACATGAGGGTGAGTAGACAATGAGTGAAATTTAAATTTTGGGTGAACTATCCCTTACATTAACTTATTGAGTGGATATTTGGGTTAAAAATGGCGGATTGAGGCCATAAAGTGCACAAATAAAGACATTAAATCAGTAAATCAGTCGTGCTTCCTTGATAATCAGAGTGGTTTAGTCGTAATTGGTGGGTTTGTGCAGCTTGTAATTGAGTTTTTTCCACACGTAGAGGAGGGAGGGGCAGTGTCCCGCGCGCCAGCAGCAGCAGCAGCAGCAGACACCTGGATACGTCATACGTCACGGGGTTCTGAGGAGAGAAAAGGGGCGGAGCTTCGCGCGCGCGCAGCCAGGCAGCAGTGCGAGATGAGAGAGACGCAGCGACAGAAGCAGCAGCAGCGGTGGTGGTGGCGGTGGTGGTGTGTCGGTGTGTCGGAGCTGGATGCAGTCACTCAGTGAGTCAGACTGAGCGCACAGAGACTTCACGGTGAACTCTGAGGAAGAAAAGAAAGACAGAAAAAGAGTCGGACTGACTTTTTGACTTCTCATTTTTCTCCACAATTAAGAAGCGAAGCGAAGAAGAAGAAAAAAGAAGACGAAGAAGAAACTCGCAGCGTCAGTTCGGACTTTATGAGAAAGTGGAGATCAGTGGAATATGATTTGAAACCGGGGACAGAGACTCTGAAACACTGTTGTTAACAGGTGAGTTTTTATTATTTCTGGACTTTTCTCTCGTTTTTCATTCAGCGTCTTCGGTTTGTTGCTCGATATCGTGTGTAAAAGTTGATGAGGTGTTCACTGACTCCTGAACTCCTCAGCTCTTTTTTTCCCCTCTTTGAATCCAGTATCAGCACGTTTTTTCATTCCCCGCTCACTTGTGTCTGTTTTTTTCTCCCACCGGCTGCCAACTTCTCACTTCACCAGCTTCCCATTGGCGTTGCTTTTTTCTTCTTCTTCTCCGTACGTGACTCACTTTCCTCTCAAACTGAAAACATTTTCACTGTTTTCCACCGCCTTTTGTCCTTCAAAAGAAAAGAAAGAGTGTAAAAAAAACAACAAGAAAAAACACACAGTGGAGCTGTGAATGTAACGTGTTGTTTGCTGCAGGTGCGCAGTAACGTGCCTCCTGTTGCACATAATTTTAGTCCCAAAACAAGTCCACACTCATCTCACCTCATCCTGCTAATGGAAGAAAACAGCCTCCATAAAGTTGTGTAACCCTTCATCTTCTTCAGCTTTTACTATTAAAGTTAAAAACAAAACAAAAAAAACATCCAGCACCATCCTGATTATTGCAATAATTGATGATTTATCACCGTTTTCCATCTGTTTTCACTGATAAGATAAAGTTTTCAGTCTTAAATCTTTTTTTATTATTATTATTCTTGCAAAATGTGATTGTGTCATAAAAGAAAAAATGCTCTGAAGGCCAATTTGTGTTTGTAATTTACAACAGATAGTAAAAAAAAAAGAGGAAAATTGAGGTGAATGAATGTTGCAACACTAAATGATCCCGTGCTGCATTGATTTTAGTTGTTTTATTTTTTTCCTCCTCTGTTGCTTTGCTGCCACTTTTGTTATTGATTATGTGCTGGAAGCTTTTACCTGCAAACACACACACAGACACACAAACACCTGTTGCATCAGTGTGTGTTAGTTGTGGTCAAAGCTTTCTGGTTCCAGTTATAAATCCTTGAAACTCTGCAGCTGGAGACAGATTTAAGATGATGATGATGATGATGATGATGATGATGATGATGATGATGATGATGATGATGATGTGTCTGGTTGTTTTTTGCTCTTGTTTTGTGTGTCTCTCTTCTGGGTTTGTGTTGTAACCACATCCAAATTGGAGGAATGCAAATATGCATTTTGCAAATGCTTTGGTGGTGTTTCCCCCCCTCCCTCCTTCCCCCCTCCCTCCCTCCTCCCCCCCTCCTTCCCCTCTGCTCCCTTCGCTCCCTCCTCCCTCCACTAAAAGCATCTCCCAGTGGATTACCATTTAGTCGCTGGGGTTATTTATCATTTCGTAAGGACAGCCCCCCCCCCCCACCCCCTCCTCCTCCTCCTCCTACCCCCCCCCCTCTACACTCTCTCCTCTTCCCTCCCACCTCTTTTGTTTTTAATCGAGTTTATCTTCGCTCCCTCGGGCTCCTGCCGTCTAAACTTAGGCCCGTGGTCGCTCCTCGCTCCTCTCTGGGTGACTCACTTTGCGTCGCTCTGCTCTGTGGTCGCCTCAGCGTTCACCCCGAGAGTCTCACTGAGTTGATGTATTCAGTTTGGGGGGGTCGTGGGGGGGTTTGGAGGCCGGTGTCAGTGCAGCGACTGACTCCTCTGGTCTGTGGTGCGAGTGAGTAAACGCTGGTTTCACACCCGCACACTGCTCCTGTTTATGAGCTGCAACACTCGCCTCCTTCTTCCTCCTCCTCGCTGCAGATGAACCAGGCCGCCGCCGCCGCCGCCACCGATTCAGAGACGTGCATGTGATGATGATGATGATGATGATGAATGTTTTGAGGTCTTTGTTTTCCTCTGAGACACGTCTCACCGACTCATTTGTCTCATGTGTCTTGTTTCTGGGACAGGATGAATCCCGGTTCTGGGCTGCGGGCTCTCGCGCTGCTGCTGCTGTGGACGCTGTGTCCCGGCGCACGCGCTCACTGCGACAAATCACCAGAGAGCGGCGGCGGCGGCGGCGGCAAACTCAACCTCTCCGTGACCTACGAGCTCCCGACCTTCACCGCCGACTTCCCCGTCCAGAACATGGTGACGCTGGACGGGATCATCTACGTGGGGACGGTGAATCGGATCTACGCGCTGGCGCCAAACCTCACCAAGCTGGTGGAGTACCACACGGGCCCGCTGCTCGCCAACGAGACGTGCGGCCACAGGGCGACCGGCGCGGCGAGCAGCAACAGCAGCAACAGCAGCCGGGTGGACAACCACAACATCGCCCTGGTGGTGGAGAACTACTACGACAAGGGGCTGTTCAGCTGCGGCTCGGCGGACAACGGCGTCTGCCGGCGCCACGTCCTGGAAGACGACGACGGCCCCAAGACGGTGGACCAGAAGGTGTACTGCTTCGCCGACAAGGTGCAGCGAGGCCGCGGGCGCCCCGGAGACGCCGACGCCGACGTGGTCGTCAGCCCCGCGGGCTCCCAGGTGCTCAACGTGGAGAGCAACCTCATCAACTTCTTCGTCGGGAACAACGAGATTCCCGGTTCGGGAAGCGGGTCGTCGGGCAACGGGACGACGCGCCCTCACACGCTGTCGCTGCGGAAGATGAAGACGAGCCAGAACGGCTTCACCTTCTACTCCAAGAACGCGCACATGGACCTGATCCCGGCGCTCCGAGGAAACTACTACCTGCGCTACGTCTACTCCTTCCACAGCGGGCCGTTCACCTACTTCCTCACCGTGCAGCGGGTGAACAGACACTCCGGCGCCTACCACACCCGCATCGTGCGCATGTGCTCCACGGACCAGGTGATCCGCCGCTACGTGGAGATGCCGCTCGAGTGCATCAGCACCGACAAGCGGCGGCGGCGGCGGCGGTCGGCGAAGGAGACGAAGGTGTTCAACATCCTGCAGGCGGCGCACGTCACCAAGGTGGGCGACGACGTGGAGCTGCAGAAGCAGCTGACCGTGGAGGAGGGCGACGACGTGCTGTTCGCCGCCTTCGCCCGGGGGAAACCCGACTCGCCGGAGCCCACGCCGAACTCGGCCGTCTGCATCATGACGGTGAAACACATCAACTTCTTGTTCAAGAAGTACATGACGCAGTGCAACACGGTCGACCCGTTCCACTTCACCGGATCGGACAGGAAGTCCTGCTACAACGTGGTAAGAGCGTTTCTGTTTCTATTGGAGGGAAATGCAAATGTTCCTGTTTGCAACTTTACAACTTTATTTATTTAAGGAAGAAAAGAAGACATTTATCTTCTTCTTCTTTGCACAAATTATTCATTATTCGTGACATGCTTTGGTCAAAAGACCCCAAGGATCAAACAAAACAGCTCTTATTTAATTCGTTCAGAACGGCTGGTCTCACACTGCAAAAACACAAACTCTTGTCTTATTTCTAGTCGAGATGTAATTTCTAGTCAAAACTAATCTAATTAAACTTAAAAAGGACTCATCATATTAAAAATCAGCTTGTTCTTAGACACGCTTTGCTTTTTTTCAGGCTTATTTTCACTTGAAAGAAGTAGAAAAATCTGATAGTTGTAAGTTTTTCTTTCTTATTACAACAAAAAAACTTGCTTTCAATGGCAAAACTGTATAAAAACAAGTTAATTTTTAGGTGACGAGTCTTATTTTAAGTGGAAAGACAGACATAAATAAGACAAATATTCTTGGAAAGATTTTGAATTTTTTGCAGTGCAGCGCCTGTCCCTTTAAATGCAAATGAACCACTGCTAGCCCCGCCCCCTTCCACTGGTCACAGGTAGGGGCGGGGTTATGCAAATTCAAAAACTAGATACATCATTGTCAAACAACCAAGGAAAATTACAGATTTTTTTTGTTAATTCTCATATTTTAGGGGCCAAAAGTGATATTCTCATGTTACGTCCCCTTTAAAGTGTCTTTCTGCAACTGAAACTTCTACAACGGCTGCTGAGTTCAAATGCAGCTGCACGTGTATTTTGTTTTTTTTGTGTTGTTTATCAGCAAAGCGATGTGTTTGTTGTTGTTTTTCTTTGAGTTGATGACTTGTTATGAGTGGAGACAACATCAGCAACAAGTCTGAGCGTCGTCTCATCATCTTTAAGTCTCTATCAGTCATCTGTTAGTAGCTCTTGGTTTCTGTCCTGTAGAAGTTTGGTTTCTATCTGTCTGTGTGTCTGGGTGGTCTCAGGTTCAGCCGGTCCACTGTGTCCTTGACCTCTGACCCCTCTCGTTCAGATCAAACCTGCACACGCACCTGTCATCTCGGGACGATCCGTAGTTGTCTTGTGTTTTATACATCTCCTTTTATGTACATGATTTAATCTCTGGCTTTATGGGACAAGATTAGATTCATTAGTAGAGACGCAGAGTAGAAGAAGAAGAAACAAACCTGAGCCAGAATTATTTTGAAAATGAGCAGAAAGTGAAGATGGATGTTGGATGTTGTGCAGATTTTGGCCGAACATCACAGGAGGAGCAGGAGGACGTCTGTGTTGGAGACGGACACCTGCACCAAATATGTCTCTTTTTCAGTGAATATTCACACGATGATGAATCTTCACATCTGGACGTAAACACCTTTTAAATTACAGCTCAAAGTCAGAGCGGTCTTTTTCTTTTTTTTGTGTGTGTGTGATTTTGGTGAAAAGTTCACTTATAGGTATTTGAGGTTTTCTTAGACTTATCCTTAAGGAATCACTTAAAGTTGATGAAACCGTTGCACAAAACACCTTTAATGGAGATTTTCCCTTAAAGTCTGAGTTAAGGTTCCTTTTATGAATAGGTTCCTTAAAAATTTCATTAATTTGAGGTTTTCTTCTTATCTTGACTTATCCTTAAGAAACGCTGCACAAAACCCTTTAAAATTTTTTAAAGTCTGAGTTAATTAATAGGTTGCAGAAACGCTCCCTTAAAAATTTCACTTAAGTATTTAAGGTTTTCTTCTTATCTTAGACTTAGACTTAAGGAATCACTTAAAGTTGATGAAACCGTTGCACAAAACACCTTTAATGGAGATTTTCCCTTAAAGTCTGAGTTAAGGTTCCTTTTATTAATAGGTTGCAGCAACGCTCCCTTAAAAATTTCACTTAGGTACTTGAGGTTTTCTTCTTATCTTAGACTTATCCTTAAGGAATCACTTAAAGTTGATTAAACCGTTGCACAAAACACCTTTAGTGGAGATTTTCCTCAAAGTCCGAGGTTTAAGGCTCTTTACAGTTAAAGCTTAAAAACATCTGGACGTAAACACCTTAGCTCAAAGTTGGTGTTCACCTTTTTTTCTTCTTCTTTTTTTAGTGATTCTTCCATGTCTTATCACCCCCCCCATTGCTGCTGTTTGCCAGTTGTTACCTTTCCCAGCGCCCGCTCCCCTCTAATCCATCAACATTGACCCGATCGATGAGGCCGAATCACCTGATCAATAGTGACATGAAGTTAACTGCCGACCACCCTGCCAAAGAGCCTGTCGATATGTGCCCCCCCCCTCCCCCCCCCCCCAACCCTCCTCCCCAATGTGACTTCATCTTTACTTCACGGCAGTGTCACTCAGCCTCCTGCATGACAGATTTATGCAACAGAGGGCGAGCAGCGCGTCCAGGAGCCACGCTGCAGGAGTCGTATGCAAACACGCAGCACACTCCTGAGGAAGCATCCTGTCAAAACACTGGCCGTGTGTGTGTGTTTGTGTATTTGCATGTGTGCGTGTGTGTGTGTGCTGTGTTTTCCCATAGTTCCACTGCAGCAGCATTTATTGCCGCGATTAGCCCCGACTGCAGAAACCACAACCATGCAGCGTAACGTTGTGGTTGTCGGTCGTCCCCGGCAATTTTTTTTTTTTTTTTACTATTTATAACAAATCGCACACACTTGTCCTCTACAGCTGTCACACACCAAGCTGCTGTGTGTGTGTGTTTGTGTTTGAGAAATATTGGTTAATTCTTCCTGACGTCCATCGGTTTTCATTCAGTTTTATATGGTAGTGTGTTGTTGTGTGTCTGTGTGTGTCCCTGAGGCCAAACAAACATTGACTTTCATATAAAACCTGTGCAAAAGTCAATTCTTTGAATAGTTAATGTTTTATAAGGGATATCCGTCTTCTTCTTCTTCTTCTTTGCTGCCTGTTTGTGGTGAATAATCTGCACAAAGTGATAAAATAAGCATCATCATCATCGTTGTGCATCTGTGGGAACGTGCACTCGAATGAGCACGAGACACAAAATAAACAAGGATCTGCCCAACGACGCTGCAGAGGGAACAGAGTGATGGAGAGATAAACTCCCCGGTGCGTTTAATCATCATCACATCACATCAGTGCAGTTAACAACAGGAATGTATGAAGCAGTTTCACTCATTGATTTTCAGACTGAGCCGTTAGAAGATAGAAACCAAGGAGCAGTCGCACAAAAAAAAAGTTGAAGTGAAGGCTCCAGTTGCATTAAACATCCTTAAAGTTTAAGGTTTCCCTGAATGTTCATTTAAGGTTGAGGTTTTCCTTCTTATCTTAGATTATCTCTTAAAGGAACACTTAAAGTTGAGTAAACCGTTGCACAAAAAACCTTAAGTTAAATCTGAGTTAAGGTTCCTTACATTGATAAGTTATAAAAATGTTCCCTTAAAAAGTTCACTTAGGTATTTGAGGTTTTCTCATCTTAGACGTATCCTTAAGGAATCACTTAAAGTTGATTAAACAGTTGCACAAAACACCTTTAGTGGAGATTTTTCCTTAAAGTCTGAGTAAAGGTTCCTTACGTTGCAGAAATGTTCCCCTAAAAAATTCACTTAGGTATTTGAAATTTTCTTCTTATCTTAGATTTATCCTTAAGGAATCATTTAAAGTTGAGTAAACCTTTGCACAAAACACCTTTAGAAGAGATTTTCCTTAAAGTCTAAGGTTTAAGGCTCTTTACAATTAGAGCAGGTGCAGAAACCATCCTTAAGGTTTCTATTTACAATGTTCACGAATTGTTGCACAAAGGACATTCTTCATTTCTCACCATAATGAAGAAACGTTTCTCACAGATTATTTGCAGCGCTTTAAGTAGAAACCTTAAGGTGTTTCGTTGGACCTGTCCCAGGATCTGTGCAGATGTGCAGAGCTGACTGTGTGTGTGTGTGTGTAGGTACTGTGGTTGTGCTGCAGGAGCTGTAACTTCCCAACACACCACCACCACCACCACCGCCGCCTGCTGCCTGCAGCCTAGAGTGCGTAGCGATGTCGGAGGCTCCGGCTGCGGAGCGGAGATCACACACACAGACATGAGGAGTGACATGTGGTGAAGCTGTTAACGCAGATTCAAACCAGCTTTGCAAATGCATGCAAATACATGGTGGGTGGGTGAGGGAGAGAGAGAGTGGGCACATCGACAGCCATCAGCGATCGGGAGGAGATCCACAGGGGGAAAGTGAGGAATGCTGGGAGCTGAGGGGTTCAGGGTAGGAGGAGGGGGGGGAGGGGGCAGTGAATATCTGACTCTCAGCGAGCCGTGATGAATGACTCGGGGATAACAGGGCATCAGCAGCTGGGCGGAAGATGATCCCTCCCCGGGCCGCGGTGGCAGCCGGCCACACTGGCGGCGAGGCCTCCCCCTCCTCCTCCCCCCCTGCGACCTCCACCTGTTGCCAGCACCTGTGGGAAAGTGGAGGTCACATCTATAGGTTGACGATAGGGATGTCACGATTACTTGTTTTCGCAATTTATCGCGGTATTAAACGCCACAACTGATTGATCGTAAAGATTCTGAAATATCGTCACTTTCTGAAAAAGCAGATGTGGCACCAAAGTAAAGGTAAATGCACAGACACTGGTCCATTTATCTGAAGTAAAAAGAATTTAAATGTTAGCCTGTCATTTGTATTGTATTGTTGTGAAATGTATCGATGCATAATAATCGTAATGCCATGATTATTTCTGACAATAATCGTACCAAGAAAATCTATAATCGTGACATCGCTACAGTCGTTGACGTTGATCGTTGGTGGATGCATCATTTTACGAAACCCGTGGCTCCTCCTCCTCCTCTTCTTCTTCTTCTTCTTCGGAGACAGAAACTTCTTTGACCTCCACAGATCTGAAAGCAAAAAAAACAACAAAAAAAACTCCACTTCTTCTTCTGTCACGACGAAGTATGAGGTATGAGAAAGGTTGGAGGATAGCAGAGCGTTTGAATACCACAGACCTTCTGTCCTCTGGCGTCTTTGATGAGCAGCTGTGAAACGTTTTCCCTGCTATAACGCTTAACAGTGAACAAATTTTGTGGTCGTTATTGGAATGTGCAGAAGTCGAAGATGCATTCCTCTCCTGTAAACTGATAACTCACTGAGCTCACTGTTGTGTGTGCGTGTGTGTGTGTGAGAGAGCAGAGCAGAGAGAGGAAAAAAAAAAACCCCATCCTCATCTCATCCTGCTGCAAATCAAACAACTTTAACGCGTCACGCTTCTCCGCTTCCAAAAACAGTCTTCAACAACAAGAGCTGCTTTGTGCACCGAGCGCTCGTCCTCATCGTCATCCTCCATCTTCCTCCCGATAGCGACGCCGGCGTTTTGATCACTTATTCTGTTATTAGACGGACGGATTCCTTCCTGTTGAATCACTTGATGATTACAGGGCCGCCGCTAAAGAAAAAAGGGCATGACATCAGTTTTGCTCAGAGGTGTTCATCAGGAGCAATATTAAAGGGATAGTTCACCCAAAAAGTCAAATTTCACTCATTATCTACTCACCGCTCATGTCGACTTTAAGAGCTGAAGAACTGCATGTCCATATAATGGTTGTGAATGGGGCACCACTTTTCTTCATCCAAAAAGACACACCAAAAAACATCCAAATACCTCCATACTGCTCGTCTGTAATGTCCCTCTTGTACTGAAGCCCCGACTTGAGAAATTGTTCAGAAAAAAAAGAAAAAGTCTATATTTTCTAACTCAGAGAAGGAACGGAGGACTCTGAAAATCCTCTCAGCTCTTAGTCGACATGAGGGTGAGTAGATAATGAGTGAAATTTGAATTTTGGGTGAACTATCCCTTTAATTATCGCAGCGATCTTTGTCTGACTCACTTTTTTTTAGTGTGAGTTTCTTCTTAAACAATGCTGACTTCATCATGCTGACTTTTTTTTTTTTTGCAGCTGCATGATTAATCTGATCCTTCTTTTTAATTTCCCCCCATAACGTCCACGACCAGAACCGGAGCCGAGACGAGACGAGTCAGCGCCGACAAATAATGGTACAAAAATCTGCTGTTTCTAAAAGAAAATAATTTCCGTCTGCAGACGCAGCAGGTCCAACGCTGAATCGCTGCAGCCAGAGGAAGCTTTTATTTATTTATTTATTATCTTTGGGAGCCGTTTTCCAGCTTCTCTTTTTTTTTTTTTTTTTATTGCCGACAGTCTTAACTTGTATCCTCTTGTCACAACACAACACGACATGACGCACCGTTCAACAACTGCCCATCTGAGGCTAATCGTAGCTCCACTTAATAGATTTATGGCTCCTATTCAGCGGCATATGGCAGGTAGACTCTTTTTTTTGTTTTGTTTTGTTATCGTGAGGGTTCAGGTTTGAGATAAGCGCGGCCATAAATTCATAAAACGTTGTAAATGTTCAGAGGGAGGCAGGAGGAGGTTTATTTTTGTCGTTGTGGTTGTGGGATGAGGTGGAGAAGCAGCAGCAGCAGCAGCGTGTACGAGTATGTTTGAAGTCTTTTTAAGAGGTGGTTGTCAACTCGAGCAGACGGGGCCTCTTAACTCTGGTTTTAGGCAGCGAGATATGATAAATGTTGTAATGATGAGCGCCTCAAACTCTACGTGACGGTGCAGATCTGTCGTTCCTGCACTCCCACCTCCTCCTCCTCCTCTCTCCTTCTCTCTCCCTCCGCGGGGCAGATTCTGTCTCTCATGGCTGCTCCGTGCACAGGAAGCCAGAGACATAATGACTGTTCTTCATGATGAAAGTAACGACTGCTTACTGTGGTTTAGTAGATTTCTGTTATTATGCTACTTAACCGGGTGCAGTTGTAAACACTAGTCTAATAATTACAATTTTGTAGAAGAAAATCCTGCAAGTGCTGGTTTGTGGTGGGTCCAGGTGGGCGGGGCTTTGGGTGACTGCTTTGTTGTGACATCACAAAGTCACAGGAAGTCCTAACAGCTGGTTTTAAGGCTTTATTTTGAAGTTTTGGTCTGCAGAAAGGTGTAATTGTGGTTTTAAGAACATCTCAATGTAGTTTTTCCATCTCCTCTCTCTGGAGCTCACTAGTAACAACAGATCGGTGTCAGCCAATCAGAAGAGAGGACGCTCTGAGCCTCTCTTCTGATTGGCTGACTCGTTTTCTAAAGTGATACAATAAAAAAAACAGAGCGGATTTCAGAATAAAACACTCACAGAAACCAAAACCTGCAAAGTGTTTGAGGAGGGGAATCCAAGTGGTGAGGGGGCGGGGCTTAGTTGTGACATCACAAAGTGACAGGAAGTCCTGACGGCTGGTTTTAAGGCTCAGTTTCTGAATACAGGCTGTGTGCATTTCTCTGTGGACTGAGGCTTTGATACTTTTACAGTATTAATATAGAACCTAGAGCTGCTTTATAATCACACTACACATGGACATCTACCTTTATACTGTATGGAGCTTTAACACAAACATCTACCTTTATACTGTGAGGAAGGATGGAGCTTTAGGTGCAGTCAGACACCTGAAACATCTACCAACTGGATTTATTTTACTCGATGGAGCTTTAAGGTAAACAAACATCTGACCTTTATACCGTATTGTTTTGCTTTAACGGACCGTTTGTTTACACAACATTTATCCTGTTATGCACCTGTTGTTTTTCTGACTTCTGGAGCTTTAACGCAAACATCTACCTTTATACCTAGATGGGGGTAAATCTCACATACTGGGGCTTTAACAGTTTCAAACATCTGGACCTTTATACCAGTATTAATATAGAACCTAGAGCTGCTTTATGGACATCTACCTTTATACTGTATGGAGCTTTAACACAAACATCTACCTTTATACTGTATGGAGCTTTAACACAAACATCTACCTTTATACTGTATGGAGCTTTAACACAAACATCTACCTTTATACTGTATGGAGCTTTAACACAAACATCTACCTTTATACTGTATGGAGCTTTAATGGAAACTTTTAACCATGTGGGACCTTTTTATTGGAGAAAAGATTTAATGTGATTTTTTTTAGGCGTTTTCTGTTTTTCATTATCAGAAACACAGAAATAGAAACAGACAGTTATCAAAAACACTCTCTAAACTATTGATCTGACCCTCTCAGTGTTCTCCCGCTTGACGGTATCACTTTGAAAAAGAAGAGACATGTTGGGCCATTTTGCTGGGTAATGTAGTGTGCAGAGGCTTGGCAGGGATTTGGCGCATCCCCAACACGCCTGGCATCCATTCCCCATCCGTCTATACGGCGGGGGAAGCAAAGGGGAACGCTCGGGACTAAAAATAAAGAACGGCCACATTCGAGGTCAAAATTATCATCGGATTACCATTGATTCGAGAAAACCCACCAAATGCTGATTGCTTTTAAATTGAATCTTCGGCCTGATTGATTATAGTGTGTCCTAATATAATTCCAGCCGGGGGAGACGCTTTTGACCGACAGTCATTTTAATTAGCCCGTCTGTTTTTAATGAACACGCTCTTAAACGGCAGCTTAAAAAAAAAAAAAAATGCAGAGGCCGATTGATTTGATGTTACTGTGTTGAGGAATCCCTAATAATTCCTCATTGTGTGACACTGTGACAGTCAGAATAGATCCGGTCATGTGACTTCCAGGACACTGTGTGTGTGTGTGTGTATCAGCTGCTGGGTAACTGGGAAAGATCGGGTTACGTTATACTATTTGCACACATTGAATTTGCATGAGCCCATGAGAATTGAATGCTGCATGCATGTTTTGTTTAGTAAAGATCCTCAACGTGGCCGTCGGTGATTTATGGAGCTCTAATGACATTTGAACTTCATGTACGTGCAGGTTTTTTGGGATTAATCCTGTCCTCTGTGTAAATGTATCCATCTTTGTTGCTCTGCCTTGACTTTTCCTTCTCTTGTTAAAAGGATTTTTGGAGTTTTTCCTGATTCAAACCTGAGTATCTGAGGATTTCAGACATAAATTTGTTTTGGAAAGGCCAAAGACGAAGCGGCAGGTTGTTGGCTGAAAATGTAATACTTTAAGATTCCTGCCAGACGTCTGTCACAGATGTAAGGACTTAGGACTTGATTCCTGTGAAACCTGACTTAGTTGAGACTTGACTCTTGTAAAATGAATAAAGAAAACACTGTTAACATAGATACGGTGCCGTTTTAAAGGTCCCATATGGTAGACAGTGGGATTTCCATGTCGTTATTGATTATAAAGCAGCTGCAGGGTCTATATTAATACTGTGAAAGTATCAAAGCCTTAGTTCGCTGAGAAATGCACACAGCCTGAATTCAGAAATACAGAGCCTTAAAACCAGCCATCAGGACTTCCTGTCACTTTGTGATGTCACAACAAAGCAGTCACCCAAAGCCCCGCCCACCCAACGGGACAAGACCATCCAACACTTTGCAGGATTTAGTTTCTTTGAGTGTTTTATTCTGAAATCTGCTCTGTTTCTATTTGGATCACTCAGAAAACAGTCAACCAATCATAAGAGAGGCTCCCAATTTCCTCTCTTCTGATTGGCTGAGACTGACCCATTGTTAGAGAAGCTGAGAGAGAAGATGGAAAACTACTCTGAGAGCTTTTTTGGCTCTTAAAATCATATTTTTATAGATAAAACACAGAAGAAAAAGAGGAAGAAAATACAATGTCCAGCGCTGCGGCGCCTGCAGGATGTCCATCCTATAATTTGATTCAACTTGACCTTTTCCCCAAAACTTCTCAACCGAAGCTGCATATTTCAAAACAGGAGTTTAGACAAGAGAAGGTCACAGTGGACAGTCAGCATGATGCAAACTCCAAAAACAAAACCTTATCATGTTATACACAACAGTTTAATCTCCTGATCCATATTTCACTGTGACCTTCAAAATAAAACTGTCACGAAACGTACAAACCGTGCATCAGTTGCCATGCAGCCACTGTTAAACACTGTAAATTAAACGTGTCGAAGCTTTAAAAGCTGCATCTCGACCTGCAATAACCTCGGTTACTCATCATCATCAAGTGGCTGCAATACTTTCTGTGTTTTGCAGTAGTTTTCCACACAGACACAGGGATGCGGGTCGGCCCGGCCTCAGACTCTCACTGAGACAATAGACGGACGTAATGCTCTCGAGCCTCGTCGTCGTCGTCCCGCTGCTGATTCAGTGGGTTCTGCTCTGGATGCCACGGTGTTGTTGAGCCCCCACATGCCCCAGCCTGCTCATGCCATCACTTAGCTGGTATTTGTTCACTTGTTCGAACCCTCCCCTCCTCCCTCCTCCCCCCCCCTCCCTGTGCACGACCAGAGCAGATGCATGGAGCAGCAGGCCTCACTGTGGCTGCTGCTCATCAAACTTCATGAACAGTTCAATCAGTTTCTTTACAACTAAACACCCCAAGGAGGAGGAGGAGAAGATGAAGAATGAGTGTCATTTTGTTTTGTTTTGTTTTTGTTAAAGTTGCAGCTTCTTGCATAAAGTTTTTCAGCCTCTGTGACCTTTTTTTTTATTTTTTATGTTGCTTTGGAAATCCGAACCAGGCGAGACAGTTGGAACTTGCATGATGAAACACAGTATATAAACATTTGCTGCTATTGGCAGCCAGAAAATGCATTAACTATTCCGTCGGAAAATTTAGCTCCCAAAGTATTTTCCATTTCACTCCCAGGACACAGAGACAGAGACATTTACTGAGAGGACAGAGGACAAGCGGGGGGGGGAGACATTGTTGTAATTAAAAGTAATTGAAGCAGATGTGGAGAGAAGAAGAGTTTACAAATGATTTTTACAGTCCGATTTCGATGCATTTCTTTACATTTGATGTTGTGCGTCAGGAGGAAGTTATCAGTCAGGGTCGACGTCTGCGTCACGCCACACAAGACGGCGCTAATCTCCTCCACAGAGGGATGAGTATACGCATTAAAACGATGTAAAAACAAGCAGAGTGGAGCCGCTGCGTTACGTTTCATTTATGTTTTGGTTATTTTTTTTTGTAACCACAGATGTCACAGATTGTGTAACACATGCCCGAGCCTGTGTGCAGAACCCAGCGCTGCTCTTAAAAGGAGGTGGGCGTCCGGGATCAAACAAAAGAATGAAAATACTACGTTCTTGTCCCGTCCTGTCCCTGTCGTCCTCCTCCTCCTCCTCGCTCCTGATAAAGAAGATCTGCTGCATCTGTCTCGCACTCAGATCTTCACACATGCATACGCTCGTAACACAAGTAAACACCAGACTGACACCAGTGGTTTTTTGAAACAGTTCAGTGAGTAAATGGAAGAAAAAAGGAAGAAAAAAAAACGCAGACTCCATGAACGCAGCAGCAGCAGCAGCAGCGTGAAATCAGATCACGGCTGTTCACAGAACCGTGGAGACGAGAGAGATCAGTGCACAAATCCTTTTACCGGAAAAACACTAAAACTAAAACAACAACAGTTTGTTTTGCAGTTCCTGAAACTGCGTGACCTGCCGCCGCGTTAAACCACATTTTGCATCATCAGTGACGCTTCCCGAGGTTTCAGGTCTTCAAAATACCATGCACCGTCAACAGAGGAGTTGCACTTCTTCCACAACCGCTGCATGATGCTCAGTCTGACGGTGACACGCCTGCACAGAGGAGCTCACACCTCCATCCACGTCTATGAAAGAGTTAAAGCTGCTCCACATTCGCTCCACGTGGACCAGGAGAAGTAGTTTAAACATAATGTAAGATGAGACCATTAAAGTAATTAAGTACAGTGTCATGCAGTGTCGTGCAGCATCGTGGCTGATCTCAGAACAGCAGAGGGCCTCAACATAAGTCCATAAGGTGCAAAAACACGCTGCCAAAATGTCGCAGGTTGCATCGTTTCACACATGAATATCAATAAAGGTCCCGTGTTGCATGAGTTAAGATGATTGGCACCGAGCTGTTGTTTCTGGAGGAGAGGAGAGGAGAGTAGAGGTAAAACTGGTTCTTAAAGCTACAAATTGATCTTCACTTGAGTGGAAAGTAAATAAACAAAACACAACGGAAGAAGAGGAAACGAAAATACAGAGCTGCTGAAGCTTAACGTTTAAATTTGATTCAACCTGACTTGTTTTTCTCCAGAAGTCTCAGTGGTTTCAAGTTCACGGTGCACGGTCAGTGTTGTAATGATGATGATGATGATGATGATGATGATGAAATTCTGTATTCAGTCACATCACATAATAGCTACAAACATTCACAGTGTTCTTAACTCTTTTGTGGCCAGATTTGCCTGCAAAAATACTTATGTAGCCGTAGAGATGACTTGGGAGACGCCACGCTGCAGAGTAGCGGGAAAATGAGCAGATTGCCACTTGACATAAAAGTGCATTTTTCTCTCGGCCATTTCGAGGAGCACATTAGAAAATCACTCTTCAACCACGTGAAAACAGTTTGTTTCTAGGTGATGCACAGAGTTTGCTTCGATGTGAAGGAAAAAGGTAAACAAATACCCAAAAACATGCGGTCTTCTTAACAAAAACAAAGTGACTGAAAAAGCACAGACAAAACATGATGCGGTCTTCTTAAGCAAATGAACAAACTTACATAAAAGCAAAACTAAACCAGAAAAGATCAGAACCACTAAGATTAACAGTATTTAAATATATAGTAGTAAAGATATTTTTGAATATCAGAGAAAAAAACAAATAAAAACCAAAACAAAGTAAAGTTATCACATCATGTGATCTTTATAAACACATACAAATATCTGAAGTTGTGATCATGAGAACTTGGGATTTAGCTGTGTGAAGTGTACGTGCCTCCGCCCCTCCAACCCCTCAGGTGGGCCGTTGCGTCACCATGGCAGCCGAGTCCAGGCAGATCCCGTCCCCGTTTCTTTTTTTTTTTTCTTCTTTGGGGTGAGGAGAGGGTTGGGGTCGGTCAGCGCCCACATCCAGCTGCAGAGAGGCATTAAAGAAAAACACCAGAGCAACAAAGACACTGAAGCTCTGCCTCTCAACAACAGCAGAAGAAGAAGAAGAGGTTGAAGTGAAGTCATGATCCGAACCGCAGCTCCATTAGGATCAACTTACACACACGCACACACACACACACACCAACAGGTTTCATAAGTCTTGGATCGCAGGAGGTGAAACTGTCAGAAGGTTTTGTTATTTCAACATCCTCGGCCGTGTGCAGGCATTTCTTCACCGTTTCTCTCTCTCAGCGTTTGGCTCTGAGTCTGCAGAGTTGATCATTAACGCTGCTGCAGCTCTGCCTGCTGCAGTGTGTGTTTTTTTTGTTGTTTTTTTTTTTTGCAGGAGAGATGGAAGTGTGTGCAAATCCTTGTGCATGCCGGCTTTTTGTGTGTGCACATCTTATCTCTGCCCCCCCCACCCTCCACAACCCACAACCCACAGCCCACAGCCCTCTCTTGATAAAAGAGTGGAGTATAGTAAATATGCAAACCGTCCGTGCCTGCAAGCTGTCGCCCAACATCACGCAGCGCTGGGAAATTACCGAGCGCGCACATGGCCGATGATAAGGCCTGTTGGAGCTGCTGCCACTCATCGTCTGCTGGTTTCACTCTTCTTCTTTGGGTTTTGTGACTGCGTCGACCTCTGCATCCAAACCGTTGCACACTGCAAAAACTCTTTCCAAGAATATCCTTGTAAAAATGTGTAATTTCTAGTTAAACCTAATCTCTTTCCACTTAAAATTAGACTCATCACCTAAAACTTAACTTGTTTTTAGACCATTTTCACTTTTTTCAAACAAAATTTCACTTGAATTAAGTAGAAAAATCTGCCAGTGCTTGTAATAATGAAGAAAAACTTGCTCCACTGGCAGATTTTTCTACTTATTTCAAGTGAAAATCTCCTTGAAAGACATAAAAAGTGTCTAAAAACAAGCTTCTTTTTATGTGATGAGTCTTATTTGAAGTATAATGAGATTAGTTTTGACTAGAAATGACATTTTGACTAGAAATAAAACAAATATTCTTGATATATTGATAAGATATTAGAGTTTTTGCAGTGTAAACTCTGCAGAGACGTGAGTTTGACGCCTGAGAAACACTTTGTTTCCACCAAGTGCCGTTTGTGATCACAGTGTCATCTCTGTTTTGACACTTTGCGAATGAGATACTTTCCGTAAATAGCAGCTCGCTGACAGACCCGTCTCTGATTGGACGTCTTTAAATGTTTTCTTACCAGCAGCACCGGGAGCGATGCATGATAGACTTGTTCAGTGTCAAAAATGGAGGAGCTTTGCTCCGCTGAGCTGATGAGTCAAGACCCCCGAGCTATTTCCTAATCAGCGGCGGCGTGGCCTCCTACTCTTCCTATTTCACCACATGGCGATATCCTGCTCTGCTCTGAAATGAGGCGTGGATGCTTATCTGTCACCCCTCCCCTCCCTCCTCGCTCCCATCAAGGACCAAAACCAATCTCCTTCTTCTTCCACTTCTTTTTATTTTTTCCTCCCTGCTGCTGTCCTGAGGTAGCGGCCTCACCTCGACCCCGGATCGCTTCTCATTTCCTTGGCTCTGGATCCTCGGAGCGCCGTCATAGCTGCCCGAGCCCGTCCCCTTTGAAACGCTCATAATCACAAAGTTCACTAGAGCAGCAAATGATCCCAGCAGGCCCGAGGCCGCCGCGGCCTCCAGGAGAGGACGGAGCAGAGCGGAGCAGAGCTGACGTCAGCCGCCTCGCATTGCTCAAGCTGCAGGAATTAGAGTCAGGATGCGTTTAAAAAGAAAAGAAAGAAGGTGGAACGTGGGTTGCTTACGTAGTGAACATATCGATGTGATGATGAGGAGGAGACGTGGACAGAAACATCTGGTCGGTCCGTCCTACAGATGTTGTAATAGACAGCTTATTATCCTCTCAGCCGTGGAGTTTGGTGTCCAGTGTTTGTCCCAAAGAGACGCTGAGACACTTCGCCTCGGGGACGAAGGAGTTTAACCAGCGACCGTCGCTCGGCCTCCTGAGCCACATCTGCACTATATATTGACTGAGGTTGAGGTTTTATAGACAGCATATTCTCAGCAGAGACATAAATACTAATGCATCAATGTTGCTGTTGGGTTTCTAGGTAAATGCACATTACAAACATCACAAGCACTAAAGTGGTTTAAAGGAATAGTTCAACATTTTGGCAAATTGGCCCATTGCCATAATCCCCATAGTCATAGCAGTAGGTTCGTTACCTTTAATTGTCAGTGCAAGCTATTTTTAGAACGGCGGAGCAGAGCCGTGAGCTGCTCATGGGATTTCTTGGTTTCCCTCATCAAATACACAATCCAACAACTCTACAACGCTGAGACAGAGTTGTTTTAGAGGTAAATACAGAGACTGCTTGCTTAAAAACTGCCCCTGAAGGCAACACGCATCAGTGGTTTTGCATAAATTAACCATTAAAACAACCCATTAAGGGTTAGAGTTAGGGTTCTTGGGAAACCAAGAAATCTCATGAGCCTCCGTAGCGTAGCTCTGAGCAGCTCACGACTCTGCTCCGCCGTTCTAAAAATAGCTTGCACCGACAATTAAAGGCAACGAACCTACTGCTATGACTATAGGGATTATGGTGATGGGACAATTTTCCCAAAATGTTGAACTATCCCTTTTAAAGGCAGAAGATCTACCTGAAGGGGAGGCGGTTGTGTGAGTTGTGTATTCCCTGTTTCTCTCCAGTTTCCTTATAAAAAAAACACAAAACTGATAATGGAGAACGTCTCATCTTCTACATGTGAGAATGCTTTGGACATTTGGACAAATTGAACCTTTGATTCTTGTTTGAACTGGACAATCTGCTGTGTTTCCTGTGTATCTGTGTGTGTGTTGAGCCTTTATCAGCTCTAGATTTCCTCCATTCTTCCAGATGACTCAGATAACCCTGTGAATTTAACCCTCCTAACTCTGAGCCGCTCCAGTCGAGGTCTGATCCCGCTCAGCTCAGTAAATCCCCTCTCAATGCAAACGGAGGGATTGTTCCTCACTGTGACTGTGTACGCAGGTAAATGAGGTGGAGGTGGAGCATTCACCTCTTCTTTATCCTCTCTGTCCGCAAACTTATTTGGCTTTTTACCCCCCTCATTCCCACCCCTCCCACCTGTTGACCATGCTCCCAAACAATGGAGAGGAGGGATCCAGTCGCTCTTTGATCTTATCCTGCTCATCAGTGATCGCTGCTTGAATCACGGCGGCAGCAGGAAGGTGAACTCACACCTGAAGCTTTTTCTTGGAAGTGAGCGCTGCCATTGTCTTTTTTTCTTTTACGGTTAACGGCTTCGTTCTGTTTTTCTTTCTTTTTTCTGTCAGCAGCTGGATGAGTGTACCGGGTTTAAAAAAAAAAAGAAAGAAAACATCTAAAAACATGAGGTGATTTCCCCCAAAACAGCTGGTTTTATTTTATGGGAATTTGTGCTTTTATTTATTTTTTTTTGTAGGTTTTTGCAAATGTGACTAAATTGATGTGTATATTGTTTAAAAGGCAGAAATTTGATTACAAGTTTCCACTCACAAAACACCGGTGTTGCATCACACACCTTCCAGCCGGAGTTGTTTTTAGTTTTTTAAACAAAAAAAAGAAAAAAGAACAAAACATGGAAACGAGCCCTCGGAGTCAGACCGTCATCCAGTCCTGAGAGTTTAAAGGGATAGTTCAACATTTTTGGCAAATTGGCCCATTGCCATAACCCCTATAGTTATAGCAGTAGGTTCATTACCTTTAATTGTCAGTGCAAGCTATTTTTAGAACGGTGGAGCAGAGCCGTGAGCTGCTCAGAGCTACGCTACGGAGGCTCATGGGATTTCTTGGTTTCCCTCATCAAACTCATCAAATACACAATCCAACAACTCCACAATGCTCTGGTGGACAAGTTGTGACCTGCACATTCACCACGCTATGAGATAATAACACAACGTTACCACACAGAGTTGTTTTAGAGGAAATTCATGCAAAACCACTGATGCGTGTTGCCTTCAGGGACAGTTTTTCATCAACAGTCTCTGTATTTCCCTCTAAAACAACTCTGTCTGTTAACGTTGTGTTATTATCTCATAGCGTGGTGAATGTGCAGGTCACAACTTGTCCACCAGAGAGTTGTGGAGTTGTTGGATTGTGTATTTGATGAGTTTGATGAGGGAAACCAAGAAATCCCATGAGCCTCCGTACCGTAGCTCTGAGCAGCTCACGGCTCTGCTCCGCCGTTCTAAAAATAGCTTGAACCGACAATTAAAGCTAACAAACCTACTGCTATGACTATAGGGATTATGGTGATGGGACAATTTGCCAAAAATGTTGAACTATCCCTTTAAAAAGAACAGAAAAAACTGAAATAAAACTCCCTGGCTCTCGGCCTGGGGCCTCAGTGAAGCAGATGCAGCAAAAATTATTCAGGGCACAATCCCTGCAGATCTTCTAGTGTGTGTGTGTGTGTGTGCGTGTGTGCGTGCAGAGCCAGATGCCAACTTCCAGGAGTTTTTACAAGTGTGAAAGAAGTAGCACAATGATGCTTTGTTGTGCTGGTTGTTATTATGAGCTCTCTGCGGAGCGAGGAGGAGACGCCGCCGCCGCTGCTGCTGCTGCTGCTGCTTCTCATGTGTTGGTGTCTCCGTGCAGCACAGACAACTGGACGCCACCTGCGATCCGTCACGACACGCAGCCACTTGTTTTATGGAGAATTCATAAAGACCTTCTCCTATAAAAGAAAATGAAAGACATCTTTCCGGGGGGACGATGCTTCTAGCTTCTCCCTCTCCTTGTGTCACGTCTGCTCGCCCTTGAACGCTCGCTGCCTCTCTCTGGCGTGTCGCCGGCCGGCCGCGCTCCTTATTTGTTTAGTTTTTTTTTTTTTTCTTCATCTGGCTCTGATCTGAGCTGCTGCCTCCTGTGAGCACGAACTCTGCCAGCGAACTCATCTCATCCAGGACGGAGTCGAGCCGAGCCGAGACGAGCCGAGGTTAGCGTCGTTCGAAGGCCTCGCGTTGACCCTCGGCTCGACTCGCCGGCTGCAACTCCGGCCAGTTCTTCTTCTTCTTCTTCTTTCTTTACAACCTGAGGTGATCTGGCTGCTCCAGTTACCTCACATACGATCAGCGAGGCCTCCTCCGAAAAATTTCAACTCCCCCCTCACCCCCCCTCCAGAAAAAAAAAGCAGAAGGAGCCACTTCCAGTCGTGAATGTTCTGGGCTTTAAATGGTCGTTTTTGGCAGCAGCAGCTTCTCCTCACAGTGAAGTCTTCGCCGTGGCGGCTTCTGCCAAGTGTCTGCACCGGTGGATGGATTTGATTATTCCAGACTGCTAGGAAGCTGGAATTCTGGGTAAAAAAGAAAAAGAAAGGGGAAAAAAGGAGAGATTTGGCTGAGTTACTTTAAAAAACGTCAGGTTTTATCTTTTTTAAACCTCGTGTGCACGTCTCGGGCCCTTCGTTTCCTCTGAATTAAAGGGATAGTTCACCCAAAATTGAAATTTCACTCATTATCTACTCGCCCTCATGTCAACTAAGGTGCTGGGAGAAGTTTCGGCACAGCAGTGCATGTCCATGTAACGGTTGCAAATGGACACCAACTGTCTTTGTAACAAAAAGACACACCAAAAAACATCCAAACACCTCCATGCTGCTCGTATGTAATGTCCGTCTTGTATTGAAGCCCCGAAATGCGAAATTGTCCTGAAAAAAATTTAATAAGTCCATATTTCAAGCTTGTTTCGAGCTCCCGCTACAAAACAAGCTTGAAATATTAGACATGAGGGTGAGTAGATAATGAGTGAAATTTCAATTTTGGGTGAACTATCCCTTTAAAGTGGAGCTACAGTACTTTTGGCGAAGCCGCTCAAACTGTTAACGTGTGTGGCTGCACTTTTAAACCCCTCTGTGGTTGTTATGGCAATCAACAGGAGAGGCTAACGCTACAGTGCTAATAAACTCATTCCAGTAGATGATTGGTGCGAACTCCCCAGAGCCCCCCCCCCCCCCTCTATCCCCGCCCACCCCCCTCCTCCCCCTTCTCCCTCGGCGCTACACTAAATCAGCCGGTCCTCCTCCTCCTTTACGCGCTCATGTGTTTCTGTAATTAGGAGCATGTGTAGCGCGCGGCAGCTGCGAGCGATGGTGGTGATTGATCAGACCCCAGAAAGACATTAATGCTGTGAAATAACGTCCTGAGTGAGTAATATCGTCCAGGCTGAAGCCGAGCGCAGCGCGATGTGGCGTTCGCTTGCACCCTAGAAAATTACACACGTGTCGTTTCTCATCCAGTCGCAAAAACATCAGGACCCGGGGGCGTCCGGGGTCGTTCACATCCATATTCATCCACGTTACACTTTTTATTTTCCCTCAGCGGTCGTATAAATATAAAAAGTGACTGCGCTGTTTGAGCGAAGAAATCTCCAAACGCCACTTCTTCGTTTTTTAATGTAAACAACCAAAACTGAAACTTCTTCTTCTTCTTCTTGTAGAGTTTGTGCATGCTCCACGTCGTCTTCTCTAAACTTTTAAAGAATGAAAAAGAAAAGAAAAAGACGGTCCAGGGAAAAGGTTGAGTTTCCGTGTGGATAAAACTGGAGACAAACGTCAACACCTCTTAAAATTAAAGGTTTAAAATCATCTCTCGTCTCCGAGTTAAAACCAAACAGACGACTTGATCGAAAAGCTGAAAAGTCACAAACAAAAACGAGACTCAGACGAAGTAAATCGGTTTGTAACTAACTCTAAATACAGATTTTTGATTCAATGAACAGAAATAAAACAAATGCAAAACAGAAAATATATAAATCTACTATAAAGTGGTGGCACCGGCTTCTTTCAGCAAGAAACGTCCAGGTTCAAACCAATAGATGATGTCTAAGTGCAAATGAAGCTTCTTTACCAACTTTATTTTTATTAAATCTTTAGTTTTACACTTTTCTTTTATTTATTTCCCTGTTCAATATCCTATTTATTCCTGACTCGGCTTCGGCAGCTGCTGTTACTTGTAAATTTCCCCACCGAGGGTTAAATACAGTCTTATCTTATCTAATCTTAACTGCAAATGGACAACACTTAACACTGGAAGCCACACACACACACATGCAGGGCCATTTCCTGAACACACATGAGTTTTCTGCACATTCACACACTAACGGTGCAGCAGGACTCGTTTGGTTCAGTTTCTTGCACAAGACACTGAGAAACGTAGCCTGAAGGAATCGAACCATTGATCGATTTTCAGTGGTAGAACCCACTCTGAGTAGAGCCACAACAATTAATCGAACAATAATCGATTATTAGATTAATCGTCAACCATTTTGATAATCTAATAGTCAGTTTGGGTAGTTATGTTAAGAAAAAAAAGTCAAAATTCTCTGATTTCAGCTTCTTAAATGTGAATATTTCTGGTTTCTTTGTTCCCTTATGACAATAAACTGAGTCCCTCTGTGGTTTGTGGATGAAACAAGACATTTGAGGACGTCGTCTTGTGGTTTGGGAAACGATGATTGACATTTTTTAACATTTTATTGACCAAACAACTAATCGATTAATCGTTTATATAATCAACAGATTATTCGATAATGAAAATGATCGTTAGTTGCAGCTTCTATAGGACTGATGCACTTGTATGAAGACCCAGATCCAGATCCTTAAACCGCCGCCGCCGTCAGTGATCTCAGTGTTTAAACAAATAAAAAGCGACAAGGAGAAGAAAAAAGTGTTTTTTAATTTTTACTCTACGTATGTTTCCTGCAGAAAGCGTAGACCGAGCGTGACGAGCCGAGGCTTTAATACGGTGTAACGTATCTCATGTGTCGGTGGTGGAGGGGTGGGGGTAGGGGTAAGAGGGGTGGGGGGGCTTTTTATGAAACACCTTGGGTAAAGAGCCGCGCGGCCGTAACCTGATATCAGTCATCAAAGGGAAAACGATCCGTCTGTTGCATAAATACCACAGAATCTGACCTTGGTGAATAATTTTCTAAACTTTTCCCCTCGGTCCGCGTCGAGCCTCTTTATCTGGAGCTCCACCTTTTTTCTCTTTTGATTCCCTTTGATCTGCAGCTTTGGGCTTCTGTGTCGGCCTGAGTCTGAGCTGAACTGCGTGTGGGTTTTCAGATGGAAAGCTCATCTGAAGAAGCAGCGGCGAAGGAGAAACAGTGCGAGTGTCTCTTGGCTCCCGATCACCAGACTCAGCCGTCCATCACCCGTCCTCCTTGTTGTTGAATCGCATAAATCTCCCGAATTCTCAGAAGAAGACGAGAACAAATCTGTTGATACATGTTAGAAAGAAAAACAACAAAAAGTTTCTATGTCGAGCTGTGCCGTGATGAAAAATCTACGTCCTGAGAGATGATGATGTTTTAAGAGGCGGAGGGTCATCGGTCAACCACTTCATCTGATTTAGAGGCTGGAAGCTGCAGTGAGGATTTGAATACGACTGCAACTAGCCATTATTTTAATAATCGATTAATCGGTCGATTATTTATTGGATTAATGGATGAATTGGATTAAATCCAAAACAATTTATTTCAAATTGACAGTGCAGAGGAGTTCACAAATAACAGGCTGCTGCTTCAACACCTGAGCATTGGGCCACGTCGGGTTTGCAAACATTTATTTGTTTGTTTGTTCATTTGCACATATTGAAGAAGTTAAAAAAGATGCAACACATAGGATCCAAGATAATATGAGGGAGAAATGCTGCAAAAACCCTCCAGGGGCTTGTAGG
Organism: Decapterus maruadsi; assembly: GCA_030347415.2. NCBI lineage: Eukaryota > Metazoa > Chordata > Actinopteri > Carangiformes > Carangidae > Decapterus > Decapterus maruadsi. The sequence continues at coordinate 27,131,713 of CM064893.1, read as the reverse complement.
GTGGTGGCGTTCTCCGACTACTGTGGAGTACAAGAATGTTTATACATAGTAAAAACAAACATGCTCTAACAAAATTTAACATAAAAGCTAAAAGAATTAATCGTTGTGCTAATCGCTCACTCACACATTTAAAACTTAAAATAATAAGTCATCGAAAATATACAGACATTAAATCTAAGGGTACATACAGGGGACAGCCAGGGCCGTTGTACAGGGGGGAAAGGTGATGATAATCCGAGGGGCCCAGCGCCCAGTTGGGCCCACAAAAAACCCCAGTAGTATGACTGAATTATTCTGCATAAGACCCTGACTAGTACTCATAGTAAAGCTGCATTAGCATCAAATCAAAGTAGGCAAAATAAAAAATGATAATACATACGTAGTCTAAGAAAAAAAGTCCTGGAAAAGTCAGGGGGTCAACCCCTTTAGTCTGATTTCAGGGGGCCCCATTTGAATACGGCTGCAACTAGCCCTGGTGACAGGACAACGTCATTTATTTATTGAATTGAATACAGATCAGAATAATCCCAGTTTATTTAAAGAATGTGCAGAGTTACGTTCACACAGGGCGCCATCTTTGGAGGACCGCGGATGTCAAAAACTGAGCATTGTCTCCCCAAAAATTTGTTTGTTTGTTCATTTGCCCCCAAAGTCGTTAAAAGTAATCATGGTGGGACAGTACTACTGTGAAAAGTGCCACAAAACCCTCCAGGGGCTTGTTGTTGGTTCATCTCCGACTAGCTACTGGAGTATTGAATGTTGTCTACATAGTAAAAACAAACATGCTCTAACAAAATTTAACATAAAAGCTAAAAGAATTAATCATTGTGCTAATCGCTCACACATTTAAAACTTAAAATAATAAGTCATCGAAATTATACAGACATAAAATCTAAGGGTACATACTGGTGACAGCCCCCCCTCCCCCAAAAAAACCCTCCCTCCCCTCCTGGATGACTGAATTATTCTGCCATAAGCCAGCATTTTCATAGTTTGCCAAATCAAATCATGTTATCTACTATGGGGAATTTAAGAAAAAAAAAAGGGGCAAAGTCATGGGTTTACATCCGTTCAATCCTCCAAAGATGGCCCTGGTGACAGGACAACATCATCATCAACAACATGAGAATAATCTCAGTTTATTGTGCAGACCAGTGGCTACTGTGCATCATGTTGCAAACTATCAGCGCTCTGCCGGCCTGCTCCGCTCTTCTTCTATGGTGTTTTACGTCACTTTGCATCCATCAAGTCACACCACCGCCTCCTGCTGGTGACACTCGTCCCTACGGTCGTAAGTAACGCGACAAAGTGAGTGACAAATGAGAATGAACCACACTTTTAATACGGTCGGTTGGAAAATAATAAAGCTTTATTATCCCCAAGGGGCCAATTTAATAGTAATCAAAATTTTATCGTTTGATTATTGCAGCCCTGCGTTGAAGTGTGAGAATGGGCCTGTGTGTGTGTGTGTTTGTGTGCAAGGAAACGGAGAAAACGCAGAGGAAGAGTCGCAGCCGTGGACAAAAAGGGGAAAGGACTTTAAGATTTCCTCTTTGACGTTTGTATGAAACAATAAGCTGCTTTTTTTTTCCTTTTCTCCTTCAGTATCTGGCTTGAATAAGAGAATATCCTCCTGGCAGCGCCGCGTGAGACGATGTGAGATGTTTAATGTATTTTTCTTGGGTTTTTTTTTTTTTTTTTTTAAGAGGCTGCTGCACCCTGATCCGTGAGCCGTGAGCTGTTTCAGCCTCAGTTGAGGATTATGGGTAATGTCATTGTGGGCGACGAATAAAACAAAATGAAGCTGAAAGTTTTTCTTTCCCACGTTGAATGAAATAAGCATCAAGTGCAAAATTACACGTTGTGAGTATGAATAATGTAAAGAGCACATTCCTCGACGAGTCACCCGAGGTTCAGTGTGTCACTGTGTGTGTGTGTGTTTCTACTATTACTATTAATTCTATTATTTCTATCTTTACTATAAGTTTCAAAGCTTTTAGGATTCTAGATCCAGCAGCTTTGCACGTGTTTGTCTCGGCGTCGGTCGGACGTTTTGCAGATGATGACAGTTGTGGAATCTGGTGATTGATGCTTGCAGGGCGTCTCCGTGGAAACCAGTGATTTCCGAAACCTCCGGACACGACCACAGAGAGTGACACCATGATGATGATGGTGGTGGTGGTCGCTTTTCTTTTTTTCTCTATTTTAAGACGACGGGTTGGTACGTGATGAATGAATCCTAACGTCCGGTTATTTATAGTGATGATGATGATGATGATGATGATGATGATGATGATGATGATGATGATGATGATGTGTCGTTCTCATGGTGACTCACATGTCCTGATGTATCTTGAGTGGAAAAACAGCGCAGGTTTGTCTCAGTAGTGTTTTTATTGACCCACTGAGAGGAGATTTGTTTTACAGTGGTCGTAAAAACACAACCAAGACAATAAAAACTGTAAAAAAAAACAATGTTTTTAAAAAGTAAGATGCATAAAAGGAGGATGTAAGAACATAAAACCACCAAACTGGAGTTAAAACAACAAGAACAGTTCATAAAGTGTAAATTAAGAGTTTCAGGCACTTCAGATGTTGAGGTTCTTATCTCCTCTGCAGTCCCGACCACGAGGCCTCCGATTGGTCCCACATTTATTCTGCAGCATGACAGTGACCCAAAAAAAACTACAGCCAGTGTCAAAAATAACTATTTTAAGTGAGAAGAGGAGGAACAGTGAGTCCTGGTCTGAACATTACGGAGTCAGTCTGGGGTTGAGGCTGCAGGAAGAGACAGAAGAACTATATGGCACGTTCTCCACGATGCTTCGACAACCACAAGCTGCCAGACAACAACCTGGAAATGTAAATGTCTGGAGGAGAACTGGAGCCGTTTTAAAGACAAAGCATTGTGGTCGCAGCAGATTGGGATCTGATTTAGGTTTCTCCTGTTGACTGAACCTTGGCAGAAGTCATTTTACATATAGTGTAGTGTCTGAAACCTTTGCACAGTTCTGTGTCTCTGTCCTGAAGGAGAATAAATCCACTAAAAAGAGTGTGATAGTCTTAAATCTTCAACGCTCCACTGTTGTGTCCTCATGTAAAGAGTGAAACGCTAAAAGTCTGCTCTGCATTTTCATCTCAGGAAAGTAACATCAAAAATGCCAGATTCCACAGACCTTTGCGTCACTGTATGCATGCAGATTTCCACCCCCAAAAAACGCTCATCTAAACGCGGAATAAAAAGTGAGAACGGAGAAACGCCACTTTTGCGTTTTCTGTTCAGATCATTTCCGTGTAAACGTGGTCTTAAGCTTCCTGCAAAACTTCTTCTGTCTGAGAGGAAGCTGCAGAACTCCAGTTATCTCTCTACAGTTTAGGACAGGCCATTTTTGTTTTTGTGCAGAAAGACATGAGTAAAAGATCCATAAAAAACGATAATTTACGACTTTATTCTTGTAGCGTTATGACTTTTTTTCTCGTATGAAATGTACAACTTTATTCTTGTAAATTTTCGACTTTATTCTCAAAGTCTGTGTTTTGTTTTGTTTCTCAATGTGGCCCTAATACGCAGTACTTTTCAACATTTAAAGTAGGCTACAGTATTCAGTCTGCGTCTTAATGAGTGTGTTTGTTTTTTGGAACAACTTAACGTCCAATTTTTGCATCAATCATTTCTAAAATAGTTTTTCAGAAGTCACCGAGGAGATCTGAGACTGGGACGATGGCGTCCTGTCGTAGCTCCTCCCTCCTCTCCGATACCTGATGAGTTATAAAACCATCGGCCTCCTGTCGTCTGGTGTTGACTCAGGGCGTCTTTATCTCTTCTGTGGAAGCTGTTTATGCGCGAGGCCCGTCGTCGTGCCGACCTCAGGACGACGTTGTAAACAAAGCTTTGCGAGTCGGGGCCTGGCGTCAGGCGCCGGGCGTCGGGCCACGGCGAGGCCCGAGAGGAGCAGCAGCTGCTGCGGCGAGCAGCGTCCGGCCTCTGTCGCCTCATTGTCAGCTTCTCTAACTGTCCCCGACACCCTGACAGTCCCCTGCTGTCACACACACACACACACATGCACGCACACATTAACACATGACAGAGCGTGTGTTTGGTGCAGCCTGCCACCTGCGTGCTCACACACAACACACACAACACACACACATCACGGTTATTACAGCCGCTGAGAGTCGGGTTGCAGGATAACGTGCAGCCAGAGTCCAGGTGGAGTCGTGTGACGTGTGTTGTAGCTTTTACTACAACAATACCACACACACAGACACACACACACCCTGAAGCACATGCACAACACACAAGCTTGAGTCCACACTGTGAACTCCACATTCCTGCGCGCTTCACTTTCTCCACAAGCTGCATGTCCACACACCCCGGCGACAGCAGCACCTCTGCTCCGTCTGAGGCTCACAATGTGCACCAGTTGATCCGCGGGTCAAAGGTCACTGTTATTCCAGTGACAGAGAGAGAGAGGCCGTCGTGCATGTGTGCAGCTCCGCTAACACACACACTGCTGCGTGTATTCTCGTATCTTTGCTCTATTTTCTGCTTCCCCTCCTCTAGCGTCGGCGTTTGCAGCCGGTGTTATTGCCGAGGTGCAGTATTTGGCACCGCAGTTTTTGGACCTGCCGGTATTTGACTGCATCCCCTGGCTGTTTTAGCCACATTTCATTTCATTTCTTGTTTATTTAACAATGCACATTAGTGGACAATTTAGCTTAGAGCTAATTTCCATCTGTAGTCCTCACATTTAAAGACTGTCAACAACAATAGGAAGCTACCTGCGTGAGTGTAAAAAAGACATAGTAGCAGCAGCAGTTACAACAATAAGAAAACAGATGCAACCTGCATAAATACAAGAGAGGCCAGAGTGCTAAACAGATAGCAAGACAAAACAGAATATTTGCAAGTGTTTCACAATAAAATTACACTACAGAATAATATACAGTAGGTACTACTTCATTTTGGCCGACTTCACGCGAGATTCTCGCGTGAATCACGCGTGAATCACGCGGCTTTTTAGCAGAGGATTAATTGTGTTTTTATGAGAAGCGCCAATGTGCCGAAACAACCGCCAGGTGGCATCTGTGAGCAGGAGGACGAGTCGACAACATGCAGCAGCAGGGAGCAGTGATTGAAATTGAAATTGAAGCAAGGACAGACTTACTATACTATCAGGCCTATTACAAACCGTATTTTGAATTTATCTGTGATATTCCCATTTTATGTTAATCCGTTTTCGTTTTGCTTTTATGTTTCACTGTGGTCTTTTTTATGTCACACGTCGGCGCCAGATTCATTTTAGAGGTGGGGGGGGGCATGGAGGTTGGGTTGTTACGGACATAGGTTTACACATTCACTGTTGGTGGCGTGCAATAGTCATATTGTAGCGTCCGGCTCCCAGACCGTCATGTAACTTATTAAAAAAACAACAACAACAACAACAAAGCTGTGTACTCAGTCTGGCTGCAGGTTTGAGCAAATATGTTGTGAATACACCTCGCTGGACTCACAAGCGTCTCTCGGCTTGACCACAGCAAAAATAAATAAATAAAAGAACCCCGTGGTCCGACCTGGCGCAATAATAATAGAAAACATTTGGGCTGGGCGATAAAACGGTATACATTTTGAAATAACTTTTCTTCTAGCCTATGAGACGTAGCGTACGTGGTCGTGTTTCATTCATCCATGTTTTGGCAGACAATACAAATAGCACACTCACAATAAAACAGTGTGATTGGTTGAAAGCTGATAATTAGCCATGTGCTTACAAGCTGATTGGCCGAAACCAAGAACAAAGCCGCGTGAATGGCCAATCGGCATGTGTTAAGAGCCGACATGTAAATCAGCTGTTTCGATGGGCGATGGAGCGCAGAGATGAATAGAGATGTAGATGTGTCCCCGCTCATACTTTGCAATGAGGGTTTGAATCTCAGTTTAGGTTGTATGTTAATGTTCTTTTCTCATCATCATTATGATCACATAATATGGCTCCAAGTTTGAGCAAATAAATAAATATGATAAACTTCCCTGCTTGTGTAGCTATAAATCACGGCTTGTGGCACAGCCGTGCCTGCAGAGTGATAGCTGATTTGAGAACCTAATGTGGGTTCACTATTGTGCATCTCATTTTGCTGCTATAAATATTTGCTTAGGATTGACAATGGAAACAGGTAAACAAAATCTATAGGGTCTATAGGGCGTATACTGGCCTATCAGGCAGACTAAAGCACTGGATCTACCCCCACTCCAGCCCCGCGCACAATTCTGTGAACTGAAACCTGTGAACTATGTGTGTGAAAGGAGAGCTATTAACTACTGTGGGTCACCGCGGGCCACTGTTTAAAAATAATCAGAATATGAGGAAAGAATCTTAAAGAACCAAAGCAGCATTCATTCACAAGTTTAATCAGCACCAAACGTAAACAGTGAGGTCGGACAACGGGCTTCTTTGCTCTGCAATCCCATAGTTTCAAATAAAATGGATTGATTGATTTTTTTTCCTTAACGAAATGAAACGAAAACAATATTATATTAATGTTGTAAATTTAGAAAATATAATCCAGGGAAAAAAGGCTTACAGACATGGACCAAAACAGCTCCGTAACAGTATGCGATGTAAAGTAGGCTAACTTTATTTTACTTAAAGCCTATAATTTTTAAATACAGCCTCTAAAACTAGAATGAAAATTATTTTACTATATTCCACCTACTCGGCTCTATTGACAGTAATGATCTTAATAGACATTATCAATGACCAATAGGTGTGCTTGTAGCTGTGACGACAGCTGGACACAATGTAACACATTTGCGACACATTAGCATCCTCTTTATCTCTGACCAGTGGGTGTTTGTGTCCTGCTCCACCCTCCCCCTCACAGTGCTTCACAGCTGTTTGCTCTGAACAGAAAAACCGGTTTCTACAGTAGCTCTCCTAACACTCCAAGAACTCCAAGACACATGTGCCAGACGCACAGAGCGATGCAGAGGCTAAAACACAGATTGAGACCATGATGTTTAGTTTTTTTTAGTTCATTTTCGTTTCGTTTGGATTTTGTGCATATTACTGAGCCGTTTTGGTCCATGTTTTTGATTTTCATGATTTCATGATTTACACGCCAAGTCTCGCTTTCAATAAAACACTCGCATTCTATGAAAACAATATAAAACACAAATTTAAAAAAAATGATATAGTTTTTTGGTGTTTTAAAAGCGCAATGTTCAACTGTCTGAAATTAAAAGCAGCCTCCACTTGTTAATTTGCAGCAACACTGTTGCTTCAGGCTGTGATCAGCTTTTTTGTATCGCTCGTCTTTCCATTAAAACAACCTGCTGCTCTTGGCTAAAATCAGCCCGTTGTCGCTCAAGTAGTCCTATCAAAATCAACATCTAATGTGTCCCTTCAAATTTCATTTAGCAGCTGCTGACAGATGTGTTAATGCTCCGCTGATGAGTCCAGTCGCATCGGGTCCAGGCTGCTGGCACGGACGAAGCAGTTTAGAAACTGGTTAAACGAGGGGTCGTCGGCTCTGAGCGGATTGTTACATTCACAAGAACTTACAGAAAATAGATATGAGACAATTTGCTCAAATTCTGAGCCAGACCCAGCCAGGCTACAGGAGAGATCACAAATATGGAGTTGTTCATGACCCCCATGAGAACCACTGATCCTGTTGTATGTACTGTAACCACTGTGAAACAATAAACAACATTGATGTGACTGACCGGCCTCTCTCTCCATTCACTCTCTAGCTAAGAACCACAGCTGGAGGTGAAGCAGCCTGTGGCCTGAGAACAGCGCCACTCTCCATTGCAGCTACGTTGTGGTCAAACGGAAACTTTGAGCTGCAATATGCTTTTGGCACAATGTTTCACAATTTCAAAATTACACTACGAGTGAAATGGCCACTTTGAAGTAGTACCTACTGTATGATGAGAAATAAGGGCTACAGTACAAATGCACTGCTACATGTATGAAATGCATGTTCATGTGCATCAACACACCTTGTGCACAACCCCAGCAGAGATCTGCCAGGGGATGCAAATCTAGACAAGTCCAAACACTGCTATGTGCAGATACTGCATCCCCTCTGTGTTTCACTGCAGATACCTGGTGGTCAAATGGGGTTACGCACATTGTATTGAGGTGCGTTTATGCATCTGAACATGAATTTCATACATGTATCAGTGTATTTGGCTGAAACAGCCAGGGGGGATGCAAATCTCGGATGCAATGAATGATCCATAGTTGTGCGTTTGTTGTGCGGGGTGCAGATCTCTGCATTAACACCGGAGCCTCGTCGGCCCCGTAACTCGGCCCTGGGTTTATAAACTCAGGCATTAGCGTGTCTGCTCACACAGACCCGGGGGCCACAGCCGGAGTATGAAAACCACATTAAGCCACGCAGATCACCTTTCACCCCCTCACACACACTCATACACACACACACACACACACACCCCGTCCTGAGCAGCGCTGCAGGGTCGGGGGTGGAAACTCTATCGCCACGCCGTTGTTTTGGGGACAATGGCGGCTGGTGAAGTTTAAAAAAAAAAGAAAGGGCAAAAAAAAAAAGGTGGTGTACAGTATCTGAGCACATCTGCCCCCCGGTGCCTGTTCGACTCCCGACACAACATGTAGAACATCAGCAGCACTTCGCCAGCGCCATAAATCTCAGCGTGAGTGAGGGATGAGAGGAGTTTTCTTATGATTTAAACTTCAAATAGAATCAGTGTTGATCTTTATTGACCGATAACAGGCGTTTAATATAAACTAATAAACACAGCTGGGGCCGTTTCCTCCGACTGGACTGAACAAAACATGGAAATATTGTGTTAAATGGACAAATTGGAGCTGCAGTGTTTGTTTTTGTTTTATAAATCAAGGTGAAAAGGGTCAAACAGACCATAACTGAAGCCTCAGGCGTAGTTAAACCCAAAAAACAGCTTTTGCAATGAGAAAATCATATCTGCCTGAATAATCATAGTTTTTATCATTATTTATCGTTAAATGATCATGTAACAGGCTCCAGGAGTCGTTTGGTTTGGTTTTCTAATCCATTAGACGACAAGTCAGAGCTTAATTAAAGACTAATAACAGATTAGATTCATTCATTCATTCATTTGTCAAACTGATTCACTGAGCTGTCCGAGCTTTTCAGAATAAAAGCATGAAATCCATCATAGCGAGTGTCTGTCATTCATAAAAGTACAAAAGGTGGGGGTGGATTCTCTATTAGGAGATTACAGCTAATTTATTGTCATAGGATTTAAAAATAAATGGTCAGAAGTTTATTTTCGTCCACCTACGACAGTTTGACCTTGGAGCTCAGACTCTGTTTGAGAACTGGCTGCAGCCGTGTTTATGATTTAAACGTCTTTTACTCCAGACTTTTTTAAATTTTATTTCTGGAGGAACTTGTTTTGTTCCCGACGTGACGACGATGTGTCAGCGTGACGTCTTCGTCCGTCTCCAGGCCAAGGAAAACAGCAGCGCAGCTTCAAACGCCGCTCGTCTAAACAGCCTCTCCAGTCCGTCCAATTTCAGCGCCTTGATCCTGGTGAATTTGTTCCCTCCAAGACCTTTTCTGTTCCCCCCCCTCCTCAGTGTCAACAAACACCCTGAACGACCTGTTTGTTTGCTCTGAAAATAAAACGTGTTTTCTGAGCCGCGTGGCCCCGAAATCTCTGCAGCACTGACGTCGTCCTCGTCCTCCTCGTCCTCGTTGTCTGCTCCAGTTCTGAGGAGTGAGAGATGATGAGAAGGTTTTTATTACAGCTCACCTCACCTGCCTGTCATCTGCTCAGCGTGTCTTTATCTTCCTGGCCCTTTTTTCTGGTTTCAACTATTAAAGGGATAGTTCAACATTTTAGCAAATTTGCCCATTGCCACATACATACATAAATACAGAGACTGCTTGATGAAACGCTGCTCCTGAAGGCAACGTGCATCAGCGGTTTTGCATGAATTTCGCTCTACAACAACTCTGTGTGGTAACGTTGTGTTATTATCTCATAGTGTGGTGAATGTGCAGGTCAAAACTTGTCCACCAGAGCGTTGTGGAGTTGTTGGATTGTGTATTTGATGAGTTTGATGAAGGAAACCAAGAAATGAGCCTCCGTAGTGTAGCTCTGAGCAGCTCACGACTCTGCTCCGCCGTTCTAAAAACACTGACAATTAAGGTAACAAACTACTGCAATGACTATAGGGATTATGGCAATGGACCAATGTCAAAATGTTGAACTATCCCTTTAACAGAGTAAATTCATTGCAGATCATCTGGCTGCATCTTCTTTTTCTTTTCTTTTTTAATGCATTTAGCATACAGTAAAAACCTCTAACTTCTGTGCCAGCTTTCAATTTCCTCCACATTTCGCTGCCTTTGCATCGTCTCTCTCTCTGTTTGGCCTCGAGGACATTTAATTTAACGAATGTTTGTTGCTGCATGTTTGTCACTCCGCCAGGTTTCTCTTTCCTCCTCCTTTACCTCTGCGTGCCGTGTTCCCGTCTCATGATGTGACGTCATCGCGAGAGAACCCACCCCCCCCGATTTATGACCCCACCATTGTTCTCTTCATCTTCAAAGCTTTTGCCACTAAACAAATGATGCAGCGTTTTGTAATAGAAAAACCCACAAATAAAAGGCTCCGTGACCCAGGGGGAGTCCAGTAGGTAAAATATAATCATAAAAAAAAGAGTCTGGAAATGATTAAACCCAACTTTGATGCAGAAACATCTTTTTTTTGTTTTGAAGGTTGTAACTGAGGACACGAACATCTCTGAGAAGTTAAAAAAAAAAGTGAAGTTTCCTGGTCGTAACCGTTGTACCTGTGAGTCCTTGTGTCTCCACTCCAGAAGGTCATGAAGCAGTGAAGCTGAGAAAACACCAGAGAGCTGCAGGTCCGGTCAAGCGGTCGGGTCAAGGACCTTCAAGGGTCATTAATAATTAATGAAACCTGAGGCCATGACTAAACACAAAGTGTAGAAAGAGGGCAAAGCTGCATCGGCAATAAGGGTAGAGACAGACAGAGAGGGAGGGAGGGAGGGTGATAGGGGTGAAGGGGGGTGGGGGGAGGGGGGGTATTGATAGAGAAAGGGCTCTGGATCCAGCTCTGGCTCCAGTCGCTGCTTTCACTGTATGCTCCACAGGCTCCAGACACAACACACCGCACAGGCCAGCGACGACTGGAAAACAGCAAAGATCGGCTCTAAGTGACGGATTTTAGTGTTTTCTAAAGTCGAGAGAAAGATAAAGAGAGATAAAGAGAGGATAAAACCAGCAGCAAGAGAAGAAAAACCTACTGTAGGACACACAGTTTTGGATCTGTTGTTATTTTAACGCCAAGAAAGTCCAGAAGGTTTTAATCAATGGACGCGACCACATTAAATGAAAATAACAATAAATCCCCAGTAGTTGTATTTGACACATGATTCATCATATTTACACGCATCGTTTATCCTTGGTATTACAGCTCATTGTAAAACTGTTTTAATATTATAGTATGTTTGCAAAGCAGAGGAAAAGCTACCGGAGTTGCACAGCTCTGCTTCAGTTTAGGTTTTGGTTTATTTGTTTAGCACAACGCTGCACAAGGAGGGAACAAACCTTCAAGTTGATGTATCTATGAGTTACAGTGATGCATTGACTGATTCTTGCTGCACACCGACCTCCACCAAAGAGCTGGATAAATTAGTGTAATGTGGTTTTTGGAACCAGACTGGAAATCTAAATTAAAAACAGACAAGACATCTCCATCAAAACCTGGAGTCCAAAAGTTAATAAAGACGAATGTTTGTCTACACGAAAGTTGTGCAAACTCTGCAGGTATGTTGTTCAGATGCAGGAGATAAAATTGCTCCGGGAAGAACAGAATACACTGCAAAAACTCCAAGAATATCTATCTTATTTCTTGTCAAAAATGTTTCATTTCTAGTCAAAACTAGTCTTTTCCACTTAAAAATAAGGCTCATCACCTAAAAATTAACTTGTTTTTAGATCATTTTACTTGTTTCAAACTAATTTTCACTTGAAATAAGTAGTTTTTTGTGCTTGTAATAAGAAAAACTTGCTCTATTGTCAGGTTTTTCTACTTATTTCAAGTGAAAATATGCTTGAAAAAGTTTTTTAAAAAAGAGTCTAAAAACAAGCTACTTTAGCTACAAGCTAAGTCTTATTTTAGGGATTTGTTTTGAGTTTTTGCAGAGTAAACTCATATAAGTGATCTGTATGATGTTGTGTATGTTTGTTTTGGCTGTGTGCAATAAAATAGATATGAAAAATAAAAGTGAGAGTGCAAAAGAAAAAACAAAAAGGTGGGGTTGCCCAGTTGGAGAGAGACAGCGAAAACGAGTTGAGAACAGCATGAGCGTCTCTTTCTGGCCGTTTCCCATGAAATCCTGCCATCCTCCAACTTCTAGCTCAACAAAGCCGAGCGTGCACTTGCCCTGGAGGAGCTATCACGCCGAGACCTCCATTACAAGCACGGCCTGATGAAAGAGGAGCTAAGGGGGGCTTAGTGAGGTTTGGCTCTTAACCCTCCCCCATCGGGCTCCGATATGAAAGAAGATAGTTCAACATGATATTATATAACAAGTGCTTTTTAGGAGGGAGGGGGGGTTGGTTTTATGGTTTTAACAAAATGGTCCAACCGTCCCGATGAGCCTGAGACGGTGCAGAGAATATAGATGTTTTTACAGATGTTGGACACGACCGACCGCGCTGATGTTTTCTCTGTCTCGCCCTCGGAGCAAAAACAAATAACAAACTCTCTGATGCGTGTTTGTTTCTTTCTTCTTCGCAGAGTTCGTCCGACGACTGCGACCCCCACGAGGGGATCCACGAGGGCAAAGAGGGCAAGTACCGTCTGGAGGTGACCCAGTTCGTCCAGAGGCTGGAGTACTGGCAGAAGGAGCTCACCAACACCCTGGTCACCTCCATCAACGTGGTGCCGGTGCACGGCCGGGCGGTGGCGTACCTGGGCACGGCCGACGGACGCCACATACAGGTAGATCAGTCGGCCTTCTTTTTGTTTTGCAGCGTCCAATAGCTGCTATAGAAATGAACGTCCTATTGAGAATATGTTTTCTTATGGCTGCCATCCCACTTCCCTCTAGATGAAAAAGTTTTTCAAAGAAACTGCAGTTCTTGGGGCGTCAAGAGGTGCAGTAGGTTGAACAGGCGCCGGATGACTTGCAATAAATAAGCGATATTCAGGTTGTTGCATATTAATCATACAGTTCCTGTGTCTTTCTGAAAATACCCTGTAGTACATATGCCAGGCCTGTGGTGGCGCTGTAACACGGCCACACAAATACACCAAGAACAGAGAAGAAGAAGAAGAAGAACAAAACAACCCAAATGTATCAAACTTTTTTGAGCAAATTTTGTGAAAATGCATATATGCCCGTTTCCATTCATTATTGTTTTGCGTTTATTGGGAGAAGACCTGCAGAGTAAGTTCATTTGCAATCATTTTCTCCCCCGGGATGACGACGCAGGTTGACCGGCCGAGCAGCTCGGGAGACGGGGCTGCGGCCTCTGTGAAAGATCGTAGCAGACTTCTAAATAGCCATCATTTGGATAAACCAACCGCACATTGGGGATCTAAACAGTGACTTTCTCGCATTAAAAAAATAAAATAAAACAGCTTTTCACCTGTTTTACAGCTGTATATGCTGCTGCATTCTGGGAAACTTGTACAGCTACTGTACACACACGGTCATCGTTTATCCGCAAAACCTGTTTCCGGTGCAAAAAGTAGAATTTTCCTTTTATCGATGCGCTGACAAATCCACCCCGTCCCAGCGCAAAGACTTTTTTTTGCAAATTTTCTGCCTTTTTGGCGTTTCCATCCAAGTTTTTTTTCCGCAAATTTAAAAAATGTGAATATGAATAGGTGTTAAAAACCTGTACGTGTACTCCCAAATGTATGTAAAACTATGCAGATCCCTTGAAGTGGGGTTTAGAAACACTAGCTGGGGAAGCATTGAACAGGAAGCCTCGTCCTCTTTGTATACGTACCACATACCTTCTTTCTTTTTCCCGCTCACTTTGACTTTACATGAACTGAAAATTGGTAACTGATTAATTTGATTGTGTCTTATTATCATCTTTGACCCTCTGGCTGCCAAAAAAAGTTTAAATGGAAAACTAAGAGAGAGAGAAAGAGGGGGGAGGGGAGGGTGAGGGGGTGTTGGTGGTCGGGCCGGTGCAGCTTCCCCTCATGTCATTGTTCATGTAAATGTGGCAGGATGTTGGTACGTGAGGAGTGAAAGCTCAATATGAAGTCGTCTGCAGGTGCTTCAGCTAGAGTCGAGTCTGAAGAGGGAGGGAGGGGGGCGGAGGGGGGCGGGGGGGGGGGGGGGGCGGTGACCAAGCAACCGGGACCCTTTTCTTTTCTTTTCTGTTTGCACAATTTGCTTCCCTTTGACCCGGGCTCAGCGGGTTCTGTCAAAGAGCAACACGCTGCAGTCGAACCATCTGAGCAAACACGGCCTTGGTGTTTTTTGCCTATCAATGTTCAAACCAACAGCAGATTCCACGACTTGTCAGCGGCTTTTCAACGTCTCATAACACACGACCTGTCAGAGGGATTTAAGAAATCATAGGAGGAGGAGGAGGAGGAGGAGGGGTAGTTGGTTTAATGTGGGACAGACAGCGACTGGAGGCTGTTGGTTCTCACTGTTTGTGTTCCTGTGAATAGGATCGTGTCTGGTCTTTATCCTCGAGAATAAAAAACCTTTTAAAAAGTTTAATGATTCTGCAGGCGTCGGGTCAGAAGAGACAAACTAATGTTTACCGAGGTGTTGCAGAGGTTTGCACCGGGGTTGAACCTGTTTGTGCAGAGCTGCACCAAAATAAAAGGCCTGCATGCTAAGCTGATTATCGACTCTAAATAGAGAATATTCAGCTGCGGTTTCCTCCTGTCGCTCACAGCCCTGAACAGATAAGTGGTAAAACTAATGAATTAATGAGTTTCAACAACAGCAAAACCGAGTAAACTCTTGTCAGTGAAGGTTATTGGTTTCTTTTTACATCATGTCATGTTTCAGCTTTGATGACGAGTCATTTTAATTGCAGCTCTTACATAAAGAACCGCTGTCTGACTCTGCAGCTTGTAATTTAAAGTTTTGTGCGGTCGTTACAGTCTTGTCAGAGTCCAGCTGGTTTTTTGATGCTTTAAAAAAAACAAAAAACGTTTAAAATGCAAACTCTCTGAAGACGCCTCTGTTGGTGTGAAGGTTTTTCATCTTTCTGCAGCTTTTTTGTTGTTGTTGTTGTTTAAAGTGCCAGTGCACCTGCAGCTTTCCAACGAGCATTTGGCTTCTTGTAGGTCCATTAGTTGCATGATGTTGTTTTGAGGCGTCATCGGGGGTGAAATATAGCATTTTGGCATCCGTCTTAATTAACTCAGCGTGACTCCCTCTGCCTGTGCGGCTGCAGCGTAGACCGTGACTCACTGCGCTCGCACACTCACTCGCTTTCCCTCCCTTTTTTATTTATTTCTTTTTGCATGAGAGGTTTTTTTTTGTGTGTGTATGTGCGTGCAGCTGCATGCAGTGGCTGCTGCAGCTGTGGAGAGAGAAGTGAAGCTGCACTGGTGCATCTTCATCATCATCATCATCAGAAGAAGAAGAAGAAGAGGGGAAAAAAACTGTGGCGAATGGAAGGAGACACATAAAGTAAAGTAAAAGCTGAATTACCTCACGTGTTTTTGAAACACAAGAATGAAAAGACATGCGTGGAAAAAAAAACAGACGTGGAAAAAGGGGCCGACAGCTGCAAGGAGAAGGAGAGAGGGATGGATGGATGGATGGAGGGAGGGATGGAGGGTAGAGGTGGTAGAGGAGGGCGAGGGGGCTTACAAGCTGAACGGCACGTTAATGGTGAACGACGGGCTCCGCTGACACGTTCCCTCGCACGGCATTTTTTCGACTGGCTGAGCATCTCGTGCAGCTGTTGCTGTGTGTTTCTTTATCGTCAGCCTGCCCCCCCTCATCCCTCCTCGCTTTCGCCTCTTCTTCTCTGTCTTTTTTGTGGTTGGCTGAAGTTCATTGTTTTAGCTGAAGGGTTTAAGAAGGTTTGAAGAGGAGACCAGCTGTCCCACGCTGCAGAAACTCTCCATCTCATCCAGCGACCGTCTCTTCTAAAAAATCCATCTGAACGCGCAGATTCAACGAGAGTCTTCGGCTTCTCGAGTCTTGAAACAGGAAACAATAAAGAATAGAGCAGGTGTGAAGCAGGAGACTCTTCATACATGTTGGTTTTTATTGGGGAAAAGTTTGAATAATGAGCAGATTGTTTTCCCTCGTGTGAGAGGACGAAGGTTTTCAGTCGTCCAGGTCGCTGCTCTGCTCTCGGAGAAAGTTGAATCCAGGTCGTCTGGACTTGGTTTTTAGGTTTTTTTTTACAGACAGGCGCTGGAAGACGCTCTGGACCGAAGAAGCCTTTTGGATTAGAGCTGAAAACGCCAGATGATCCAGATTAAACTTTCTGCAAAGGACTTTAGAGTAACAGAGACTGAGGTTTATGTCACAATTATTTCAGCTTCTTAAAATTTCTGTTGCAATCAAGACACAAAGACTGAGATGAGAAAGGACTGAAATGCTCTGGACAAGTAGGGACCAGGCCAGGGGACCAGTCTCTTTTCATTCATTCATTCATTCATTCATTCATTCATTTCAGTCAATGCAAACTGGGGCTGACTGATTAATCTTATTTTCATCATAATCTCGATGTCAACATGCACGAAAAACACAAGGTTACGATTTATTGTCATACACCTCATACCTCATAAATCTCTTAAAACACATTTTTCTTTGCACCACTATAACGCAACGTAACATCCCTCTGATTCGGTGCCTGAAACGCAGTGTTTGTTTGCAGTGTTACAACCTTTATAGCTACTCATCTTCTTCTTCTCTGTTTTTGGTGTATTTGTGCAGCAGTGTTACAGCGCCACCACAGGCCTGGCATATGCACTGCAGCGTATTTTCAGAAACACTCAGGAGCTGTACAGTTAATATGCAACAACCTGAATATTTGCTTATTGATCAGTCATTGCAAAATTGAAAAGTCCTAGCGCATCAGGCATTTTGCTGAGGCTGATGCAAACCTCAGTCATAGCATTTTTTTTTTGGTGGAACTTCTGGATGACTATGATACAGTATATGAAGACATTCAACTGAGCCAAATGTGTTTTGAAGGGAAATCACATCATCAGATCATCACTCAGATCGTCTGGTTCAGGAAGTTGTCCGGAAACACACCTTTTCCTGTCGACTATTTTGTTTTGTTTTTAGAAATAGAAATGGGGCAAATAAATCCGTGTAGGTGTCGCCTTGTTCTCCAGATTGCAGCGCTTTTTATATTTTATTGAATATCAAGTAATCACAGAACGCTCTCAAGGTTGAACATATGGAAACAAAAGGTAGCTGGTGTCGTGTTTATAAAGTCTTTTCCGCGACTCTTTGGCCACCTGCTCTCGGCAAGAATCTGTCATTTCATTGTTGTTATGATTTTTTTTTCTTTTTAAAAAAAAGAGCCGTCAACTTTCAGCATGTATTTGAGTTTCCTGGTGGTTCCCAGCGGACGAGGCGACAGGGAACATGAGGGTAGAGGCAGTGAAAGAAAAAGAGCGCTGTTCCCCTCTCCCTCCGTCTCTCTCTCCGTCCACTCCTCTCTGGCTCAGGAAGTGTTTCCCTCGGCTTCAGTCGTCCCACTGTGGGAATAACACAGTGGGCCGTGTTTATAGGCCAAACTTCCCCCCCGGCCCCCGGCTTAATACAATAAGCTGTAATTTACACCGCTATTACCCCCAGAGAGATGGCTGTTGTATGGGCCTTGTCTCCAGAGGAAAGCCACCCATTATACTCGCCGTTACAAAGCTAACGTTGATCATGAGGCTCAAACAGAGGGAGAGGCATGGCGCTGGAAAACAAGACGCGACGGACGAGGTTGAGGCCAGGGCACAAAATCACATTTATAGGTCACAATGCCGAGCGTTTTAGGTATTTACTGGATGCTCCACACACACACACACACACACACATACCAGCACAGTGTGCAGCTGCAGAAGGCTACCTGTTGTACACTGTGTGCATGGCCAAGAGGGACTTTATTGGCTTTATACTGACACAGCAGGAAGACTGTGAGTGTCAGAGGGCTAAATCTGTTTGTATGTGTGTGTCTATATCAATTTGTGTGTGTTTGCATGCCTGTGTGTGTGTGTGGGTGTATCGAATGGGGAACAGTATAATTTAAAGGGCTGCATGTAACTGGAGCAACCGCACACCCCATTAGAGACCCTGTCCTGTTCTGTTTGCTCCCAGGCCTGTAATTGCAGCGTAACCGCAAATGATAAACGCTCTTCCAGGTGTGTGTGTGTCTGTGTGTGTCTGTGTGTGTGTGTCTGTGAGAGAGAGAGAAGGAAAGAGAGGGACGGAAACATGTGTGTTTGTGGGTATTAGTGAATGAGTCAATTTACCATATGTCTGATAGAGAGGCTGGATGGAAAGTGTGTGGCACAACAACACAACATGCCCCAGCACTACGGTCTGTCCTGACTCAACTACGTTAAACGTTCAGAAATAGAGCGAGACTGAAAGAAAAGATGGTGCTTCGTTTTGAAATTATAATAAGTTTAACATGTTTACTGGATGGAGACAGTGATGTATTTTCAAATGAAATGCTGTTATGTAGTTATAGAGTCAGTTTGGCTGGAGCCGACTATGCTAGCTTAAAAAGTGGTCAGATGGCTGCTAACTTTTGTGATCTAATAACATTTGTCAAGGTGATTTGAAGTTATAGATGATTCATTATTCACTCATAACTTCATCAGATTTGTGAGTTAAAAATAGAAATAGTTCCCTGGAGGTGAAATATCCTGTAGCCTGGTGCTATTAGCCTAAATCTGATACGATGTACGTTAAAGAGGAACTATGCAGGATTTAGCTTAACCATGCTACTTTAATTAGACGGCTTAATAAATTAATAAATGACTTAACTTGTTACGAGGGAGACTGGCTTGGCTTATTGGCTGAAAAACAACTTTGAAAGATCGCCGCCGCCGTCCTGGTGACTCAGCTCTCATCTCTGCAGAACCGCGGAGGAGCGTTAGCAAAACAGCAGAAAAGCAACCAGACGTTGACGTAGTTCCTCTTTAACCCAGAGATACCGCTAGCTCTGTAGGGGCAAAAAATCTGTCCTCTGATAACTTCAAAACTTTAGCCAGATGTTATATTATCTCATTAGCTAGAAAACTTGTTGCTATGACGGTAAGAGTCAAAACAGAGTCACAAAAGTGTGAAAACAAAGCACTTTGTTGTGAAATCTCAAATGCAAGCTAGTTACCATGACGCTAATAGGCTACAGAGTGATGAAAGTGTGAAAAGCATCAAATTCTTATTAAATCTCAATGTGTTGTTTTCTATTTTCACACATTTCTAAATAGACGGTTAAAAAAAATGCTAATAAATAGCCCTGCTAGAGCTAAAGCTAGCTAGCTAGCTATGTCCACTTCAGGCTAACACGTACGGACCAGATCATTTTTGATAAATTGATTTTTTTTTTACTTTGTTGTTTTATTTTGTTTTAAGGCAAAAAAAAATATGCAGGCAAATAGTCTTTTAAAATCATATTTTGGTGATTGCAGTTGGTGACATTAACCGTGAAATGATATAATGTTGATGAAGAATAATCTAAAATCTGGTCTTAATTCAAATTTCTTTGAGTTTAAGTTTAACATCATCAGGGTTGCCTTTGACTTCCACACTGACTTATCAAAGACACTTTAACTAATTGATAATGAAAGCAGTGCAGTTTTCTTTATTAGATCAAAGGCGCTGCAGCCTCAGTGACGTCCGACATCAGACAGACAGGAACAGACACATCTTAGTTGGTTACACCTGCACTGTCACTTTTTATGATAGTACAACTCGTCTTCAAAAAGACAGAGTCTTATCTTCACTTTGACAGTGGACAAGACCCGCATGGTAACTGATCTCCTGAAAAAACAATATATACTTGACACAATGGCTCCATTTTAAAGATAAGCCAAACTCCAGAGAAGCTTTTTACCCAGGGACAAGCGATGATGACACAAGCTGGATCGTATTTTTGCTGGTTGAGCGCCAAGAAAGTCGATAATGTCTTCTAGTTTTTCATCCCAGTAGCTGCCTGCTTCCAGAAAACACAGAGCAACAATGACAAGTGAGGGCGAATAAAAAAAGAAAGGGGAAAAAAAAACTCCTAACGACGTTGTGTCCTCGTCTGAACTTAGCGCTGGATTTTTTTATTTTTTTTTAAAAGCCCAGACACCTTGTGACTTACATGCCTCTGATTTGATTTCATTATAGGTTTATCTTTAGCCACAGATGTTGCCATTGTTTTTGCACCTTGTTTTTTTTTTTTCTCCTTTTTTTTTTTATACCAATGAGCAGCATTTGGCTGCTGCATCCACGAAAAAATGCAAATTCAATATATACAGTATACTGATTCTGAGAAATACGTGAGTCTTGACGTGTCCTCCCTCCTTCAGGTGCTGTTTTCCCGGTTCGCCTCGCCTCACGTCAACATCCGCCTGGACTCCAGACCCGTCTCCTCCAGCCTGGCTCTGCTGGACGACAACCAATCAGAGGGATCCGTGCTGATGGCCACAGGGAACAAGGTGGGTGCAATGGACGAAGACAACAATATATAGCCATTACCACTGTATAATAAACACCCAGTACTTAACAAGAATCCTGCAAAAACAGAATCGCTTGTGGGAAAAAAGAGAGTGACTGTGGAGCCGAGCCAGCTGATAAAAGAGATTATTGTTCTTCGAGGCTTCCTGTGGATGTTTTGGTCTTTTCTTGTCATCATTTCTGTCTGAGTGGGAAAAAACTGTTGCCAGTTTGAGGAGATAAATTTTATCATCCTCTCATTGAGTTCATGTGTTTTAAAGGGATAGTTCAACATTTTTGGCGAATTGGCCCCATTGCCATAATCCCTATAGTCATAGCAGTAGGTTCGTTACCTTTAATTGTCGGTGCAAGTTATTTTTAGAACGGCAGAGCAGAGCCACGAGCTGCTCAGAGCTACACTACGGAGGCTCATGGGATTTCTTTGTTTCCCTCATCAAACTCATCAAATTCATGCAAAACCTTGGCGTGGTGAATGTGCAGGTCACAACTTGTCCACCAGAGCGTTGTGGAGTTGTTGGATTGTGTATTTGATGAGTTTGATGAGCCTCCGTAGCGTAGCTCTGAGCAGCTCACGGCTCTGCTCCGCCGTTCTAAAAATAGCTTGCACCGACAACAAACCTACTATAGGGATTATGGCAATGGGCCAATTTGCCGAAATGTTGAACTATCCCTTTAACAAGAGAAAAGCATCTGTTTCTGTGCATTCTAACTCAGCTTCTCCTCCTCTGTCCAGATCACCAAGGTGCCCCTGATCGGCCCCGGCTGTGGTCAGCTGACCACCTGTACTTCCTGTCTGCTGGCGTCCAGGGTGACCGACTGCGGCTGGTGCGACGGAAGCTGCACCAGAGCCAACGAGTGTCCTTCCTCCAACTGGACGCAACAGCACTGCACACCTGTCATTACCAAGGTAATCGCCACAGGGACAGGACAGGAAGGTCACAGCTTTTAATTTACTTCAAGTCACCACTATCCACTTTACCAGCAGAGTAGATTTTCAAAATAAAAGCGTGACGAGGGGAAGGAAATTTTTCATCTCCTGTTTTGCACTGGTGTGCTTAAACTTATCAGTTCTTCATTGTTCAGTCCGCTGCTGTTTCACCACTGCGCAAATAAACCAGAACCTAAAAAGCAAACTTCAGTAACTCTGCAGCTTCCTGCTGACTCAGGCCCCTGAACACATCGTGACAGGTTCAAAGTTTACTCCTCAAAAAACGCTGCGATCTGCATGTTTGCTCTGCATCTGTCTGTGTTGCCACCTGCGAAGGTCACAGAGGCGACCTCCTTCTTCTTCTTCACTGCAGCAGCACTGTCCTATTTAACAGCACTCTGACTTTGTGAGGCTTCAGTATGGAGGGGGGCGGTGTTCATTCCTGCGGGCCTTTAATGCACCACCTCATGCTGCTGCACTGTCTCCGCTTATGAAACCCCCAATAACAGGCTGCAAAATGGTTAATGGGGCAAAAACTTGTAAAAAAAAAAAACACACCTCCTTGTCTGGAAACTTCACTTACACAACATTTGGATCTTATCGCTCAGGATAAGGCTCTTTTTTCTGGCGTTAAGTGCATTTTATCTGCAGTGTTGTTAGATAATAATAAAATAATAAACAGATAATCAACCACACTGAGAAGAAGTTTAGTTGAAAGCCTCTCAGATGTTACGCAAGAGCTTCACAAATAAGTCTTTGGCCACGTTAGCAGATGTTTAAACTGTTCTACGACACATCTGTCCATCTTTAAAAACACTTCACACGTCCATTTGAATGCATGAGCTCACGCATCTGCATCGGCAGGGCAGCCAATAGGATCGCTCGCTCTCCCTTCCACTTAGAGTACAGAGTCGAGAGGAAATGCAGGCGTCTAGTTTGGTCTTAAATTACAACATGTTTGAATGCAATTATGGGATATTTGCTCAGTGGTGCCAAAATAATGACAAAGCCAAATTGGGTAATATGTCAACCGTGCAGCTTCACACGTCGATGTGTCATTGATGGCAGAGGTCACTGTCATTTCAGATCAGACATGTTGCAATGACAGATGTTGGAAGAAAAGAAAACAAACAAACATCTGGACTCGCTCCAATAAGGCAGAGGCTGAGCTGCAACAAGAAGCTAAAACTTATATGGCGTATTTTTTTTAATTTGATTTGATTAGAAAAGAGATAAGCGTGTGTGATTCTGTGTCTATAAGTCTATAAAACATCAATATTCCTCATCAATGTGCATGTGCATCATTAGGTTTTTCCGAACTCTGGGCCGATTCGCGGCTCCACCACGGTGACGATCTGCGGCCGCAACTTCGGCTTCGACAAGACGGAGAACTTCGAGTCGTCGCTGGTGTCCGTGGAGGTGGCGGGAGCTCACTGCAAACTGCCCAGACAGGACAGCGCCAAAGGGTATGCACTGCATTACACGTGATGCATCGTGGGTAAACAGCTCCTTGCAGCGCCTGCAGCTCTGTATCTGAGAGGAGGAGGCAATAGAGAGAAACAGTGGTGGGTGTTCACGAGATAAAGGGCCCCGTGCACCGGCGTCCCATAGGGGCAGGGCAGGTTTAATAGGGGGTTATTGTGTTGGAGGAAGAATGTTAAGAACCCCCCCCCCACCACCCCCTCCTCCTCCTCCTCCTCTCCTTTCTCTAGGCGCCTTCAACACATGACTCCTCTAACTGAAAAATTGCTGGGAAAAAATCGCTGCATCCAGACTTTTCCGCTCTCCCAAATCCACGGAGGCCGGCCTGCACGTCGTCCCATTCAAAAGCCCTTTCTGCTACAAACAAGCTCATTAGGAATGAGGGTAGAAAAAAAAAAAAAAAAAAAGGAAAAAATAAAACCATCCGCCCACCACCAACAGCCCGGTCCCACATGAAGATGGCCTGTGTGCATTCCTGCAGGGCAGCAGTCGGATCATCATTGAATTAGGATAAACGCTGCACGGCTCAATATAATGCCTGGTTCTGTCTGTGTGTGTGTGTCTCTGTGTGTGTGTGTGTTTGTGTGTTTTAAGGTGGACTGAGATGCAGTGTTCCCCGGTGTTCAGTGGGAACTTCACCCCGTCGGGTCACACGGTGAAGGTCACCACCGGCAACAAGGTCGCCACCATGGAGGGGGGCTTCACCTTCGTGGTGAGAAACTTGTAGTTATTTGGATCAGAAACAGTTGATTGATGAATATTTGGATTTTTCCTTCTAGTTTTATTGACTTTATGTCGTTGTTTCCTTGTCATCCAGGAGCCGGTGATCCACGAAATCTTCCCGGCGTTCGGGCCCAAGTCCGGGAACACGATGCTGACCATCAGAGGAGCTTTCCTTGACACTGGGAACAGGCAGGAGGTGACGATCGGGAAAGCTCCCTGTAAAATCCAGAGGTAGTTTTGTTTTCTTTCTTGTTTTTAAAGGGATAGTTCAACATTTTGAAACAAATTCACCCATTGCCATAACCCCTATAGTCATAGCAGTAGGTTTGTTACCTTTAATTGTCGGCGCAAGCTATTTTTAGAACGGTGGAGCAGAGCCGTGAGCTGCTCAGAGCTACGCTACAGAGGCTCATTATGGGATTTCTTGGTTTCCCTCAACAAACTCATCAAATACACAATTCAACAACTCCACAACGCTCTGGTGGACAAGTTGTGACCTGCACATTCACCACGCTATGAGATAATAACAGAACGTTACCAGGCAATGTGCAGGTCACAACTTGTCCACCAGAGCGTTTTGGAGTTGTTGGATTGTGTATTTCATGAGCTCACGTCTCTGCCCCGCCAATCTAAAAACAACTTGCACCGGCAATTAAATGTACAACTATATAGGAATTATGGCAATTATTATGGCGAATTTGCCAAAAATGTTGAACTATCCCTTTACCTAACCCTTTGTCTATGTCCAACAGGAGTAAAGTTTGCGTGTCAAGTGTTTTGTTGTTTGTCGTGTTTGGTTGTACAGTGAATATGCAGCGACCTGTAACTTCTTGAGGTCGGGAGGTCAAGGATTTCTCTTTCATTCACTCGTTTCCTCTAATTTTTCTCCCTCTTTTCCTTATTCTGTCACTTTTTCCCGCCCAAACAGGACTTCTCGGGAATTGTGTGCAGGACTAATGAATGTGAGGGGTTACAGGAGGATGGTGGGGGGAGGGGAGGGGGGTGTTTGGGACAATGGCATCCACTGTACATACCAACACAACGATATATCCTGTGTATTCATTTACTCCCCCCTCCCCTCCCCTCTCCTCCCTCCTCCTCCTCCTCTCTACTCTTCCTCCCTCCTTCCCTTCCTCCCTCCCTCCATCAGCGTGTCGTCCACCATGCTGACCTGCAAGACCCCCCCCCACGCCGTCCCCTCGGAGCAGCCGGTGAAGCTGACGGTGGACTCTGTGGAGCTGCTCGCCCCCGTGCTCTTCACCTACAACCAGGATCCCATCATCAACAGCATCCAGCCGTCGCGTTCCTTCGTCAGGTCAGACCTTCACCGCCGCCGCCGCCACGGGAACGCTTTAGCATGTCAACGTTTTTTTTAAAGTTTCCTGCAGTTTTTGAGCTGTTGCTTTGTTTCTTCACCTCGAGGAGTGAAAAAAACCCTCCAGAGAGGGAGCGTGGGGAGAGAGGTGGGATTTGAGTTAGAATAAACGTGGATGAGCCGAGACAGATTAATGCTCCGGTTTTACAGCGGGGAGGAAACGAGTGGGAGGTGACGAGTGGCTAAACTGCTAACGCTAACAGCAGGGCCCTCCCGGTGGGGGTCTACTGTGTCTGTCTGTCTCATGGTCAGGATAATATCCGCTTCTCCACGACGGCAGGCGGATTTAACTCTGTAGATATCAACAACTTGTCCTAATTACATTTTGAATAGTCAGATTTTTCATTCAGGATATCTGTAATTCAGCTTCGCCTCGTCAAAAAGAACAATTCAGATCCACAACTGCTGCACGTTCTTCCTATAGGACCAATGACATCACTTTTACCATTCATGTGTATGGAGTATGTGAATTACAGATATCTGTAACTGAATTAGGATTATTCCTAATTCCAGTTTAAGATATCTTCATTTCACCTGGTCAAAACTTTATTTAAGATATCTGAAAAGTGGATGAATTAATGAATTAATGAATTTTATTTTCGAACATGTATAAAAAAAGTATATAACTAAAATAGAAATAATAAAAATAAAATAAAAATAGAGCCAAGACATAACAAAACACCGCACATTGTTTGAAACTTCTTTAATTTCCCACACCTTTTTAACTATTCTTCAGTTTGTAACTACACAGATATCCTATAACTACATAATGCATATAAAAATATACCATATACACTTCATAAATATCTATATATATATTCACAAAAATAAAAATATGCTACATACATATCCTTATAAATATAAATATATATAAAACTATCCCCATAAATAAATATATACCATCTATTTATAGATTTATCCCTCATCATCCCCAGTTAGTGGACATGTAGATATCTTTAAGTAAAGTGAATTACAGATATCTTGAACTGGAATTATGACTAGTCAGAATCAAATTCTAGAAATCTCAAACTGGAATTAATAATAGTCATAATTTAGTTACAGACATCTGCAACTGAATTGTAGATATCTGTAATAATGACAAAACCGAATACACATGAATGGCAAAAGTGACGACATTTGTCCGAGGAAGAATGTAGTTGCGGATATCGGAAATATTCTTTTTGACGAGGCAAAACTGAATTACAGATATCTGCAACGCGTATCCAGTCTGGCTTTTAAATGTTAAATGTCTCCGTCTCTCTGTCCCTCTGCAGTGGAGGCTGCACGGTGTCGGCTCACGGCTTCTTCCTCCAGTCCGGCCTCCAGCCCCAGATGGTCCTCACCACCGGCCAGGACGCTCAAGTCTTCCACGTGGTGCGTACGACGACTAAACCTTTAACTGTTGATGTTATATCCATTATTTATTCCATGTGCAAAAAGTTTGGAAGGATAATATAATTCTTGACGTTGACGTCGTGGTTTTAGCAAAAAAAACAACGCAGAATACAGTCGATCCGGTCTGGGAACTTTTTTTCCTGGAACAGAACAATCTTCTCTTCACTTTTCTGTCGAGTCTTTGGATCTCCCGTCGTTTTTTGCTCATGCGTCCAGATAAAACCAGCGTTTTTACGTCCGTGCATCATCTAGTTCAACAAATGTGACTCTGTATATAAGGCTTCTGTGCACAAATGTGAAAAAAACCAGTATATGTATATAATATAAACACACAAATGTAAAAATATACAGCCATACAAAACCGTATGCAAACAAGAACAAGTTGCATATATTGAAATTTGCATGTGTACATGTATTTCAAATTCAAAAAACTTTATTTGCCTGACCTTAATTCTAACAGCAAAAGAGCAGGTTTGTTTACACTGAACACACATAGTATATACAGTATGTACATCCCACAGTCTGTCAGTTATATACAGTGATGTCATTGTTCTGCACATGCACCTGTTTAAGTTAGTAAGAATAACAAACATAACCTTATCGTGTATGTTATTTTTTAAAAACGTACACATTATATACATATAATATATGCATTTATCTCATTTCTACTCCTACATGTCATAAACTGTTCATATATCCAGTCAATGTGGTAATAAATTCAACATATATGACCTGTTAATATAATAATAACCCCGTGACGACCAGGAGGCCAAGTTCCCTGGATGTTATTGTCATTATACATACGAACGCCCCCAGACACCGATCAGCAGGAACAAGAAAAAAACATAAAAAGAGACTCGTTCGTTACAATGGAAAAGAGAAAGAGACGGAGAGAGAGAGAGACACATGAGAAGAAAGGAAATGGAAAATCCACAGAGCGATGGATGTGTAGGATCCATCTGTCACCTCTGACTCAGCGCGAAGCCTTTAGGATGCTC
This sequence comes from Decapterus maruadsi, assembly GCA_030347415.2. NCBI lineage: Eukaryota > Metazoa > Chordata > Actinopteri > Carangiformes > Carangidae > Decapterus > Decapterus maruadsi. The sequence goes on along the minus strand of CM064893.1, from coordinate 27,104,125 downwards.
TGGCTCTCCTCACCTCCGTCACACTGGATTCTACTTACTGCAGGAAAACGATACGCACACTCAAACACATGCTAACACAACACACACACAACACACACAGATGCATGCATACCTCCTCCTCGGCCCGCCTGGTCTGGCTCGGGGCCTGGAGGTGTTTTGAATTATCCCCCCTCCACCCCCCACCGCGGTCACCGAGGCAGCAGGCTTTCATCGCTCCGTCTGCAGCTCCTCAACATGTCGGGAATTTATGTTGAGCAAATTACAGCGAGCGTTTTAAAGGTGTTAAATGTTTTTAAAATGTCATCCGGGTCAGAGAGGTGGGAGGGAGGGGGGGGGGTTTAAAAAGGTGAGTCAGCAGCAGCAGCAGCTTCTGACTGGTCCCAGGCTGCAGGACCCACATGACAAGGACACCTTTAAAGGGATAGTTCAACATTTTGGCAAATTGGCCAGAATGGCAGAGCAGAGCCGTGAGCTGCTCAGAGCTACGCTACGGAGGCTCATGGGATTTCTTGGTTTCCTTCATCAAACTCATCAAATACACAATCCAACAACTCCACAACGCTCTGGTGGACAAGTTGTGACCTGCACATTCACCACGCTATGAGATAATAACACAACGTCGGGGGCAGTTTTCCAGCAAGTAGTCTCTGTATTTGCCTCAAAAACAACTCCGTCTGGTAACGCATTAGTTTACGTAGCGTGGCTTTGAGCAGCTCACGGCTCTGCTCCGCCGTTCTAAAAATAGCTTGCATCGACAATTAAAGGTAACGAACCTACTGCTATGACTATAGGGATTATGGCATTGGGCCAATTTGCCAAAATGTTGAACTATCCCTTTAAAATATCTCTATTACCTGAGCAGGTGGATCCTGATCTAGAGGCAGAAATCTCATTTTTATGAGCTTGTTTTTTGTCTTTCATTGTGGAAATTTCACAATAAAAGTGGAAAAACCTGCTGAAATCTGCATCATTTGAAACTGGATTCTTCGTTTGTTCTTGATTTCCTCGCTGAGAGCTTGTTTTTTGTTCTTTTTCGTGACACTGATTTCTAGAACATGTTTACACAACTTGATTTCTTTTGAAATCAGGTTCAAATACTCGTCACCCTTTGGGGGATTTTTTCTTTTTTTCGTAACTAATAAGAAAACAAGCTGCAGAGTCTCACTCTTGTTTTGTTTTGTTGCAACATTTTCCACAACAACAGCCGAATCGACCCCCCTGGACGATTCTGGTGCCACAGATGTAAATGTTGACTTGATCAACAGATAGTATCTCTTCTCTGAACGCAGTCGCTGATGTCTGAACTAACGAGACCGACCACGACACCACTTCTCCTCTGTGTCCCTGAAGTGACAGACTGAAAGCTTGGATTTCATCACAATGACACCAAGAAGAGAGAAGTGGAGCTCCATGTTTTTTATGTATAAATGATAATCAGCATGAAGCGAAACAGAAAACACATGAGAACGAGACGACGCTTCAGCCACTTTTCCACCAAACAGATTCTTTTCTGCAGGAACTGAAAGAGTCGTGTGGTCGATCGTTGCCTCATGCAAATCAGGTCGATGGAACCCACATCTCCACAAACAGACGAGAAAAAAACAGCAGGCGAACTGTTATTAAAACAAAAATACACTTGAAGAATATAACGATCTAAAAATAAAAAACAAAAATCAGTCCAGTAAGACTGAGTATTAGAGCCACATTGAGAAAAACAAACAAAAACAAAATAAAGTCCTAAATTTACAAGAATAAAGTCGTAAATTTACGAGAATAAAGTTATGAGAATGAAGCCGTACGTTTCATACAAGAAAAAAGTCTTAACCTTATGAGAATAAAGTTGTTTATTCTCGACGTTTGTGATTATTTTATTAGTCAGTGTGGCTCTGATACTCATACTCGTCGTAGTCCTGAGCGTCGGATCTTTGTCGTTGATAATGAAAAGTTTCTGTCGTCGTCATGAGATTTTTATGCACACACGTCCTCGCGTCGTGTCAAGAGTGAAGGTGATGTGTTTGTAGTGGTGAGTCAAAAACAAACACACTTCCCACACGACAAAGGTGCAGTGTGAGTGAGAGTGTGATGTTTGCCTTAGGGAGGCAGTTCGAGGACAAGCAGTGCTTTGTGATGATGTTATCTGTCGTCCAGAGGCAGAGGCACACGCTGCTGCTGCTGCTGCTGCTGGTTCAGGCAGGAGATAATAACACACAAACACACACACAGAGGGTTGCACATCATGTACTTTCATGGAATAAGACTCAAATCTTACAGATAGACAACACCTTTAACTCTCATCCAGACTCTCTCTGCTTGTTTGTTTGTAATACACAGGGTAACAACAAATAGACACACTGAGGGTTGCAGATCATGTTTTCATATAATACTGTAAAAACTAAAAATCTTACCAAGAATATTTGTCTTATTTTTTAGTCAAAATGTCATTTCTAGTCAAAACTAATCTCATTATATATAAGATAAGACTCATCACATTAAAAAGCAGCTTGTTTTTAGACATTTTTTTAAACTTATTTCAAGCTGATTTTCACTTGAAAACTTGAAAACGTGCTCCAATGGCAGATTTTGCTACTTATTTCAAGTGAAAATTTGTTTGAAACAAGTGAAATTGATCTAAAAACAAGTAATGAGTCTTATTCTAAGCAGAAAGGGATTAGTTTTGACTAGAAATTAGACATTTTGACAAGAAATAAGACAAATATTCCTGGAAAGATGTTGAGTTTTTGCAGTGCAAGACTCAAAACAGACATTTATTTCAAGTGAAAATTAGTTTGAAACAAGTGAAATTGAATTTTTTAAATGATGAGTCTTATTCTAAGCAGAAAGGGATTAGTTTTGACAAGAAATAAGACAAATATTCCTGGAAAGATGTTGAGTTTTTGCAGTGCAAGACTCAAATCTTACAGATAGAAAACACCTTTATCTCTAATCCAGTCTTTCTTCACTTGTTCGGCTCTCTCTCTCAGTTTCTCACACACACACAGACACACACATACACACTCTCTCTCCCTGCAGTGTCTCGTCTTTCAGTTTCTCTCTCCCTGGTCGTTGACCTGCGTTCAGGTCAGCGGTCGATGGCTCTCTGGGGAGCTCAGGCGTCGTTACACAGCAACGGTCCAGCTGAAGGACTCACTCTGAAACAAACACCACACTCATGATCCAGCTAGGCGATCGCCGGTTCGAACCCCCCCCCCAACACCACCCTCCACCCCTCCCATACAGTACATACCTGCCCTGTATCACTTAAATCTACAACTGCCTCCCTCCCTCTGTCTCTGCACAGCTGCTATCAGGTCATCTCTCTCTCTGACTCTGACTCTATAACTCAAACAGTCGGCACTTGTTTAGCCACACCTGGATGTGAAGGTGTGTGTCAAGGTGTGTGTGTCTGTGAGTGAAAGTGTGTGTGTGTTTGGTCAGTTTCCCTCCAGGTGAACAAAGGGTTAAAAGAAGAAGAAGAAAAAAAACAGTTGAAAGGTCAGAAACAGCTGCACCAACAGATTCAGGTTGTTTAGTTGTTTTTGTTTTGTGTTTTTAATTATTAAGCTGCGTTCAGGTGTCGTTGGTCTCTAACACACAGACACACAAAGGAGAGTCATGGTCGTCGTCATGGTGACCTGCAGTTCAACACACTCTGCTCAGTGACTCAGAACCTCAGGTTAACGGACTGGAACTGTGCGTCATGTCATGTGACACCTTCAACCGGCCAATCAGGAGCAAGAACAGCATCAGAAACCTTATTCCTCTTTGTCGTCTTCTTTGTCTTCTTTTTCATCCTCTTCTTTTTCTTCTTCTTCTTCTTCTTCTTCTTCTTCTTCTTCTTCTTCTTCTTCTTCTTCTTCATCCTCCTGCTCTTCTCTTTCTTCTTACCCTTCTTCCTCTTTGTTGTCTTCTTTGTCTTTTCCTTCTCCTATATCTTCTTTGTTGTCTTCTCCTTCTCCTATATCTTTTCCTTCTTCCTCCTCCTTCTTCTTCTTCTTCATCCTCCTCTTCCTCTTCTTCTCCTCTTCTGTGTTGTGTTTTTTGGTTTTCGTTGTGAAGGCCGTAGCTGAGTTTACAGGGTGTGATGACAGACGGATGGAGCCTGTAATCTTAGATGTGTTACATTTTCTTCGTGTGTCACCTTTTACTTCAGCAACTCTTTCCACTCGACGACGCACGCTGTGATGATCTTTTCTTTTTCTTTTTTTTACGCCAGCGTAGCATTGAATGGAAGTGAACCTTTGCCCTAATAGTTTATTATTCATCTTAAACTGGAACAACAGAGCGGAGAGAAGACGGAGAAACAAACTTGGCTTCCTAGAGAGAGCGAGCCAGCGCGAGGAGGAGAGGGAGTGCACGGAGCGGGCAGCCTGCGTAAAATAAGGCTATCGTTACTAATGATTTAGGATGGGATCATGCCCCGTAGGGCCCCAGCTGTCGCCTGTTACATTCTTTCCAGTAAACGGGATGAGTTAAAGCTGCGGCCTGGGAAGGGACAATATAACTGTCTTATTGTCTCAGGCCTTCAAAATAGAGACGAGAGGCTTTTCTCCAATCGGACGTCGCGGAGGGACCGAGTAGCGAACGGTCAGTGAGTCTGCGTGTCCTCCACTGCTGCGTTCAGGGACACATATTATTATAGTTAATAAAAACTGCTGTTAGACTGAATGGCAGATATATTCTGTCCTGTTTAGTTTAGTTATTCATTTGATCGATTAAAAGAAGAAAAGACTGACAAAATGCATAGATTGGTCAGGCATACATGCAACCAAAAGGTGCAGGCTGAAGCAATAGCTTATTATGGCGAGCCTTTGTACCTAAGATTTCCATTTACATTGTGAAAATAAACAGTATTCAAATAAAAACAAAGGACAAGCAAACAACAAAGAACAAAACATAGTGCCAACCGTTCAATCTGACTTCTTGTGATGACCACAAAGACGGTTTAGAAAGAAGATGCTCCATGACAACTCAGTTTCCTGTATCAGTTTCTCCATGACTCCGCCCCCTTTAGGAGACCAGCAGACCATGACTCCGCCCCCTTTAGGAGACCGGCAGACCATGACTCCGCCCCCTTTAGGAGACCGGAAGACCATGACTCCGCCCCCTTTAGGGGACCAGCAGACCATGACTCCGCCCCCTTTAGGAGACCAACAGATAATGACTCCGCCCCCTTTAGGAGACCGGCAGACCATGACTCCGCCCCCTTTAGGAGACCAGCAGACCATGACTCCGCCCCCTTTAGGAGACCAGCAGACCATGACTCCGCCCCCTTTAGGAGACCAGCAGACCATGACTCCGCCCCCTTTAGGAGACCAGCAGACCATGACTCTTCAATGGGAGAAGACAGCAAACCATGACTCCGCCCCCTTTAGGAGACTAACAGACCATGACTCTTCAATGGGAGAAGACGTGAACGTTGGAACCATTAAACCGTTCGTAAACCATTTCATATCATTGACGCAGCTTGTAATGACTTATCTTTGTCATAGAGGAGGATCTTTTCCGTGCATAGAAATGTCTAAAGTTGCAGGAAGAAAACAGCAATAAGGCCGATATTTCTTTCTTCTGAGCTTTTACAAATCAAATCAAGGCATTCCTGAAAAACTAGTCGATTCAGCAAAATATGAACTGAAATTTATTCATCACTTGTTGAACAAACTAAAACTCAACAAAAACAAACTGAAAAACCACATTTAAAAAAACTTTAAAAAAACAATGAAAATGTGTCCAGTCAGAAGAAGAAAGCAAGAAAATGTAAATGTGAGACGAGATTGGAAAGAGGAGGAGGAAACCGAAGACCTGCTTGAGCAGCAGCAGAGGTTCAGAGGTCTCAGCTGGACACACACACACACACATGCAGAGTGTTGACTTGATATCTGCCCCTCAGATCTCCTGTAAAGCCTGGTCTCAGCCAATCTCAGCTTTCCCACAAACATGAAAGAGATTTTTTTTTCTTCTTTTTTTTTTATTTTATGATCGGTGGTGAGAGGCTGGTACGGTCACTGAGGCTGCACGCACACACACATATACATAGCCTATATACACACACACAATAAAGTTGTTATTGCTCACACGTTTAAAGTTTTTGGTTGAACTGTAGTTGAAGTTCAGCGTCCAGACACCTGTCGCCTGCTCTCACAAACCACCGGCCTGTGAGTGCATGAGCCGGACTCCTGGTCCTCCTGTCTCATCCCAGCAGGAAGTAAATCCCTCCAGCTGACACCTGAATGCCTCCTGAAGCCTCTTTTCCTTTCCCATGCTCCTCCACAGCTGTGAAGGGAGGGAGGGGAAGGAGGGAGGGGCACGATCAGAGAGAAGGAAGTGAATGAAAGTGAATGAGTTACGTTTTTCCCCCTTGTTGTTGTTTAAATTTATCAATGAGAAAGAGCAGCTATAAAAAGCAGCTGCAGGTCTGTGTTGTCATCATCGTCGTTGACAACGTGTGAACAAACGGAGCCGAGCGGCTGAGTGATCTGTGCATTGTCTGTGAGATCCTTTCAGAATAAAAGAGGATTGTTGTTGGATGAGTGTGCGACGTGGAGACGAGTGTGCAGCAGCAGCAGCAGCAGATGCAGCGGCTCAAACAGATGTTGATGAAACAAACAACCAATTAGCACTGAATGGGCCGGTTTCTTCTGGTTTTGGAAGCTGCTGCTGCAGTGACTCAGTGACCTCGGGGTCGATCAGCATGTGCAACAGGTTCATATCTCAATGCACAATAGTGTTATGATACAGTGCAGTTCAGCCGTCAAACTTAAAGGGATAGTTCAACATTTTGCATTCACGAGACAGGGTTGTTTTCGGGCCAAATGCAGAGACTGCTTGCCAAAAAACTGCCCCAGACCCGCATCAGCGGTTTTTAGCTCTGAGCAGCTCGCGGCTCTGCTCCGCTGTTCTAAAAATAGCTTGCACCAACAATTAAAGGCAACAAACCTACTGCTATGACTATGGGAATTATGACAATAGGCCAATTTGCCAAAATGTTGAACTATCCCTTTAACCTTTATACTTCAAAAGGATCTGATATTTATAGAATAAACTGTATTTAGTATGAAAACTAGAAAATATTGTTGGTTCTGTGGTCAGAAAACCTAAAGATAGAAAAGTTATAAAGGGAAAATTCATCCATCTTTCTGGGATGCCCAGCCTTCCCTCTCCCCCGGACACTTTCCTCCGGTTCTTCCAAGGGGATCCCACGTCATTCCCAGGTCAGCCGAGCCCCGGGGCCTCCTCCTCGTGGGATATGCCCGGACCAGCTTCCCCCCTAGGGAGGCGTCCAGGAGGCATCTGATCCGATACAGATGCCTCTCGATCTTGTTCTTTTCAGTCATGACCCAAAGTTCATGACCATAGGTGAGAGGAGGAACGTCGTAGACTGACCGGAAAAAATCGAGAGCTCCGGCTTGTTGCTGTGTCTGTCTGTCAGTCTCACGCTCCATCCTTCCCTCACTGGGCTGCAAACCGGCCCAGTGCACGCTGAAGGTCCTGGCTCAACAGGAAGGGAAAATATGCTGCTTTTCTTCTTTTTTTTTCAAATATCTTATCTGGAAACATTGGCACTAGATATCGAGGTGAAAAGTTTTGGCTCCTCGCTGCAGCTTCATGCAGCTTCATGCATCTCATCAGGAAAAACTGTAGGTTTCATTGCACAGACTGAGTTCATCAGGAGGTTTTTGTTTTTCTTGCAGAAAGTTAAAGATCATCATCATTCAGTCGTACGTCGTGATTTCACTGTAGATGCGACGGGAGCGACGTCGTCGTTGTGTTCGTGGGAGCTCCGTTTCGCAGCCCGTTACACTAATGATCCTTCAGGGACGGCGGAGGGGGGGTCGCTGGTTCTCTCATCACCCCCCTCCCTCCCCGCGGTAAACCACCACCACCACCACCACCACGACTCCACACGCTCGCTGCCCGATTGTATTTACAGCTGCTGCCGACCCACAGCCCTTCACCTCCTCGGCCCTAAATGAGAGGAGACATGGGTCGAACAATGAGACTGACTGAGGTTTCCACTAATTCACAGGATATTTTTCCTTTTACCCCCCCTTTAAACCCCCTCCGTCCCCCACGGGAGGAGCAGGAGGAGGAGGGTGACGAGGTGGGAGGCGTTCACCCTCCAGTTCCTCTCTCCTCACTCCTTATTGGACGTGCATGCAGAGGTTAATTGTATTGCTTTTGTTAGACGACCCTACGTTACCCCGACACTGTTTCATAAGCACGAGTGTGTGTGTGTGTGTGTGTGTGTGTGTGTGTGTGTGCGTCCGAGATGTGTTTATGTCTCTATGCTCGTGCAAAAAATGTGTGTGTGTCCATCTGGAGCGCTGCCGCTCACGGGGGAGTGAGACTGGGAAGTGCAGGAGGAAGTTTCAACAACACTTGAACAGAGCTGCTGCTGCTGCTGCTGCTACTGCTACTGGTCCCTGGAGGCTCCACATCAGTCCCAGTGTTGGAAGTCAAATCACGACCGTTTCGTCAAGCTTTACTTCTTTTTTTCTTCTTTTTTTTTATAACAACAAATGTTTCTCTCAGCAGCTTTTTAAAAAAAAATTCTATAGGAAATTTTCTCAGCCGTTGAGTTCAGTGGCTCCATGTTTCTTCTTTGTTTAAAGGAGAATTCCGGCCATTTTTGACCCCTAAATCGTTTTCCTGATGGTTCAGACATTACTATCCGATCACAGAGTTGTTTTCTTCATGCACATAAAGAAAACAGTTAAAATATCCAGAATGAAGTTGAGTTTCATTCTCAGGAGAGGATTAATTTAATTTCGCTTCGAGACGCCTCTGCAAAACGCTTCATATAGACAAAACCTATGACGCAACGTAGGAATTGTTTCTTTAACTTGGAAGCAGGAGGATGTGGCTGCGTTCATGCAAAGTTGAACGATCAGTGATGGGCGAATGCACGAGGACGTCGATGGTTTCACCGTAGTGCAGTTCAGACACAGAGAGACAGACTGATGCAGCGCAATAGACAAGGAGTTCGACTTTATTCTCAAAATGCTGATCTTTTTCTTGAAGGTTCAACTTTTTTTTTAATCAAAGTTGCAGGATAAAAATGCTTTGTAATTTACAGTAGGAATGAAAAAGATGTTCTCGTCCTCCTCCTCCTGAAGTTTCTTTTGTCTTCTAGCTGAATAGTAAACACCAATAAAATCAGACATTATAGACCTGGCTACCAGCCAACCGACAGTTATACCTGTTTTCATATGTTAACAGACACATAACCAGGAATAACAACAGAAAAGCAGGAGAAGGAAACAGATGAGGTTTGACTTACGGTACAGTATGTATATGACAAACAGTCATAATTAATATTAACAACCTTGGACAGGTGGACTGGAAACAAGCAAACCTGCTGAAAATGAAAACGCTGCTCTGCTCTGCAAGTTCAGCTCCTTTTTAATAATAATCTTAAAGAACAACAACAACCAGAGTTCAAGTTTTGGGAGGAGGAAGAAAACATTTGCAGGTGTCAGGAGCGAAACACTCACACAAAGTGCTTTAAAACAGGAAAAGGGAACACAAATACAGAATACTGTATCTCATGGGAAATCAAACAAATTGTTCCAGCTCGAGCATAAAATTGGTGCGTTAATGTCGGAGTGGAGCTCTGGTCCAGAGGCTTCAGGGCTTCGTCCAGCCTCCGAGAGCGACGGTATTTTGAGACGACTAATAACAGGAACAGAAAAGGGAAAGTGGCGTCCGAGCCAAGTTTTCAAACCAGCGCCCTGCACGCCGAGACCTTGGGCCGTGTTTGTTTCCAGGGTAAGAAAGAAGAAAGTTTTGCATCAAACTTTATGTGTTTATATCCAAGGGCAGATGTGACACAGCAGCAGCAGCAGCAGCAGCAGCTGGTGGTGACTCAGATATTGATCTGACTTAAACCCAGAATCCATCAGTCTGAAGGCCCGTGTTGTGTTCAAAGGTCACAGGAGTCACGTTGATGAGTATTTTATTTACCTCCTGTCCTCATGGGATATCGACTTACACACATTCACCTTTGTAGCCCAGAAGATAAACAGAGGCTGGGGCGGCTGTTACCTCAGCGCAAATATCAACACTGATCCAAAACAAGTCCGGGTTGTTCACGGTGCACAAGGTCTCGCTGATATTTGCTCTTTGCATAAAGAATAAACCAACTACACATCTGGTTTAAAGGGATAGTTCAACAGTCGGTGCAAGCTATTTTTAGAGCGGCGGAGCAGAGTCGCGAGCTAAACAACTCTGACTGATAACGTTGTGTTATTATCTCATAGCGTGGTGAATGTGCAGGTCACAACTTGTCCACCAGAGCGTTTTGGAGTTGTTGGATTGTGTATTTGATGAGTTTGATGAGGGAAACCAAGAAATCCCATGAGCCTCCGTAGCGTAGCTCTGAGCAGCTCACGGCTCTGCTCCGCCGCTCTTTAAAAAAGCTTGCACTGACAATTAAAGGTAACAAACCTCCTGCTATGACTATAGGGATTATGGCAATGGGCCAATATGCCAAAATGTTGAACTATCCCTTTAAGACACAGAAAGAGACACAAGCTCTGACATTAAACTGGACGTGAGGAGGATAACGGATCGTGTTATAAAATCACAGCTGACCTTCTCGCTGAAGTCGTGTTCACTGCAACATTTTTTCCACTTCTCCACAACCGTTTAATTTGTCTAATGAGGGTTCTCGTTTCTGGGAACTGTCGTTGTTCCCTTTACAGCTCTGCAGATTTCCCACTCCCACAGTTTGTAAAATCCCTGTCGACGGCTCAGTGACTTTAAACTGTTTACTGCGTTTGTGTGAGAGCGTGACTTTTATAACAACAAGAACAACAACTTTTTTTTTCGAGCACTCATCTGCACATTTGTACGGCTACACGACACATCTCCATTAAAAACTATAGGAGGCGAGATTAGCTGCGTTTTACGCGTTTGGCAGATTTCAAACGGTTAACTGCGGCGCACTTAAAGCTCCAGTCTGGATTTAGCACAACTGCTTCTCTTGCCCAGGTGTCGACAGGTCCCACCCACTGGTCCACACACAGGCCCGACTGCACTGCACTGTATATAGTTCAATCAGAGAAATGCACCACAGGGAAACAAAATGCAGATGTTCTTGTGAACCCTCGGGCATCTGCGTATTCATCAGTGAACACAGCGAGCATGGTTTATTAATAGTAACATAACGTCAGTCTTAAAGCTGAGTTTGTGCTAAAAAAAAATCTGAAAGAACAAGAAGGCAGAGTGTTAAAGGTCCCATGTTTCTGCTTTTTATTTTGTAAGTGTTGATCTGTAAGAAGATATATTTGTGGTTTTAAGGACCAAAACATCCTCTCTGGAGCTCTAGTAATGACAGGTCGCTGTCAGCCAATCAGAAGAGAGGAGGCCTCTGAGCCTCTCTTCTGATTGGCTGACTGTTTTCTGAATGATCCAAATAAAAATAGAGCAGATTTCAGAAAAAAACAATCAAAGAAACCAAATCCTGCAAGTTGTTGGTGGGCGGGGCTTCGGGTGACTGCTCTGTTGTGACATCACAAAGTGACAGGAAGTCCTGACGACTGGTTTTAAGGCTCAGTTTCTGAATACAGGCTGTGTGCATTTCTCTGTGGACTGAGGCTTTGATACTTTCACAGTATTAATATAGAACCTAGAGCTGCTTTATAATCACACTACACATGGACATCTACCTTTATACTGTATGGAGCTTTAACACAAACATCTACCTTTATACTGTATGGAGCTTTAACACAAACATCTACCTTTATACCGTATGGAGCTTTAACACAAACATCTACCTTTATACCGTATGGAGCTTTAACACAAACATCTACCTTTATACCGTATGGAGCTTTAACGCAAACATCTACCTTTATACCGTATGGAGCTTTAACGCAAACATCTACCTTTTAATGGAGCTTTAACGCAAACATCTACCTTTATACCGTATGGAGCTTTAACACAAACATCTACCTTTATACCGTATGGAGCTTTAACACAAACATCTACCTTTATACTGTATGGAGCTTTAAAAGTACAAGATAATTGAGGAGGTTCCAGCTAATTAAGATATTTTTAACTGTATGTAATGATAATGAGAAGCGTATTTCTGACTGAAAGGTTAAATGAGATCACTGAGCTACTTCCTGGTGTCTCCATGTATCTCGTGTTAGTGTTTATGTAACCTCTGCCATACTTTCCCCCCTTTCTGCACAACTTCACTTATATGAGTCTCTGGCTCGGTGCCACAGAAACACTGTGCAGTTTAATTCCCCTAATAATCACACATGGCAACACACGCACAAACACACACACACACAAAACAAAAAAACAAAAAAAAAGACACAGAAGACGTCGGCCTCAGCAGTAATCTCTCCTCATGCTCGCTGCCACACCTCAATAAAAAGAGACTTAGGCTGTTTTCTGTTTTTTTCTCTCTCTCTCTGGAGGGGGTCTAATGAGCACAAAGCGGAGGGCGGCCTTCACCTGGGCTCAGTCCAACCTGGGATAAAGCTCTGTTGTGCCCTCGGGGCCACACACGCAAACGCAGCAGTGTTGGGTATAAAACAAGCTGCCAATCAGAGGATTACCGCTCCTCGCTGTGACTGACGGAAACCTGGAGGTGTTGAACGTCTTCTCGCCTCTCGACTCTACTCCACTCTGTGTGTGTTGACTCTCCTCCTCCTCCTCCTCCTCCTCCTGCAGAGCTGTGTGTACGGCGAGAACAGGACGTCCATCCAGTGCACCACGCCCTCGCTGGCCAAACTGGCCCTGCAGCCGCCCGTGGTCACCAAGGTGGCGTTCGTCCTGGACGGCTACTCCACCGGCCAGTGGGACCTGATCTACGTGGAGGACCCGCTGTTCCAGGACCCCAAGCTCACGTCCAAGGACAACAAAAGCATCGTGGAGCTCAAGGTGTGTGTTGATCCATGAAAAGATAATATATTTGTTTGTTTGTTTTATTGTTTTTCTACCTTTTATTGTAAAATACAAGACGAACAACATAATATAAATGGTGGGCATAACAGTAATAGTGATAGAAATAATAAAGCAATCAATTAATTAATCATAATAATAATAGTAAGATCAGTCATAATCATAATAATAACAATATTAATAATAATAGTTGTGACATATTTGTGGTTTTAAGAGCCAAAAATGATCTCGCCTTCTCTCTGGAGCTCTATTAACAAAAGGTTGGTGTCAGCCAATCAGAAGAGAGGAGGCTCTGAGTCTCTCTCCTCTGATTGGCTGACTGCTTTCTAAAGCCATCCACTAAAAAACACATCAGATTTCAGAATAAAACACTCAGAGAAACCAAATCCTGCAAAGTTGTTGGATGGATGGATGGATGGTGTTGTCCAGGTGGCCTTTAGGTGACTGTGTCATTGTGACATCACAAAGTGACAGGAAGTCCTGACGGCTGGTTTTTCCTTTAAGGCTCGGTTTCTGAATGCAGGCAGTGTGCAAGAGGTTTTGACAAAGGTCAAAGGTCAGAGCTGCAGATTCAGAGGCGACAGGTGCAGGAACTGGAGTCGTCCAGAGTGAAGCTGTGGAGAAAAAAAGAAAAAAATTCAAATCTGTTGTGAATTTTGTGAATCTCTAGTCATCCTCTCCGTTTGGATCAGGTTGATTTCCTCCTCCTCCTCCTCTTCCTCCTCCTCTTCCTCCTCCTCACATTCACACGTCCAGTCGTTCATGGTCCGGGTCAAGTCGGGAAGGAAACAATACAGAAAGAAAAACAGGAAGTGGAGTCTGTTTCCCATCGTTTACACCCCCGACCTCCAACTGCCCCCCTCCCTCCTCCTCCCCCCTCCCTCTTCATCCACTCCTATACCTCTCTGTGTATTCTCTCCATCTCTCTCTCTCTCTTTCTTTCTGTGGTCTTGTATTGTTCTCGCTGCCGAGGTCAAAGCTCTTGACATATTGATGCCGCTTTTCAAACACGTCCCCCCCCCCCCCCTCCCCCCCCCCCGGTCCCCAGAGTCTGTTTAAACAACACAATGAAATACATATTTCTCCTCTTTTCTTTCTGTTCTTTTCTTTTCTTTTCTTTTTTTCCTCTCTTTTCTTTTTTGTTGACTGCAGCTCGACGGTTCGTAGCAGCTGTGTTAAACCTCTCGCAGGGGATCCTCCTCCTCCTCCTCCTCCTCCTCTTCTTCTTTCTCTCTTTTCCCAGACATGACCTTGGCCCTGATGCTAAATCCACCAACCAACCTCTTACCCTCCCTCCCTCCCTCCATCCCTCCCTTCATCCCTCCTTTTCAGCTCAGACAAACCCCCAGTTTCTACCCCAAGGGGGGCAGTTGGGGAATGTACCAAGGCATCGTACCGAAACAAGCCACATTTAACGCCATCTGATAACCCTGCCCGGCCGTGGCCTCTAGAGGAGAGAAGGGGGGGCAGAGGGGGGCAGAGAGGGGGCAAAATGCTGGGGCTCATTTAGCGCCATCTGATAAACTGCTACACTGCAAAAACTGAAAATCCTACCAAGAATATTTGTCTTATTTCGAGTCAAAATGTCATTTCTAGTCAAAACTAATCTTATTTTACTTAAAATAAGACAAGTAGCTTGTTTTTTTGACACTTTTTACTTGAAATAAGGATTGAAATAAGGAGAAAAATCTGATTGTGGAGCAAGTTTTTCTTTCTTATTACAGATTTTTCTGCTTATTTCAAGTGAAAATTAGTTTGAAACAAGTGAAAATGATCTAAAAACAAGTTAATTTTTAGGTGATGAGTCTTATTTTAAGTGGAAAGAGTTTAGTTTTTACTAGAAATGAGACATTTTGACAAGAAAAAGGACAAATATTCTTGAAAGATGTTGAGTTTTTGCAGTGCAGCTCCAACGTTGCTGCCAAAAACAGATCCCCTCATATAAAAAAAAAAAGAAAGAAAAAAAAAGATTATACAAAATATTTAGCTGTGAGTGACAGATCCACAGCTGTATGGCAGCAGATGAAGGATGGCGGCCGCTGCAGGGCTGGCTGGCGGCGGTCCAGGCCTTCTTTATCTCCGCCGCCGATCGGTTCACGGGAGAGTGAGAAGCATCTCGTGTCCCATTATCATCGCCACGACAACAACGACGACGACGACGCTTTATTTAGAGCGACTGGTGTCACGGTGACGGCTCTGTAATGACTTTAATGATGCTTCTCTGCTGCTGCAGCGCGGACGCACATACAGCCTATATGTGTGTGTGTGTGTGCGTGTCTGTGTGTGTGTTTGTGCATGAGTGTGTGTGTGTGTGTGTGTGTGTGAGAGAGCAGGAACAGGTGCGAGCCTCCACTCTGTGTCAAATTGGAAAATCCCGAGCTGTCACGCAAGGAATGTGATCATTCTCTTTATTGCCTTCTGCTGCACTCAAACAAGTGTGTTTATGTGCGTGTCTCTCAGTGTGTGTGTGTGTGTGTGTGTGTAAATGTGTGTGTGTGTGAGAGAAAATGAACGAGCAGCAGAGTCGACAAAGGAGCGAGAGAAGGAACCAAACGGAGCAGAATCAGTCTGTGTTGTTCTTTCACAGATTCCCGTCAAACTAAAAACACTCACTAACTCAATTACACACACTCGCACGCACACGCACACACACACACACACACACACACACACAGATGCATTCATGTAGACAATAGCTGTGTGTGTATGTGTTGTGCATGTGTGTTGTGTGTGTGTCTCATCTCCCTGTTGTTCGACCCACTGAGGCTCACGAGACCAGAATAAGTCACTTTGACTCACCATGAGACGCTCTTTCTTCCTCCTCGACAAGTTTTTTCGGACTTTTCCCACTTTTTTTTTTTATTTCGTCTCTAAATAAAAACGATGACGTCGCCGCTCAGATATGATTCACATTCCTCTCGCTGCCCATATAAGTCCTGAAAATAAAATAAAAAATAAAGAATCTTACTGAGCAAGTTAGTACCACGGTTCTTTCTGTGTGTGTGTAAAGTGTGAACGCGGTGCAGCTCACAGAGCTCTGCTTTGTCTCGTCTGCAGCTTCAACTTGTCTTTCTCTAAATGATTTTGCTTCAGGGCCCAAACGTTATTCCCAGCTGCTCCGTGACGGGATAAACTAAACTCGCACGGGAGTAATTTGATAGACGACAACAAATAACAAAGAGGCCAGTGTCGCGGTTTATTGTTTACTGATTGTGCACGTCACCAAAAATACAGTAAATGTGTAATGACCCGCTGCTGCAGAAGAAGAAGATGCTTTTAGTTGAATTTATTTTAGCTTCCTGGTTTTGTAGCAGTGATCTCTGACCTCTCGTAACGTCTTCTTCACCCTCCTCCTCCTCCTCCTCCTCCTCTGTCCACCGCAGGGCGATCGGATGGACCGGGAGGCGATGAAGTGTCAGGTTCTGACCGTCTCCAACCACAGCTGCGAGACTCTGACCCTGGTGGGAAACACTCTGGAGTGCACCGTTCCCACCGAGCTGCAGGCCGCCACGGCCAAGGAGCTGCAGGTGGAGGTGAGATGCAAACACCTGCACACACACACACACAGGACACATTTGCATGTGCATGCGCATTTTTTTGCATTCAGAGGCTGCTTGATGAAAAACTGCCCCCGACGGAAACGCGCATCAGCAGTTTTGCATGAATTTCCCTCTAAAACAACTCTGTGTGGTAACGTTGTGTTATCATCTCATAGCGTGGTGAATGTGCAGGTCACAACTTGTCCACCAGAGCGTTGTGGAGTTGTTGGATTGTGTATTTGATGAGTTTGATGAGGGAAACGAAGATAATCCCATGAGCCTCCGTAGCGTAGCTCTGAGCAGCTCACGGCTCTGCTCCGTCGTTCTAAAAATAGCTTGCACCGACAATTAAAGGTAAAGAACCTACTGCTACGACTATAGGGATATGGCAATGGACTAATTTGCCAAAAATGTTGAACTATCCCTTTAAGGAAAAGGAAAAAGGTCTGTTTTCTTCCTCTGTCTCTAGACTGAGCTGCACTTTGACACAAACACATATTCACATAATGACTGGGCTGGTATTTAATAATAATAATAATAATAGTGATCATTCACGTTTCAACATGCAGTTAAAACTCTGAGCTGCTTGTTTTTGTAGCAACATCGTCTCCATAAAATATATTAACATGATTTTATAACATGAAAACAAACAGAGCTCTGCCCTAATGTCACATATGGAGGTATTTACCCTGGACTAGTGCAGCAGCGGTGTTCAGGCTGTCGTGCAGAGAGAGCCATAAACAGCAGGGTCAGAGGACAGGTGTGCAGCACAGTAAATACACCTGTGCACATGTGTGCGCATGCTCTCACACACACGCACACACACGCGCACACACATGCACCACCTCTTTGTCATCTGTGTGACAGTTGGTCAACAAAAACAGCTTCTTTATTGTTAATCAAGAGAGACTTTGTTTTGTTTCTTCATAGTGACGCCCAGCAGTTACACATCCACACCCAACCACACACACACACACACACACACACACACACACACGAGCCATAAATCTTGAATGTGTGTTTGAAGCAGTTTAGGGATGACCGTGCAGGATGTGTGTGTGTATGTGTGTGTGTTAAACTGTTGATTAAATTTCATTAGCAAGGTGAAGAACTGGCTCGTTGTCCTTCTGAGACACAGTAACTAAATTAAACCAAAAGAAAAAAAGAAAAACTTCATCCAATAGAAATTAGCTTGTTGCAATTTATATGGAAATTTCCCCTCTTGTTTATATTATGAGGCTCTCAGAAGGAATTTGAGTAATAAAAGGATTCATATCGTATCACAGCACCTGCTTCTGAGGAAGAACAGGCCGACTCACCACATAGCAATCACACGACACACCGCGATGAGAGATGAACCAAGTATTTGACAAATCTAGGTACTTTCTGACTGGTTATGACCAGTTTTTTGTATTTATTTATCATTTTTATTCCTTGTTTTTTATGAAAAATAATCCACAGGTTGTCAATTGATCATTTAAAAACACCATTTAAAGTAAAGACAGTTGAGTAGCCTATGGCGCCGTAACAGGATCGTTTTTTCCTGCCGTCGGCCATGTTGAACTCTTCATTCATGCGCTTGGGGGACGTTTATGGAAAACACCACATTCCTGCAGCGTTCCAGATCATTTACAGGAAACTTCAATAACTCTCCTGTCCTAATGCAGTCGCTTATAAAAAAAAAACATGCAGCTCAGGGAGAGTTTATTACAGCAGGCGCTGAGTGAGAGGGCTCGCCATCCAGCTGTCTTGTCACTTGAATGTAAGTCAAGCATCCTCTTGAGTCGTGAGAAGACGGAGGACGTGCGGCACAAAGTCAAGTCTCACGTTAAAGATGGAGCCGCTCAAGTGGATGTAAATGTTTTGGTTTCCCTCCTGTGACGTCCGTCAGACTTAAAGACTGTGGAGAGAAGACATCAGTCATTATATGAAAGTGGATAGTACCGATCTCAAGCGGTTTAACCTCCCACCTTGTTGCGCTACGTTACTAACATTAGCAACAGCTGTGCAATCAGTTCAAAATTAAACTTTATATTAGTTAGTTTTGCTAGTGTAGCTAACATTAGCATTAACAGCCTTTAAGTCACCATGGAAGAAACATTGTGAATTCAGGATCAAACTTTATTCCTTTATTTAACCAGAGCTGTATGGAAAGCTATTCTAACTTGAACTCTTGTCTGTTGCATGATCTTCATGGTGAAGTTAGCATGCTAACCAGCTAGCCCTTGCCCATGTGGTGTCAAACCATTGATGTTTAATCCAACTCATTTTACAAACTTTGAAAATTTCCCTTTGTTTTGTTTTGTTTTGTTTGCAAGAAGCGTTGTGAGTTTGGGATCAAACTTTATTCGTTTACACACTGTTTCCATTGGTAAAAAGCAACGCCATCTTAACTCTTAGCATGCTAACCAGCTGCTGTAGAGTAGTAAAAAAAACTTACTCTTTATTTGTACTTTTTTCAGCTTTTTCATTTTCAGCTGTTAAGTCTAAGAAATGTCGTGAGTTTGGGATCAAATTTTCACTGATTAGCCTATTATTATTCCCAGAATTGTTAAAGCAACGGCAAATAAACTTAGCATCTCTTTAGCATCCTCTTAGCATGCCAACAAGCCTATACTGTAGGCACGGCTGGGTCATTTTCCAATGTTTATTTCAAACATTAAAACGTGCAAAATAACAATGTGATACATTTTTCAATTGTTCTTGTATGTTAGAATATTATTTTGTGAGTTCAAAATCAAACTTGCTGTATGGAAAGCGTTAGCTCTTTTTTTCTATCACGTATTTTCTTCCTGTCAATCTAACCAGTGCCATTCAGCATCTTATTAAGTTGTATTTTGGAAATACAAACAAACTAAAAAACCTTTTAACAGGTTTCCAAGTCTATTTTAGTGTTTGGTGTATTTTGATTCTTTCAGATCTTAAACACATGTCGGCACATTTCCAGCTGCTAAATTACAGTTGATGGCGGGAAATGTTTTTGTGGCCCAAGATCAGATTTGTCAAACTTGTCGTCAAAGGACAAGCATTTCCAGAAATAAAACAGACAACCCCTATCATGGAAGAGGTTGAAGACTTGATATTTTGTTTATTTAAAAGATAAATCTTTCTCTTTTCCTGGTCAAAATCTCTTACGTAAGATTTTTGTTACTTTTAAACCATAATGCAAAAAAAAACTGCAAGTCACATCCTGGTTTTCTCTTGACATTTAGCATCTTTATCTGCAATATGCAACCCTCCAAACATCAACAACAGGTAATAAGAGTATATGATGCAGGCAAATATGAAACGCTGAGCCTCAGACATCGTCTTAAAGATAATATCCTGCGGTCGCCCCCTCTGGCAAAACACCGGCGTGCTCCAGACCAGACGCTATCGGCCTCATCACTGTTGACTTGTGAACCGGCCTTCAGAAGAAAAGCTTTTATCTCTGGGGAGGGTCAGCCAATATCCCTTAGCTCTATGAACCTCCACACACACACACACATTCATATATCTTCTACCTCCAGACATGCCCACATTGTCTCAAATACACACACACACTGACACACACACAGATCATCCCATCTGCAGCAGTAGAAACCTCATTTCCACTAAACCTAATAATGGCACAAGCAATATCACTGATGTAATCTGCCTCCAGACTGTGGCAACAGACTGATGCATGTGTGTGTGTCTGTCTGTGTGCGTGTGGGTGTGTGTGCATGCTGATTGCATACCATATGTCTGAATGCCAGCTCCATAGCTTTTAAATGCTTATGTGTACACCATATCTGCCATGCATGACATACTGCATGTGTCATGTGCAGCGAGCTGATGATCGCTCATGTAGCTCTATCTGCCTGCGCACACACACACACACACACATACAGACGACGGCAGCGGCACCTTTTGTTCCCAGACAGCGCTGCAATTTACAGTTTAAAAAAAAAACAGTTTTAACTTAAATGAAGTTGTCATGATTAATTAGCTGCACAGTCAGCGGCCGCCTGACGTCTGCAGCCCACAGACATCACACACAAACACTCTCACACTTGCAGACAATGGGCTATATTGTTCACGCAGTCGAGCGTAGGGTGCGTTTGTGTCCACTGATGTTTGCAGCAGCTTTTCGTTGACTTTCTTGTTATATTTATGAACTATTTATCCTATTTATTGACTGTATTTTCAACTCCTGTGCTGCTGTTTTTATTTCAGAGCGACTTTTTAAAAGGAATTTCTCACAATTAAAGCAGAAACTCTTATTATAATGTGCATATTTCTATTTATTCTTTAGGTTTTTTGTGTGTTTTTAAGTCTATTTTTAAATGTAAATTTCCCTGGAAGCTGCTGGACCCGAGACAACAACAACTTAACTGAACTGAACTGAGCTCTGTACATTATCATCATGACACTTCATGCACAGCTAGAAGTGGAGTTACAGCAAAGTCAAACCAACTTGTGCAGCTGTTTTCTTTACCCTTATTCTCCCATAACATGGTCTAAATTTACTGCATTAACTTCAGACTGACAAAACAAAATGTAATAATAATAAGTTATCAAAGCTGAAAGTGGAAAGTGTTTGCATGAAAAGTTTGACTCTCTAATAAGAAAGAAAGGTTGTCCAGTGTTAATTGTTGTTGTTCCTAACTCCACCTCCTCCACCTGTTGCAGTGGCGTCAGGCCGACTCCATCAGACACCTGGGGAAAGTGACGCTGGCTCAGGAGCAGGACTACACCGGCCTCATCGTGGGCTGCGTGTGCGTCAGTCTGCTGCTGCTGCTGCTGGGAAGTCTGCTCATGTGGAGGAGGAACAAACACATCGACGGTAAGGTCACCACCACGTCAACGAGCCGGGGTCGCCCAATGGCTCAAAGGTCAAGATGTTGCAGACACAGAAGTAGAGCTGGTTTTACTTGGTTTATTCAATGTTTTCAGCAAATTCTGCAGGAAAATATGAAAAATGTTAAATTTAAGTTTAAATTTATGAAATATTTTAAGTTTTTTAAAGATGCAAATGATTAAAATGGAGACGTACAGAAAGGAAATGATATGAATGTGTTTGTGTATAAAGTGTGCAGCATGTCAGCTTTAAAGGGATAGTTCAACATTTTGGCAAATTGGCCCATTGCCATAATCTCTATAGTCATAGCAGTAGGTTCGCTACCATTAATTCTCAATGCAAGCTATTTTTAGAATGGCGGAGCAGAGCCGTGAGCTGCTCAGAGCTATGCTATTCTACGCTACTCATCAAATACACAATCCACAATCAACATAAATTCATGCAAAACCTGTTGCAAGTTGCCTTCAGGGACAGTACAGTCTCTGTATTTCCCTCTAAAACAACTCGTTGTGTTATTATCTCATAGCATGGTGAATGTGCAGGTCACAACTTGTCCACCAGAGCGTTGTGGAGTTGTTGGATTGTGTATTTGATGAGTTTGATGAGGGAAACCAAGAAATCCCATGAGCTCTGAGCAGCTCACGGCTCTGCTCCGCCGTTCTAAAAATAGCTTGCACCGACAATTAAAGGTAATTAACCTACCCCTATGACTATAGGGATTATGGCAATGGGCCAATTTGCCAAAATGTTGAACTATCCCTTTAAGAGAAGTCCTGTGTATTGAGGTTTTGTATTTAGCACAAGTTGAGTTTTATCTGGTGTGTGAGGTTTTCTGTGTTGATAAATGTGTGTTGATAAATGTGCACACCTGCCTCCTCTAACCTGTGTGCATGTGTATCTGCTGGGTTTTGTGTTTTGCCTGGTGGGTTCACAGGTTCGTTTTGTGGACGAGGGGCGCAGACGCTTTGCCTTTCTTTTAGTAATTCTCTCTCCTCCTCTCCTCTCTCCCCCCTCCTCCTCCTCCTCCTCCTCTTCCTCCTCCCCTCCTTTTTTTGTTATCTTTTATCTCTCCCCTCCTCTCCTGCACCCTTTTTCTTCTGCCTCCCCCCTCTTCCTCCTCCTCCTGCTCCTCCTGCTCCTCCTCCCCTCCTCCTCCTCCCCTCCTCCTCCTCCTCCTCCTCCTCCTCCTCCTCCTCCTCCTCCTCCTCCTGCTCCCCTCCTCCCTGTCTCTAGATCTGTCTGAGGTGTGGTATGATGGCCGGGGTCACATCCAGCATCTGGACAGGCTGGCTAACGCGAGGAGCGTCAGCCCCACTAATGAAATGGTCTCCCACGAGTCAGTCGACTATAGAACAACCCTGCTGGAGGGTACGTCAACCAGAGAAGCCCCTCCCTCCCTCTCCCCCCCCTCCCCCCTCCCCCTCCCCTCCCCTCCATCTACCTGCTTCCCTCCCTGTGCTCGCACTGCATGTCTTACACCTTCTAACAAAACTAACACGTTTTTTTTTTTGTTTTTTGGGGGGGGGAATCGACTCCTTAAAGGGATAGTTCACCCAAAATTCAACTTTCACTCATTATCTATTCATCCTCATGTCGACTATAAGGGCTGGGAGAATTTACAGAGTCCTCCGTGCCTTCTCTGAGTTACGGGGGGGTCCACGCAGCAGTATTTGTCCATATAATGGTTGTGAATGGTGCTCACTTGTCTTCGTCCAAAAAGACACGCCAAAAAACATCCAAACGAAGAAACCTGGTGTCCATTCACAACCATTATATGGACAAATACTGCTGCGTGGACAAAATTTGAATTTTGGGTGAACTATCCCTTTAAACTCCTCAGTGTAGAATGTAGATCATCCTAATCCTGGTGTCACCCCTCCCTGCTCACTCTGGGCTTATTTCACCATCACAACTGACAGTAAACCACTTCATCTGTTCTGCCAAAACTCACATTTCTCCCATAATTCAGCCATTAAAATTATCTTTCTATTTTTTTCTCCCCCCTCTCCCTCGACTGGAGCACCTCCATCATTCATATCAAGCAGGCTAGATATTTAAAAATGTGGTTAAAATCAACATAAAAACTATTCATAAGTCAATATATTGCTTATGAATCATCACAATGAAATAATGGATCATCAAAATGTTGCAGCTGTTGTGTGAAACCAACATAGAGCTTAGTAGAGGATTTCATAAGAAGATAATCTCTCACTGCAAGTATCTGATTTCTGATTATTTTTGATTGATGAGAAAATGAATTATTGAAGCCGTTTCCAAAGCAACATTTTTGGTCATAAAAGGTTGTTTTTTTGTATAAAATTGGCTGCGAATTCAGACTCAGTTTGTTACTCATGAGTTAGAATTCACACAAAAAGTTACTCACCCGTTTTTATATTTTCCTCATTAATCATCAAATTTGCCAAAATAATGACATAATGACATAATGGATGGTCTTTTAGGTATAAAAAATTGGCTGCAAATTCAGACACAGTTTCTTCACCTGCAGAGGTTATTTAACGTTTACTGTAACTCTGACACATTTGCTCCGTCTGTTCGTCACATCTGAACACTGTCGATAAAGTTTGGATCATTTAAATTTTCTCTTCTTCTCACTAACAGCATCAAACTTTGTTCTCCGTGTCAAGTTGCTTCTCTGCCTTCGTAGCCTCCTCTCTCTCTCTCTGATCATGTGACACACCTTGACCTCTGGAGGTACAGTCGCTGACCTTTGACCCCTCCCTCCCCTCCCCTCCCCCCTCTCTCTGCAGACCAGGGCACCGACCGGCCCGAGACCTGCCGGGCGGCTCCTCCCATCTACGGAGGCAACGGCGAGCTGCTGTCGCCGCGGCTGGGCGCGCTGGGTGGAGGGATGGACGGCGAGCTGGTGTCGCCGCTGCTGATGCCGCCGGTGCACATCGACCCGTCCTGCCTCCACCCCGACCTGCTGACGGAGGTGCAGCACGTGGTGATCGCCAGGGAGCAGCTGCTGCTCCACCTCAACCAGGTCATCGGCCGAGGTCAGTCCCAAAAACTCCGTCTGTCGAGTGGAGGGGAGGGGTTCGCTGTGTTTGTTGGAGCTTCTAGCTGCTAAAATACAAATTCAAGGAGCAAATCAGATGTTTATTTAAAGGGATAGTTCAACATTTTGGCAAACTGGCCCATTGCCATAACTCCTATAGTCATAGCAGTAGGTTCGTTACCTTTAATTGTCGGTGCAAGCTATTTTTAGAACGGCGGAGCAGAGCCATGAGCTGCTCAGAGCTACGCTACGGAGGCTCATGGGATTTCTTGGTTTCCCTCATCAAACTCATCAAATACACAATCCAACAACTCCACAACGCTCTGGTGGACAAGTTGTGACCTGCACATTCACCACGCTATGAGATAATAACACAACGTTACCACACAGAGTTGTTTTAGAGGGAAATTCATGCAAAACTGCTGATGCGCGTTCCTGTTAGGTGCAGTTTTTCATCAACCAGTCTCTGTATTTCCCTCTAAAACAAGCATGAATTTACCTCGAAAACATCATCTTCAAAAACTTCTCGTAACGTTGTGTTATTATCTCATAGCGTGGTGAATGTGCAGGTCACAACTTGTCCACCAGAGCGTTGTGGAGTTGCTGGATTGTGTATTTGATGATTTTGATGAGGGAAACCAAACCAACCCAGCTAAAAAGTGCTCTTCACAAACACAACAAAGCAATAAAAGACACAAAGAATTAGCAGAGAAAGTACAACAGGGAGAAAAACAAAGACTCACATTACAGCAATGAAATAAAACCAGAGATATTATCATTAAAATCTCAGATCATAGTCCCCGTGATGGTGACTGTCACTGCCTCAAAGCTCAGTAGGACGATACACTGTAATGAAAGTTTAGAAGTACTTGGTACATAGTTTATTTTAATACAGTTTTACAAGAATAAGTCAGTTCCTCCACATATTTACACTTTGAACAGGTTTGTATTCTTGCAACTAAACATGGATCCATGTCTCCGATTGAAGGAACAAACAGATGAGTTATTATGGTTCATTTCACCTGTTAAAGTCCAGTTTTCTTCATTGATCAACATATAAACAGCTGAGGTTGTGCTGATTCTGCTTTATTCGATGAAACCTTTACAAACCGCAAAGTGTGATAGTGAATCTCATGCGGGTTCAGACTGAATCTTAACAACTTAACAACCACGATCTCAAATGTTCAGATTTTAAGCTGCTAAAATAAAGAAACAATATAAAACCAGTTCCCGGTGGGATTGTGGCGTCGTTCGTCGAGCTCAGGTTTAATTCAGGATTTATGTAAAGCTCTGCAGCCGCCCACAGAGAGCTGATCTGATCTGATCTGATCTGATCTGATCTGACCTGATCGCCTCCACATAAGTCGCCGCTTCAGACCCACGGATCGAATTCAACATCAAGAGAAGAAAGAGAGAGAACGACCCCACAAACCCACTGTAAAAAAAAAAAAAAATACAAAAAGCTGAAACAGAGTCTGGATTTTTTTAAAGTGGCGTAGGATGATTTGTTCACAGCTCGTATTCCCAGGGTCCGTTGTCGAGAGACGTAATCCAACACCTGCAGCCATCTGCGAGGACGTGATAGGAGAACGCCGCGCTCATTTTATTCCTGCACACACATGCACACCCCCACACACACACACCAACACACCAGTCTGGGGGTTGGGACCTCGGGTCTTAAAGAGAAGATATAATTCAATAAAATAGGGCACAATAACTCAATGAGGTTTGGCATCAGGCTCTGAGCTGGTGGTGGCTATTAATGAGTGAAAGGGGGGGGGGTAACTTTAGAAAAATCAGTGTTAACTCACAAAAGAGTGTGAGAACTGGCTGCAACAACAGGTCAGGATGCGGTTGTTTGATTTATTTGATTTTATTAAAAGTTTGTAATTCAGTTCAATTCAAATGTATTTATATACGGTAGCACCATGTCATGCAGTTAGATGCAGTTCAGAGTGTTTTACATAGAGATAGGGCGACATATTAGTTCACACACAAAGACATTTAAAGGTGTAATATGTAGGATTTACCTCCATCTAGCAGCGCAGTTGCATATCTGAACGTATTCTTGATGTTGCATTCACGTGAAATGGGGCAGACGTCAGACAGACAACAGACGCTGCATGTACAGTAACAGGATAAATAAGTGTTCCGCAACAACAATACAGGCCAAAGTAATATTTGAGCCAAATAAGTTGCACGCTGGGGCTTTAAAAAAGATAAATGCACAGCTAAACAGAAAAGTTTTTTTATTTCTGGGCTGCTTGGCTGCAGCAGCAGGACACTCACATCATCATCACAGTGGCCTTCTGTGACGAGAGGAGGGAGCTGAGACATAAATGAAGTATGCTGAGTGGACACAATCCAAAAATGGCCCCCGCTCGCTCACTCTGTCATCTGCTGCAAAGCAAAGTGGGTAATTTAGTTTAGACTGGTTGCCATGCTGCTGCTGCTGCTGCGGCTGCTCGGCGTTTCCATGTATGGGCAAGATTTAGAGACGTGGAGGAGAAAGACAGATATGATCACGGGGGGCGAAGGGGGGGGCAGAGTCTGGATGTCAGCGTGGAAACAGAAGATGAAGATGATGAAGATGCTGTTGTGTGTGAAATGTTCTGTTAATCAGCTGCTTCTCATTTAAAGGGATAGTTCAACATTTAGGCAAATTGGTCCCATTGCCATAATCCCTATAGTCATAGCAGTAGGTTTGTTACCTTTAATTGTCGGTGCAAGCTGTTTTTAGAACGGCGGAGCAGAGCCGTGAGCTGCTCAGAGCTACGCTATGAGATAATAACAGAGTCGTTTTAGAGGTAAATTCATGCAAAACCACTGATACACGTTCCCATCTGGGGCAGTTTTTCATCAAGCAGTCTCTGCATTTCCCTCTAAAACAACTCGTTGTGTTTATATCTCATAGCGTGGTGAATGTGCAGGTCACAACTTGTCCACCAGAGCGTTTTGCAGATGTTGGATTGTGTATTTGATGAGTTTGATGAGAAAGGGAAACTAAGAAATCCCATCAGCCTGGGCCAATTTGCCAAAATGTTGAACTATCCCTTTAAACATCACGTACCCATGTGGCATTTTTGCAATCATTGATCAGCTGTGATCACATGCAGGGACTGATCAATATGTGATCTTATGGGGATGAAACCAATAAGAGGAAGTGAAGTTCACAGCGCTCTCCCCGGAAAAAGCGCGAGAAAAAAGAGAAATCTGTTCAACTTCGACCAATCAAAATCCAAGAAGATATTAGATATTTAAATATTTAAGTAGATATTTTAAAATCTGAGTAAAGATAAATGTAAAAGTTACTTATAAGGTAATGTATTTCTCATTAATCATCATATTTATATAAAACAATGAAATATTGTATCATATAAATGTTGCAGCTGTTCCCAGCTCCATAGAGGATTTTATTACAATAATCTCTGTGTCATCACCGCAAGAATCTAATATCATATTATTTTAATAGCCTAGATGAGACATAAATCAGTAGAAGCCGATACAAAAGCAACTTTTTTGATCATAAAAAGTTGTTTTTGTATAAAACTGGCAGCAAATTCACTCTTTTTTGTCACTTTTTGTTTGTTATTTAATATTTAATCTAAATTTGTGACCCAACTCATGAAGGATCGCCGTATTTCTTACGCTCCGTCGTTTGCAAACTCAGTGTTACTGTATGTTGTAGTGTTTTCATTAACAAGCAGGGAACATGGAAGTGTCTAAACGTCAGGTCGAGGGCGTTTGTTGGACGCGGCCTCAAATAGTGACTAAAAAAAAAATTCAGATTTTTCCTCTGTTCACATAAAAACACAAATTCTTTTGCGCTGATTTCCCTCAAATATGGTCAAAACATTTGAGACAAACATGAATTGGAGTCAACAAAAACAACATTAAATAACTTTTATTATTCAAAATGTCCTCAGAGCAGCTCTGCAGTGAACTCTTGGGAAATGTGAATAAAATAAATAACAGGGTAAAAATCTGTAATAAACAATGACACACTGACTCCTACAGTGTTGTGTGGATCAAACGTATAAAAAAAAGAGATAAAAGCACAAAAACTGATGACAGGACGTCGTTCCAATGAAACCCAACGCTCATCGACCTGCTCAGTTTCTGGATGCTTTTAATGTTGGGAAATAAAGAGTCTTTACAGGTTTGAACAGAACAGGAGCCTCTGAAGTGTGTGTGTGTGTCTGTGTGTGTGTGTGTGTGTGTGTGTGACTAACACTGATGCAGCGTCTTGTTGTAACCTGCAGGTCACTTCGGTTGTGTTTTCCATGGAACGCTGCTGGAGCCCGACGGACAGAAGCAGCACTGTGCCGTCAAGTCCCTGAACCGTGAGTATACGACCTCGTTAACACACATCGTGGTCACATTGAAGTCGCCAAAGCTCAGCTGAGTCATTGACGATGTGAAGAACGTGTGAAGAAGTTTCATCCTTTGTCCACATGCACAGCTGATCCGTGCAGAGTTCCCAACAACACACACACACACATTAACACACAATGTAGAGCCACAAATCAACCCAGTGTGCATGTTGCTTGTCGGGGAGATCATGCAACTCCACCCAGAAAGAAACAAACTGCACCGCGCCGCCTCCCCCTTTACTTTCAGTGATGGGAAATCTTAAAGGGATAGTTCAACATTTTGACAAATTGGCCCATTGCCATAATCCCTATAGTCATAGCAGCAGGTTTGTTACCTTTAATTGTCAGTGCAAGCTGTTTTTAGAACGGCGGAGCAGAGCCGTGAGCTGCTCAGAGCTACGCTACGTAGGCTCATGGGATTTCTTGGTTTCTCTCAAGTTGTGACCTGCACATTCACCACGCTATGAGATAATAACACAATGTTACCACACAGAGTTGTTTTAGAGGTAAACACAGCTGTTGATGAAAAACTGCCCCTGAAGGCAACAAGCATCAGCAGTTTTGCATGAATTTACCTCTAAAACAACGTAACGTGCCCTCTGCAACCCTTTATCTCTTGTTCATGACAGATTAGACTTGCAACATCGTATATGATATATAACATTATGTACGGCTCTATTGATTGATTTCTCGCCGGCTTTGTTGTAAACAAATGCACATGGCCAGGAGGAGGGTTAGCAAAATTGACCGGACTTGCATAATGATGTGGAGTGTTTCTGTTCTTTGAAGTTAGAGGTTGAAAAAAGTGGGGAATTCATCAGTTACAGTGTTTTTTGTTTGGATCAATCGCACCAGAAACATTTGACCCAGTTTTATCGCGACTGAAAATCCTGTTTCATCAACGATCTTATCATAAGCAGCTATAATGGACCTTATTAATGTCCAAACCTATTTGTGAGTCCTTCCTCCTCCATCAGCTGATATTTCATCCTCATTGTCTGACATCACGACGCTGCAGCAGCATTAAGGCCCTCGTCTCTTCAGAGCCCCCGAATCCTTTTTTATTTTTTTTTATTTTTTATTTGCAGCTGGAGACGATGGTGATGAACGAGCGTCTGATGGTGAGGACGGCATTAGGGCCTCGTCTAATCGTGTAACCTGTCAGTGGCAGCAGGGAGATTGATGCAGGAGTGTGTCGGAGGTTAAAGTCACTCTGTCTGCCGAGGGTTCGGCCCTCTGGGGTTTGAACCTTTTTATTAGGTTTCCTCGTGTCATTGTTCTGAGTTTTTTTTTGGTCTCTGAGACGTCTTGAGTTAATGCGTCCGTCTACGAGCGGCAGCTGAAAGGAAAACGACTGAAGACGTTATTGATGATGATAAAAAAAAAAAAAACCTCATGACCTCATTCTCTCAAAACCAAAATGTCGTCCGTCTTCTGGTCCGAGGGCCGTCTCCTCTAACCAGATTAGAGCGGAGGCATCAGAGGAGAGAGGGAGGGAGGAGGCAATTGGTAAATGGGGGTAAACTGGTCCTGGGTCAGATCTGTTTGAGGGTATTCTGTGACCTTCAGGAGAACAGAGCTGCTCTTCAGCCGCCGCCGTCGTCCCTTCAGATAATGTCTCCAACGTGATGAGAGGAAGTTTTTAAAGGTTTTTAGAAAAGACATCACAGTGCCAAGAGGTTAATCCTCCTGCTGTCCTGGGGCAAGGAAGGAAGGATGGAAGGAAGGAGGGACAAAGGGAAAGATGGGAGGAAAGAAGGAAAGGAAAAAGGAAGGAAAGATAGAAGGAGAGAGGGAACAGATTGGGTCAATCGAGTCAAAAAGGAAGGAATAAGTAAAAAAAGAAAGTACAGAAGGAAGGAAGGGAAAGAAGAAGGAAAGAAATATGTAGGGGGGAACAGATTTGTTCAATGAAGGAAGAAGGAAAGGACGGAAGGAAGGAAGGAAAGAAGGGGGAAATGATTGTGGAAAGAAGGAAGGGAAATAGGAAGGAAAGATAGATGGAGGGAGGGAACAGATTTGTTCAAGTAAGGAAGAAGGGAAAGAAGGGAACAGATGAGGTCAATTGGATCAAAAGAGGAAGAGAATGACGAAGGGAAGGAGGAAAGAAAGAAAGAAGGGAAAAAAGATTGTGGAAAGGAAAGGAAGAGAAAAGGGAAGGAAAGAAAGATGGAGGGAGGGAGCAGATCAGGTCAATTGGATCAAAGAAGGAAGGAAGAGAAGGACGAAGGGAAGGAAGGACGGAAGAAAGGAAAGAAGGAAGGGAAAAGGGTTTGTGGAAAGAAGGAAGGAGAAAAAGGAAGGAAAAAAAGATGGAGAGAGGAAACGGATCAGGTCAATTGGAAGGAAGGAAGGAAGGAAGGAAGGAAGGAAGGAAGGAAGGAAGGAAGGAAGGAAGGAAGGAAGGGAACAGATTGGTTCAGTTTGACCCAGAAGGACAGGAGGTTAAAGACACGTCTTCTGCTGCAGAGGAGTCAACTTCTCAGATGGATTTAATCTTGAACCTGTATTTTTCCGTGTGCAGGCATCACGGATCTGGAGGAAGTGTCCCAGTTCCTGAAGGAGGGCATCATCATGAAGGACTTCAGCCACCCCAACGTGCTCTCGCTGCTGGGCATCTGCCTGCCGCCCGAGGGCTCGCCGCTGGTGGTGCTGCCCTACATGAAGCACGGAGACCTGCGCAACTTCATCCGCGACGAAGCCCATGTGAGGACGACGGACAGATGGATGGATGAATGAGTGAATCTAGGATGAAGTCGGAGCGTCACGATTCATTGTGTTTTTGTTTTCGTTCCCAGAACCCGACGGTGAAAGACCTGATGGGCTTCGGGCTGCAGGTGGCTCGAGGGATGGAGTATCTGGCCAGTAAGAAGTTCGTGCACCGAGATCTCGCCGCCAGGAACTGCATGTGAGTCCCCGAGTTTATTCATTCATAACAGGATGCAGAAAACTTTATTGATCCCTGAGGGGCAGTTCAGTTTCTACAGTGATTCATACGACAAATTCATAACAACATAAATTGAATAATGAAATGAAATACGCACATGTCATACATATAAATTAATAAAACAGAATTGCGCCGTAGATTTCTTTTACTGCTGTAGGCTACTGTATTGCACTTATTTCAACTCTCTGGTTTGGTTTAGTTTAGTTTGGTTTGGTTTAGTTTAGTGGGTTTGGTTTGGTTTGGTTTAGTTTAGTTGGTTTGGTTTAGTTTAGTTTAGTTGGTTTGGTTTAGTTTAGTTTAGTTTAGTTGGTTTGGTTTAGTTTAGTTTAGTTGGTTTGGTTTAGTTTAGTTGGTTTGGTTTAGTTTAGTTTAGTTGGTTTGGTTTAGTTTAGTTTAGTTTAGTTGGTTTGGTTGAGTTGGGTTTAGTTTAGTTTAGTTTAGTTTAGTGGGTTTAGTTTAGTGGGTTTGGTTTGGTTTAGTTTAGTTTAGTTTAGTGGGTTTGGTTTGGTTTAGTTTAGTTGGTTTGGTTGAGTTGGGTTTAGTTTAGTTTAGTTTAGTTTAGTTTAGTTTAGTTTAGTTTAGTTTAGTGGGTTTAGTTTAGTGGGTTTGGTTTGGTTTAGTTTAGTTTAGTTTAGTGGGTTTGGTTTGGTTTGGTTTAGTTTAGTTGGTTTGGTTGAGTTGGTTTGGTTGAGTTGGGTTTAGTTTAGTTTAGTGGGTTTGGTTTGGTTTAGCTGGTTTGGTTGAGTTGGGTTTAGTTTAGTTGGTTTAGTTAGTTTAGTGGGTTTGGTTTGGTTTAGTTGGTTTGGTTGAGTTGGGTTTAGTTTAGTTTAGTTTAGTGGGTTTGGTTTAGTTTAGTTGGTTTGGTTGAGTTGGGTTTAGTTTAGTTTAGTTTAGTGGGTTTGGTTTGGTTTAGTTGGATTGGTTGAGTTGGGTTTTAGTTTAGTTTAGTTTAGTTTAGTTTAGTTTAGTTTGATTGAGTTGGGTTTTGTTGAGTTGGGTTTAGTTTAGTTTAGTTGGTTTGGTTGAGTTGGGTTTAGTTTACTTTAGTTTAGTTTAGATGGTTTGGTTTACTTTAGTTTACTTAGTTAGTTAGTTAGTTAATTTAGGTTAGCCTAGTTTAGTTGGTTTGGTTTTTAAACTGTGGTTCCTGGTCCTGACAGGTTGGATGAGAGCTACACGGTGAAGGTGGCAGACTTCGGTTTGGCCCGAGACGTCTACGATAAAGAATATTACAGCGTCCACAACAAGAGCGGCGTCAAGCTGCCGGTCAAGTGGATGGCGCTGGAGAGTCTGCAGACACACAAGTTCACCACCAAGTCCGACGTGGTGAGGAGTCATTTTACTTTTTAATTTATTATATAACAAATATCTTCTCAAAACTTTATTGATTAGTCTCTTCCAAACAGGACGGGAATGTGTAACAAAATTATTCAAACCTTATGGGCAACAGTGTATATTTTAACTGTTATAATAATAAATAAATAAAAGAAATATGGGAAGCTCTTTCCCAACAAGCATGCAGCTCCAAAACCAAGCCTTGTGTTCGGATATTTATTTAAATAAATTGCTACAAATAGAAACCAAATTTTAAATGCATTTAAAGAACAGCTGTAACAGGCACAGAGAAAATGATTGTATTGAGTTTTTCACTGTGTTGCTTAATACTTAACTCTCAGCCGTCATCATAAATCATGAACTAAAAGTTAAAATAAATGTTGTTGTTGTTTTAACTTATAATAATGAATGTAAATGCATGTGGCTCGGTGTCAAGCAACGTGCACGATTAATGCCACAAATCTCAACGCTGCGTGTTATCGGCTCTTATTTTGGTCAAAGTGTTCCCAGACTTCACTCTTCCTGCTCGCGGCTGCTGCAGCTGAGATTAAATACAGTGTCGTCGTAGCCAAGAACAACAACGTGTGCAGGTGTGCAGGTCGTGAAACGCCGCTTAAATAACGACCTCAGTGAGCTCTACTGATCACAGCATCAGGAGCCGAGAACGGAGAAATCTGGGTTTTTGTGGTTTTAGCTCAGCTCCATAGCTTCGTGCAAAAAATGTTTTATAAGATGTGAGTTTTATTTTGCTTTTGTTTTTTTTTTTTGTTTTTTTTCCTGTAGTGGTCGTTTGGCGTGTTGCTCTGGGAACTGATGACCCGCGGAGCCCCGCCGTACTCTGACGTGAACTCCTTCGACATCACCGTCTTCCTGCTGCAGGGGAGGAGGCTGCTGCAGCCCGAGTTCTGCCCCGACGCCCTGTGAGTGCACGCACATACACATACACACAAACTTTCTCTATCTATCTATATACAGAACTTTTCACCTGTTGTTAAACTCCTCGAGCTGAAGCGCCACGGCTCAGTTAAACGGCCGAGCTGCACTTGAACACATCGTCCGCAGAGGGAAAAACAGTGATGGTGAAAGAGACGAATAAACAGTTGGAAATAAATAAAGTCGTCAGGTCGTCCGTCATTGTCAGGGAGGAATCTGAAACTTGAACGGTTCGAACAAAAGTTTCTCGCACAAAATTTAATTTGTAAATGGAGATTAAACACAACAGCACGGCTCTATTTTGTGTTCGTCTCGTGTTGTTGCTAAGCGCTTGTTGCCGTGGTAGTTCCCGCTCCTGAGGAACAAACATCAGTCAGGTCAGTGTTGGCAGTGCTCAGGTTTCCTTTTGTTCTCTTCATTTTTTTTTTTATTATTTAGTTTTTATACAAGGGAAAAGCTGCAGACATGCTGCAATAAAACAGACAGCTGCAGTGAGGTTTGTATTTACAGACCATAAATAAAGATGGATGCAACGGTTCCTGAAGAGCGGCGCAAGGTGCTCCACCGGCGCCGTCTTGGCAGCTCCTCACTCCACCTAAATCCCACCTGACCCAGAACTGCAGCAGGAACACACTCCTGTTAGTGTGTTAACGTCGTTAGCACAGCTGCATATCTTCCTCTAACTCAAGCTGAATCATTCTGACTAATCGGCGTCTCAACTATACAATCATCTCACTCACCTTAAAAAAACGTATTTGCACAGTGAGCGGCTTTATTTGTCGTCCATAAGACGGCTGCACACACCTGTAATGACAAGTAGCCACACCCTCAATTATGCACAACATTTAACTTTACTTAAATAATTATATTTATTTACAGGTGAGTTGGCCATAGACCAAGCCTGAGGGTTGATTGCTGCTTGTTTGTACTCTTGATTATTTCAGGTTATTCTGAACTTAACCTTGGATTGTAGAAACTTCAAGAAAAATGAATATTTTCTGCTGATAAAATATAGTTTTGATCTGAGTTGATTGAAAACAGAGCGACAGAAACAGAAATTTATTAATTGTATGTTATCATAGAAAGAATGTGCCTTGGTTTTAAGGTGCAGATATAAGAATAAACATGAAGAACATACATGAACACAAAAATACTCAAAATATACACCAAAATCTGTATGTAACGTATCTAAAAAAAATGTGTGCACAAATATAATCATAACATTTAAAGGCAAAAGTCACATCAAATCATAAGAAAGCACATCAGTATCAATGAGGTGCATTCATCAACTCACCTCACACTACAGTATCTGAACTGGCCTTATCCATTAAACTCTGACCCGCTGGTCCTGTGAAGTGAAGGCCAAGTGTGAGCTCACACAGTGCAGATAGCATCATGAGGTACACTGCATGTGTGTGTGTGTGTAGTGTGGAAATTAGAGGGGGAGTGGGAGTGTTCAGGTGAGGGAGGGAGGATGAGGCCCAAAGTTCCCGAGCTGTAAATTAAACAGAGACATCAGGAGGTGATGCACGTCTGCAAACATTCCCGTAATTCTTGGCTGTTGATCGCTCACAGAGCTGAAACCTGTGATAATGGGACTGTGTTTTGGTTTTTTCTATTATTATTATTTCTAACAATGATAAAGTCGCTCTGCCAAGATATAGGAAAGAAAAAAAACCCTCAATGTCAGATATGGTTTCTAACAGTTTCTAGCTGCACAGTGATAAAACATGAGGCCCAGTCCAACTCCAACTTATCTGTGAGTGCTGTTAAAATAATTATCAGACCTTTTTCATTTTGTATACACAAAGTCTGTGAGGGAGGAATAACTTTAAGTCGGTTTTCAGGCTACTGAGTGATGAAATTAACCATAAATAAAATAAAAACTGTTGAAGCGCTTTGGAATGAAAGCCTTAAAAAGAAAAAGAGTCGAAAACTTAAAGTTCAAATTGTGGCAAATAGATGATTTATTGTTTTATGGAGAAATTAAAAGAGGAAAGAATGCGCCCTGAAAAACATCTTATTGCACAATATGACAAACAAAAATGTGACTTATAGTGCTAATAAATTACTCAGAATTAACCAGAAAATAAAGCTGTGTCCCAGTTTAGAGGATAATAACGTTTG
The DNA here is from genome assembly GCA_030347415.2 of Decapterus maruadsi. NCBI lineage: Eukaryota > Metazoa > Chordata > Actinopteri > Carangiformes > Carangidae > Decapterus > Decapterus maruadsi. The sequence continues at coordinate 27,068,118 of CM064893.1, read as the reverse complement.
TTTGCATGGCCTATGGTTTTTAAGAGTTGAGTTGGAGCACAATTTAAAAGTTTTCTCTCATTAGTGCATTGAATTCTGGGATATATGGGCGCTGGATTTGAGTCAAACGAACGTTAGCATGCACAAAACACATAAATTCTCATTTTAATGTAAGAAATGTAATTGCCAGACACCAATGCAGCATTTTTGTTTTTCCTTTTTATGCCTGAAAAAAAGACTCAAAAGGAGCTAGCCTACTTGTTACTAGCTATATTAGCATTAGCATTAGCCTATCAGCTGTTTTTCAATTAAAAAGCAAAAGTTTAAAGTTCAGCATCAGACTTTATTCCCTTTCTCACCGTTAGCTGTCTCCACTGATGGAAAAAAAACAACAATATCAACTGTCTTGAAAGCATCTATTCGTCAACTGAAGTTAGCATGCTAACAAGCTAGCCACTAGCCCGACTGACGGTGGTGCTGCTCGGAGGGTGTGTTATACCTTCTTGTATGAAAAGCACAATGGCTAGAATGCGTTATATTACTGCATTACAGCAAATAGTAACACCTTACTGTAATTGTGTTACTTTTGTAACTCGTCACTCCCAACACTGCATATAAATAATCAAACACCACCAGCTGCTAGCTGCAAAAAACATAAAAATAAACTTTAGAGTAGCCGCTATGCTAACACTGATTGACATGTCAATAAATCCCAATTGTTTGGGCGATATCTAGCTGTTATACTTATGTCGACTGAATTTAATAAAGTATGCACAATAGGCCACTTCCTGTTTTCTCCTCTGACTCCTCCTCTTCTTCCTCCTCCTCTTCCTCCAGCTACACCGTGATGATCGAGTGTTGGCATCCGAAGCCTGAGCGGCGTCCCTCCTTCTCCGAGCTGGTGTCGCGCATCTCCGCCATCTTCTCCAGCTTCAGCGGGGAGCACTACGTCCTGCTCAACACCACCTACGTCAACATCGACAAGATGAGCCCGTACCCCTCGCTCCTCGCCTCCACCTCCTCCACCGTCGCCTCCACCTCCTCCTCCTCCTCCTCTCCCTCGTCGCCCTCGGCGGCCGACCCCTTCACCTCCACGTCGCTGCCATCCCAGTCGTCCTTCTTCTGCCACGTGGAGCGAGACTGCTGCACCTGAGAGATCGTGGGGGAAGTGGATGAAGGACGAATGTTACACACAAAAAAAAAAAGAAAGACTGGAGGGAAGGGAAGGAAAGAAGGAAGCGGTGAGGTGAGGTGATGAAGAACTACTGTATGTACTTGGCAAAACACTGGACGCTGAGGAAAAACACAAGCTTTGACTGTTCATCCACTCAATGTACATAGATCCCTCGACCTTTAAACCTTCTCAAGCATCGCCGAACGACAGGAGCCTCCGTGGACTCAGAGGCCCGACCTTATCGACTATCGCCCGATCCTTCTGACCTTCCGTCGACCCCTCACCCCCACACCGACCCCTACATACATACTCACACATCCCTTAGGGAGTGGGAGGTCAGCCTACAAGACAATTACAAGGCACGGGAACGCCTTTCTTGGACAAAGCCACTGTCACGGAAGCACATGCATCAAATACTTAAGAAAAGAAACAAAAAAACGAAATCCCATCGACTGCTGTAGGAGGAAAGGGGGGGCGAGAGCGAGGGCGAGGGCGGCGATCCGGCGCTCGCTCTGGGTGGTACGTGCTCCGATACAAGGATGTGGCTTGGACTTTTTTCGCTGCCATCAATGTGAATGTTCGACAAATGGCCATGTATTGTGTCGTATGATAAGATGTCACACCTCCACACACTATAAAACTGCGTAGTAGTAGTAGTAAAGTACCACCTCCATATCGCTGAAAGACAATAACAAGGTTGTTGGCGACGTGATGGATTTTTGTGCCGCCTGAGGTGAGTAAACCGAGGCGTGCGTGCGTGACTGACAGGAAAGACTGCGTAGGTGGAAGGTGAGACATGTATATTAAAAAAAAATGAAATAGAAACTGCTGCCTGCGTGCAGTTCACTGGATGCTTTTGTGTATAATTATCTTTGGGCAATTAGCTTAATGTGCTTGTTCAATTGGTTTTTAAACCTGATACGTCCTGACATCATCGTTGAAAAAAAACAAACACTACACGACTCTTGACAGCATGAACAGGCTTGAGAGATTCAAGGTTTTCATTTGTAAAAAAAAAAAGAAAAAAAGAAGGAGAACAAATGAGAGTTATGTTTTTCTTTGTTGTTGCTGGTTGATGAACTGTCGAAGTCTGTTTTTGTATAACGTACCTTTCCGTTGACAGAGAGCATACTTGCACCTGACAAAATGATTACACCTAGACAAAAGAGGACACGAGGGCTCGCAGCCAACTTGGGGTTTGGTTCATTTAACTGGAGACTGTGAAAAAAAAGCTCCTCCATCTTCAGTTAAACAGTTTCAACAAAGAGCTTTTTGTCCCCTAAAGATTCGATAAAGGTCGTCACAGCTGTATCGTAACTGAATCTCCGTGGTGACAGTTCATTAAGTCGTCTTGAGGGAATGCTTTAACGTTAATCGACCATATCGAGGTGTTTGCAAATGTAATAACTTACACGTTATGTTTGATTTATACGTGTGTGTGGACCATTTCTACAGTAAAAGCATGTTTTATTGTGGGTTTTTTTTCCTTCCCTCTCAGGCAGACATTGACCTCCATTCACTTTGGTGCAGTATAGAAATAATTTAACAGGTTGTTGCACGTTAAGCATCAAACAATGTCATTGTCATTCAAGAGCTTTGCAGCAATAATAATTATAGACTTTAATCTATTATTTGTGTTGTCAAAGTTAGCATGCCAACCCGATAGCGGCTAATTGTAGCCTCCTATTCTAACATTAGTTGTGCCAGTTAAGGATCATATTATTGATTATTGACCAATTTTCAAGTCTTAGCTGACTTTGAAAACATGGAAACCTGGATGATTCAGTTGTGTCTTTGCCATAAAAGTGTAAAAAAGTGCAGTAAAAGTAAAAGTTTGCAACATCCGATTGTTGACGTTTACCAGTCTGCTGACTCTTAGCGGCTGTTTCAGATATTTCATCTAGAGGCTGGAATTGTATATCAACCATGATTGATATTTATGACTTCAAATCACTTGATCGGGACCAGTAATAGGCCGATAATCAAATTGACAGAAGGTTTATTTGGACAAATTATCATTAGCGACCAAGTAGGAATTAGGCCACGCCCCCTAAAATCATCCATGTGTGTAGCTGACCTAATAATTTACTAAATATGTCTTTAGTAGCTTATTACCATGTGTAATGTTTTACCATGGTAAAATATTTTCATATCATACTAAAATGAATGGAAACCAATGGCTGCCTGCAGAAACTAGAAAACTATCCAATGATCTAAAGGCTGATTTAAATATTCAGAATGTGGGTTAAAAAAAAAAGAAGCAAAATACTGTATGGTCAGTGCCCCTTGTGTTGCTCTGTGTAGCAGATTGTGTATTTTTATTGTAGTTTTTGTTGTATATCTGAATGGCTGCTGATGTGACTGGGCCATTGACGGACAGGTATGAATGTTTGCTATGACAAGAAAATTGCTGTACTATATTTTTGTATCGACGATGAGCCTCTTGTTTAAATGAACTCTTGCTTGGTCCAACGGAGGAGGAGGAGGAGGAGGAAGACGAAGGCGAAAAAGAAGAAGAAGAAGAAGAGGAGGACCCGAACAAAAGCCACTTAATCAATCTGTTGTCATGGAGACAAGTCACTGCCATGTTGTAAATAAAGAGGAGGAGGAGGAGGAGGAGCCCTGCGTGGGGTTTTCCGGAGACAACACTCAAAAAAAGACTGCTGTCACTTTGATCATGTGATTCTCCACGATGTTACGTTGTCTGTGCTTAACACTGTCTGTCGAATGTGTGTGTGTTTGTGTGCGTGTGTATGTGTGTGTGTGTGTATGACTTTGTTGTATGTTTTAAAAAAGACGAAAACAAAAAAAGAAAAACCACCCTGAAGGTACATGTTCTTCTGTAATGTCAAATGAACTTTGTCAGTGTAATAAAGCTATACCACCAGAGCCACTGCTGCTGCTGCTGCTGCTCCTCTTGCACATCCTTTGTTGACAAAGACAAACATCTGGAACAGCTGTGCTCATGCGTTTTATAGGACAGACAGAGGCAAACATAAAGTTAGACCGTACACAACTGTAATTACACGTTCCTACTACTGCATCATATTTTCCACATGGAGAGTGTTGTGTAATACTGACACGCACACACATGCACGTTCTGCACAGTGTGTGTCTGTGTGTGTGTGTGTGTGTGTGTTTTTAAGGCCACGACTGGGACAAAGACGGACGATGGCTCGGCCTCGCTCTGGGTCAACACTTGCACAACGCTCTGAGTTCACAGTCGCTCGTCTTTTGTCTGCCTTTGTTTTGTCTCCATTGGTTGGTTGTTGACCTTTGACCCCATCCTCACACCCCCCCCCCCTCCCTCTCTGTTGTCTCGACCCTGGTTAAGTACTGAGGTCTAGACTTTCTCCATGACAAAGACCTTGTTACTGAAGTCACATGGTGAAGAGCACGAACTGCCTTAAAATCACAGTTAATGACGTATTAGGTTTTATTATTAACATTAAATGAGCTGCTTTATATATAATGTGCATTTTAGGATTTCTAATCTTGAAAAGAAAAAGGTTGAAACACTTAAGATGAACTTTTAATTGACTTTTATAAAGGTCTAAATCTTAGCCAATCAGCACTTTGAATGTCAACCAATCAGGTTCCACTTCTTTATCATGTTTATTTATGGGGCAGCAAATTAATAAAATTGATTTAAAATTTGATTAGAATTAATATTAATGATGAATTTTTCTGTTAAACCTGAAGAAAATATAAACTAATGGCTCCTATGCAGCTTATTAAGCACATACTTTAAGCTTTAATCTGAATGTTTTAGAAAAACTATATATATAATTGAAAACATATGATAAACATACATATTATTTATCTGATGTGTCTTAAATATAAGCACAAATTTATAAACATAATATACAGGCTAAACATATATATGATTAAATGAAACTGTTCCTATTTTCGATAGGTTTCCTCTTCTTTATTACATATTAGTTTTAATAGTATATATGCCTGTATGTCATTCATATGTTCTTTATTTCATTACATTGAGTATTTACATTTTTCTTGTAGTGATTATTGTTTTATTTCTCAGGCCCCAAAACCATCAAATCATCTCATTTCTTCATCTACAGGAAATCATTTTCCATCTGAACTTTTGTTGCTTCGGTCTAAAACAGGAAGTTGTCATAGCGACTCTGTTTGTGTCTTTGCTTTGAATCACAAATTAAGCTTTTAAATCTCTTTATAGCACGACGATTTGTCTTTCTTTAACACACGCACGCACACCTGTAGGTTGACGTCTGCGCTGCTGCGTCTTTGTCCTGAGGCTCAAACCATCCCAGTAAAAACCCAGTTAATCTGCAGCTCGTATACAAACATGTCTGTCTTTGTAGCTCCCTCCCTCCGTCCCTCCCTCCCTCCATCCATCCATCCCTCCCTCCAGCAGGCTCATCATGTCTGTCATCCCTCCTCACTCTCTGCAGCTACTGCTCCGCTCTGATCAGGGGGCGAAAGTCGTGTTTTGACAAACTTTAAAAGCCTCATTTAAAACGTGTAACAGCTCGGAAATGTGCACAAAGACGTTTTCACACTCATCGCCGCCGTGACATATTGTAAGCTTCGTACTGAAAACACTGGTGCAGCGTTGACATGTCATGTAAAACTGACTTATCATCAGTTTTAGAGGTAAAAATATAAACTTAAAGGGACATTGCGTAACTTCTCCTGTTATCTATTCATGAAAATTGATTATTTGGTTCAAAAGTCTGTTTTTCATGAACCCTCCCCATCAACAAAGTGAAGTGTTCCTTTCAGATGTCATTTTAGTCACAGAAGTCCAGAGAAAGCCGGTAAAACGTGGGTCAGGTCAACAATACGACATCGCCATGACAGCATGTTGTCACATGTACTGTCGTCCGTCTGCCGTCTGCCCGATTTCACGTGAATGCAGCATGAAAAATGGCTACGATTGAGTTGCTTGCGATCTACAACCGCAACGCTACATGGGAGTAATTCCTACACAATGCACCTTTAAACAGTGGTTTAACAACCAACCTTTTTTGGCTTGTGACCTCATTATGACATCACAAATTTCTGGCGACCCCGCGTTCATGTGCAGTCACGTCAATCAAGATGCACCAGCTCAGATATTATGATATGCTGCATTTTATTTGAACTAGATTTATATTTGAGAAAGTGAAAAGGGTAGAATACAGTTGTTTAAGATTGTGGCTCATGTTTTAAAAAGAATAATAATTAAACAAATATCTTTATCAGTATTGTTTTTTTGTTTTTTTTTCAATTAGACATTTCAAGCGACCACATTTGAATTCCATGCGATGAGAAACACTGCCTTTAAAAATGAGTAACTCCTCGTTGCTAATCCTGCGTAACGTCAACACAGCCGGGTTTAACCCCTCCACCTCTTCTTCTTCTCTTCTTCCTGTGTCGGTTCAGGTGTTTGCATGTGTGTGTGTGTGTTTGTTTGTGTCCTTTCCTTCACACACAAACGGACCCACCCGTGTGTTCAAAGCGTGGACAGGTGTGAGCGTTGAGGGTCTTGGGGTAAAATGCTTAAAGTGGCTGCAGGTTTTTGTTTTGTTTTTGGAGCGGAGTCATCAGGTGAGTCAGTGGGATCAGTATGCACGACTCAATTCAAAGCAAATACCACACACACACCCCTACACACTCATGCATATAGAGGAAGTGCACACACACACGCACACACATAGCTATGTACAGTATACGGGTATGTGGAAACGTGTAAGTACAGTGTATCTGCGTGTGAAAGTCGTAGCCCACATAAACATCAAACCTCTGAGTCATCTTCTAGAGGAGGTTCAGACCTCAGAGGGAGAAAGTCTTCACTGAAGGGAAGTAGAGTCGGGTCCTTTTTAATAAATAAAGTAGAAACAAACTGGATTTTATTATATTTTATAATTCGATATTGTTTCAGGACGCTCTCTGAAGTTCACCTTCTCATAGTGGCAGCAGAGTAGTGATGCTTTTCTCTCTGGTGCATTGAAAACTTACAGTAACAAATGTTTATTAACCTTTTTTTAAGATATATGGAAGGCAGGGAATTAAATACTGATATGATACCAATGCAGAATGAATAATTTCTCTATATATTGCTACTACACACTACTGGAATGTACTTTTTTTTTGTCCGCTGATGTGTTGCAACACTGTAAATTTCCACATGATGGGATGGACAAACTAAGGATGATGTGATAGGAGATAGGGTGTGAGATCTTATCTTAAATCAGAGGAAACAGAGACAGAGTGATGACATGTAGCAGATGCAGCAGTGAGTCAGATTTGAGCCCAGGATGCTGCTGTGATCATCTAAAGTTTTCAAAGTAAAAAAAAAGGCAAAATGCAAAAAAATCACCGCTGGTGCAAGAAACGTCAAATGTTTGAGAAGAGCACGGCAAATCCAGGAGCCTGTAGTCAGGTGTTTTAAAGATTCAGGGCTGAGACAAAGTTTAAGAAGCTAAAAATGAAAGAGATGGCACAGATGCAGATATAGATTTATAAATATAGATCATACAGGTATAGATATAGAAGTACAGGTATAAATGTAGATACAGATACAGATGTTTCCTGGTCCTTCTGTGTTTCCGACTCTGTGCTTCAGCTTCTACAAACACTGGTCACAACTTTTCTAATTATCCACACGTCCAGTGTTTCTGTTTTCAATGAGCGACCTCCAGTGACCCTGAAGATGATGATGATGATGATGATGATGATGTCATCCAGCTGTGAAGACACTGAGCCTCTATGTTCACTGGATGAGAGAAGCACAGATGTTGCTCCATCTCAACACACATTAAACATGACTCATTAATAATAGAAACTCTTTCCTGAGGAGGATTTCCTGCTTTTAATTCTCTATTTTTACTTCAATAAATCTCATATCGACGCGTCGTTTCTCACGCTTCGACATGTTTTTACAGTAAAATGTCAGATTTCTCGTGAAAACTTTATGATAAATCATCAGAATCAACTGTATCTGACCCAGGTTTAGGCCGATACCCGTCAGAGGAAACACACACACACACTCACACACAAACACACACTCACAGTCTTATCAGTGTGTGAGGAAAGCGATGCCAGTCGGTACCATGTCGACCTGCTGAGTCAACTCACACTCTCATTAAACCGCTAATGAGATTTGGCCTCGGTGAAACCAGGAGGTAGATGGCACCGGGTGGAGTGGCCAACAACCCCCTCCATCACACACACACACACACAAACACACACACACACCACAGATACCTTCCCTTCATTAAGGATTCTCCTCACACACCACTCTCTTCATGTTGTTTACACTGCAAAAAGTCAAAATCTTTCCAAGAATACTTGTATTTCATGTCAAAATGTCTCATTTCTAGTCAAAATTAATCTCTTTCCACTTAAAATAAGACTCACCGCCTAAAAATTAACTTGCTTTTAGATCATTTCACTAATTTTCACTTGAAATAAGTAGAAAAATCTACCAGTGAAAGCAAGTTTTTTTGTGCTTGTAAAGAAAAACTTGCTCCACTATTGATTTTTCTACCTATTTCAAGTGAAAATCTGCTTGTAAGAAGTAAAACATCTAAAAACAAGCTGCTTTTTAATGTGATGAGTCTTATTTTAAGTATAATGAGATTTCTTTTGACTAGAAATAAGACAAATATTCTTGAAAAAAGTCTAAATCTTTCCAAGAATACTTATTATTGCTTGTCAAAATGTCTCATTTCTAGTCAAAATGTATCTCTTTCCACTTAAAATAAGAAAAATCACCAGTGAACTTGCAATCATTTTTTTTCAAACTAATTTCACTTGAAATAAGTAGAAAAACCTGCTCCACTATCCACTATATTTTTCTACTTATTTCAAGTGAAAATCTGCTTGAAAGAAGTAAAACGTCTAAAAACAAGCTGCTTTTATGTGATGAGTCTTATTCTAAGTATTTGAGATTTCTTTTGACTAGAAATAGGACAAATATTCTCTGTGAGAGTTTGAGTTTTTGCAGTGTAGCCTACTCACTTCCAGCAGAAACTTGACCAGGATGAAGCATTAACACGGGAGCAGCAGAGCGGAGGAGGAAGCTGTTTCTTCTTCTTCTTGGGTTGTTGGCGCCCCCTGTTGAATGAATGTGACCCGAACTGGAAACAACCAACATCAACATGAAAGAGAAACACTTTGACTTTGAAGTGGTGGAGCTGAGCGGAGGATCCAGCTGCAGCCGTGAGTCAGAGAGGAGCTGCAGCAGCGAGCGAGCAAGCGAGCAGGTATCAAAGGTTATAATTAGTGTTTGACCTGAGACGTGACTCCATAAAACACAAGGAGGACGTTTACAGAGATTTACTAAGAGAGGGCACATTAAACTGCACATTTCACATCTGACTTCTTTTTTTTTTTTATGTCCGTTAAGTGAGTAATACTTTACAGATCAGTCAGATGTTCAGAAGCAGCACAGGTACATGTGTCTGTACATGTGGGTGGTGTACCTACCTCATCGTCCAGGTGACGTGTACTGATGAGAGATGACATCATGTTGTGATTCAGATGAAAACAAGGAAAAACAAACTTCACATAGAGGAAACGTATTTACACAGAAAAGATCAATCAAAGTCAGTAGCATCTAACATATACAAGACAAAATAGATCTGTTTTGATCAGCGTCTTTAAAGGGATAGTTCAACATTTTGGCAAACTGGCCCATTGCCATAATCCCTATAGTCATAGCAGTAGGTTTGTTACCTTTAATTGTCAGTGCAAGCTGTTTTTAGAACGGCGGAGCAGAGCCGTGAGCTGCTCCGAGCTACGCTACGGAGGCTCATTATGGGATTTCTTGGTTTCCCTCATCAAACTCATCAAATACACAATCCAACAACTGCAAAATGCTCTGGAGGACAAGTTGTGACCTGCACATTCACCACGCTATGAGATAATAACACAACGTTACCACACAGAGTTGTTTTAGAGGGAAATGCAGAGACTGTTGATGAAAAACTGTTCCCGTCGGGAGCAGTTTTTCCATCAAGTGGTTTTCTCTGCATTTACCTCTAAAACAACTCTGTGTTAACGTTGTGTTATTATCTCATAGTGTGAAGCTCAGAGCGTTGTGGAGTTGTTGGAGTGATGTATTTGATGAGCAAGAAATCCCATGAGCCTCTGCTCCACCGTTCTAAAAACAGCTTGCACCGACAATTCAAGGTAACAAACCTACTGCTATGACTATAGGGATTATGGTGATGGGACAATTTGCCAAAATGTTGAAGGACGTGAATGAAGCAAGAAGCTCTCGGACAAAAGCCAACAAAGCCTCAGTAACAGTGACATCACTGAAACACCTTCATGAAAGCTGCCATTCAGAAACCACATGTAACCAGGTTCAGTACCACACACACACACAAGTGACTGTAGCCTTGAGCGACTCAGAAAAGTATCACAAGTTTATATTTAATATCTGCTAGATTAGATTAGAGTGTTTTTCTTATATGATATCCAACATGTGGACAGCTAAACAGCTTCAGGTTCACTGCATGGACGCTTCGACTTTAAATCAAAATCAGTGAAGTCCATAAAAGCAGATCTGAACGCGTGCGGACATTTATGGATAAAAAAGAACGAATAAAGTTGGAGATTTTCTGTCCTGCAACTCAACAGTATGATAACATTTGATGAAAAATACACACCTAACCCTCTCTCTGAATTCTCACTTCTATATTTGAGCATAGAAGAAGAGAACGAGTCTTGACCTTTGACCTGGACGGCGCTGTGTGTGTCTGTGTGTGTGTGTGTCTGTGTGTGTGTACTCTGTGATGAAACAGGTGGAACGTTCTCTCTCTGCTTCGTTTATGCCGATATTTCATGATGAAGCAGATTCATGGAGGCCACATGATTTCTCTGTTTTCTTTCGCATTAATCTTCACTGTGTGCGTGTGTTTCCATCAGCGCACACACGTCTTCTTCTTTCCCTATAGATGCTATTCATCTGGACCTGTCCTGTGTGTGTCTGTGTGTGTGTGTGTGTGTTAGTGCAGGTACTTTCTGATGAATTCAGACCTACAGCCTCGTTCTTGGCTGAGGATCTTCATTCCTTTGTCCAATCAGCCGAGGTCGGCGCGCCTCGCTGTTCGACCCCGGGGATGAACTGACAGAGAAAGTTTCTCTTTCTTTTCTGTTCAGCTTTTTTATTGTTTTTTTTTTTATTATTATGGCAAGCCATTTTAACATTTAAAAGCCAGACTGACTGGATATGTGTTGCAGATATCTGTAATTCAGTTTTGCCTCATCAAAAAGAATATTTCCAATATCCGCAACTACATTTTTCCTATCCACAATTGTTATTCCAGATATCCACAACTACGATCTTTCGAGGACAAATGACATCACTTTTACCATTCATGTGTATGAGGTTTGTCATTACAGATATCTACAATTCAGTTGCAGATATCCGCTATGTGAATTAGAGTTAAAGTTTATTTAGGATAGCCCCTTGAGATGCAGCATCCCGTTTCGAGGGGGTCCCTAATACAGAAACAATGCAAACAATACACAAACAAGACAAACTATTACAATGATACAAAGCACACAAAGCACACTGCACAAAGCACAATTACGGATATCTGTAACTGAATTACGACTAGTAGTAATTTCAGTTCATGATATTTAATTCACCTCAATTAAAGATATCTACATGTCCCTTTTCAGATATCTTAAATTAAGTTTTGACGAGGCAAAATTAAGTTGTAGATATCTGTAATTGGAATTACTACGTCATTTGTCCCAGGAAGACAGATATCTGTTGTGGATCTGAATTTGTCCTACCTACTGTAGGAAGATCGTAGTTGTGGATATCTGAATTGTTCTTTTTGACGAGTTTTGACGACTGAATGACAGATATCTTGAATGAAAAATCCAACTATTCAAAATGTAGTTACGACAAGTCAGAAAGACGTTGTTGATATCTACAATGTTAATTCCTGATAGTCAAACTTAGCTTTTAAATGTTAAATCCGCTTGCCATATTTTATTGCTCATTGAGAAACAGTGACCTTGCAAAAAGAGGAAACAATAAACAGTGACGTCACTCATAACATTGTGTCATTATTCAATTCAACGTCCATTTATTTGTATTGTGTAAAATCATAGTTGCCTTTATACCTTTACAGTCTGAGATCAAGACCTTTAACAGAGCCCATAAAGAGCAGCACTTAGCGATGGGAAGAGAAGGAGAAGAAGAAGAACAGGACGGCACGGTGGTACAGTGATTAACACTGTTGCTTCTCAGTGAGAGCTTTCTGGGCTCGATTCCCAGCCCCGGAGCTTTTCTGGGTGGAGTGTGCGTGATCTCCCCGTGTCTCTGCTCGTAGCTGCTCTCCAAGTCACGGTCCAAAACCATGCAGAGTGTAGACTGAAAAGCTTCTTTGTCTCCATGTATCATCCCTGTGATGGAGGCTGAATCCCACCCTCACTGGGAGACCCTCTGATGGCACTAGTCTTAACAGATGGGGTGAGTCTAAAGTTAAAGAGATAGTTCAACATTTTGGCAAAGTGGCCCATTGTCATAATCCCTATAGTCATAGCAGTAGGTTTGTTACCTTTAATTGAGGGTGCAAGCTATTTTTAGAATGGCGGAGCAGAGCCGTGAGCTGCTCAGAGCTACGCTATGGAGGCTCATGGGATTTCTTGGTTTCCCTCATCAAACTCATCAAACACACAATCCAACAACTCCAAAACGCTCTGGTGGACAAGTTGTGACCTGCACATTCACCACGCTATGAGATAGTAACACGTTACCACACAGAGTTGTTTTAGCGGTAAATTCAGAGACTGTTGATGAAAAACTGCCTCTGACGGAAACACACATCAGCGGTTTTGCATGAATTTCCCTCTAAAACAACTCTGTGTGGTAACGTTGTGTTATTATCTCATAGCGTGGTGAATGTGCAGGTCACAACTTGTCCACCAGAGCGTTGTGGAGTTGTTGGATTGTGTATTTGATGAGTCTGATGAGGGAAACCAAGAAATCCCATGAGCCTCCGTAGCGTAGCTCTGAGCAGCTCACAGCTCTGCTCCGCCGTTCTAAAAATAGCTTGCACCGACAATTAAAGGTAACAAACCTATAGGGATTATGGCAATGGGTCAATTTGACAAAATGTTGAACTATCCCTTTAAGCTACTTTTGCCCCAGCAGAGATAAGGACTCATCACTCCTGTATCAACCTTTCAATGACAAACAGATAGAAGAACTAGGGCAAGTACATAATGTTACGTCCAGTATATTGATATCCAAAGGGGAAACGTCACATTAGTATCATTACATAAATAAGAACAACCATCCATCCAAGGTACTGATAACACCTTATAAGGTTAACAGTATCATCATCATACACTGTGAGATACAACCCAGGCTCTATCTCTCAACGTTGACAACTCGTCCTTCTTTAATATTTTCCAAAATACTCTAAAGCCTGTCCTTCAACCCCCCTCCCCGCCCTCCTTAAAAGGTTGAGCTCTTCCTACAACTTGTGGTCAAGGCCACTCTGCACCCTCTCTGTACCAAGTGCTTTGTTGAGGAATGTTAATATATTTTCCCATAAGTCCTGAGTCATTGGCACAGATGCAACATGTGCATCTGCTGTTTCAGCATCAACCTGGATCTTGTAGTTTAAGTCTTTAACTGTTTTTGCAGCATCAGGTGATGAGAAAGTTAACTCTAGTTTTATTCTTGAAGGGAAGGACGGTTCATAAAAAGGAATTCAGCATCAAACGGTCGTCCTACCATGGGCTCACGAGCTTCTGAGACGTTAATCCAGAAATGTAAACTTCATTTCCCAGACGTCTGGTTTGAAGCCTCTGTGCCAGAATAACTCCACCATCACTCATGCAAAAATGTAATCGCTGTGAAAGGACCCATAATCAGGACTGGGAGTGCTGGTGCACCCAGGAATTCCAAGGGAGTGTGATCACAGCCAGACTGGCGTTGAAAGCTCGTATCTGTGGCTTAGTGGGACACCAGAGTCCCTCAGGACCATGTGGAGGTTTAGCCGCGGGGGAGGCAGGCGAGGCAGGTTTTAGTGAAACCAGTTAAGGCTTTAAATTGTTAAGGCAGCAAAGAGGCGGTTTTGTCTCAACAAGCGACAACAGGTGACAACAGCAACCTCAAAGGCAAATCACTAGCAGGACAAAGACCCAGATTAGCAGCGATAAACCAGTGCAATGTGCATTCACTGTCTCACAGCTTTAAATCATGTTAAATTCAACACCAATAAGCAGTGCACCGTCATCACGAACATGCAGCTGTTTAGCATTTTAGCGTGCCATTTCAAAATGCTAATATGTGCTAATTAGCTCTAAACACAAAGTGAAAGTCAGACTAACGAGAATGTCAGTGGTTTCTGGGGAAAGGTTGAGGGAAGAGGTTGCGACTCATCCTGGGGTGAGGTGGCAAAATGCCTGAACCAAATTCATAGGAAGGCAGCAGCCAGCAGCAGATGTCAACAGGTTTAATTTAACAGGCAGGGGGTTACCAAGGTGAGGAGTCACTGTCATGGTTTGTCTGTATAGAGTTTTATGGGAATTTATCTCAAGTGGATGTTGAGAAATATTTCTGTGTAAAGCTAAAACTCAAAACTGTCCATCTCAATCTTATGTCAGCACTGTGATTTTGATACAACCTCCATTAAGGATAGCCAACAGGTCATACTTAACCCGACACGAACCCTTTGTTACAACCAGCTCAGATCAATTAGCGACTCAATCAGGATCAGCCGATTTGCGTATTATCAGAATTGAATGGAGTTGTAATTTCACCCGATGAACCGATCAAGACAATTATCAGACAATCAACAGCCAGGGTTTTTCCGACTTGGTTAAACATTCAATGTCAATATCCATTCAATGTCCTAGTTTTTTTTTTCTCCATCCGGTGTTGTGATCCCAGTTCTCCCCTCGGGCTTTGTCTCTCTCTTTCCTACTGTTTCCCACCGAGCTCTGTCCCGTTTGAAGGGAGAAGGAAGCCCATATGTGGAAACACCTCGCCTCCAAGATGTAGATGGGAATTATAGAAGAGAAACATTTCAGGGCCGCTGACTTGTATCATCAGAACAGACAGCCTTCTTTCATATTCAATGGGGAACTATGCTAATACTATATACTAAGTCCAATCGCTCTTCAGCCTTTTGCTAACCCTCCTCCCGACCATGTGCATTTGTTTACAACAAAGCCGGTGAGCTATCAATCAATAGACCAGTATGCAGTGTTATATGTCATATACAGTTGTTACTGTTACAACGTGTACATTTGTGTAGTTTTATCTGTCATAAACAAGAGATTACGGGGCACGTTTGTGACACCGTGTGCAGAGACAAGAGCTGGGACAACAAGGCAGTGGCACTGATCTTGGAAAGTTGTTTTTTCGGCCAAGAGACGCTGTGAGTGACACGCACGCTGAAGGCAGTGAGCCGTCATTCTCCCTGTCATTTATTAAACCATCACAATGGGCACTATGCATAGCTCCACTACTTCCTGAACTTAATGCTGCTCCTTTGTTTCCTGTCTTACATTATTGGACAAACTGATTAATCCAGGTGTGTCTAACCATTGTGACCACATCAGATACACCTGGCTGGATTAATCAGTTTGTCCGATAATGTAAGACAGGAAACAAAGGAGCAACATTAAGTTTAGGAAGTAGTGGAGCTGTGCATAGAGCCCATTACTCCAAAGCTGTTTAATTAAGGTAATACAAATTTTTTAAAAAGATGGAAATCCTGCATTCTCTTTAATAGAAGGGGAAAATACCTGACAGTGATATTCTCAGCAGCAAGGATGTGCATACGGCTGCAGAGATCAGTGATCAGCCTCAAAAACCATGATTGGAGCACACTGCAAAAACTCAAAATCTTTCCAAGAATATTTGTCTAATTTCTAGTCAAAACTAATCTCATTAACTTGTTTTCAGATAATTTTCACTTGTTTCAAACAAATTTTCACTTGAAATCTGCAGATTTTTCTACTTATTTCAAGTGAAAATTAGTTTGAAAGAAGTGAAAATGATCTGAAAACAAGTTCAGTTTTAGGTGATGAGTCTTATTTTAAGTGGAAAGAGTTTAGTTTTGACTAGAAATGAGACATTTTGACAAGAAATAAGACAAATATTCTTGGAAAGATTTTGAGTTTTTGCAGTGCATCGCTAGTTACAAGTCTGACCAACCATTATGACCTCTGTTAAAGCCAGCTAAGGTCCCACTCATCCAATAAAGTCCAACAACCAAACCGAGGCTGATAAGTAAAAGTCCCACCTCTATTGTCTCACACTGTCTAACGACTAAAAACATCCCAGACGTTTTCTACCTGCGTGTTTAGACCTCTGCTTTAGTTCAAACCCTTGTCCATCCATCTGCACCGCTGCCCTCCTCCCCTCTCGTTTCAACACAGAAGCTATTATAACTGGCACAGAGCAGAGACCACAGTAACAGCAGATCCTGTCAGGAGGTGAGGAAATACAGTCTCAATCGTCCCCATGGCGCTGCCTCCTCCTCCTCCTCCTCAGACTTTGATGCACTGCCAAGAAGATATTTTTCTCACACTGTTACTCAAGATGGCAAGAGAACAGAGAGGGACACAATCACTCAAAAAATGATACTGTACTTAGAAAAGTTGCGCTACTTTTATATCTTAACACCCCTCCTTCAGTTTGCAGCTTTAATACCTCCACATTTCAGAGGCTTTTCAGTCCTCTGGGTGATTATTGTCCAAGTGGGAGCGGTGGTGTAATGAGTATCCGAGGTGACTAACCAGTAGCTGAGGGTGAGTCACCGACCGACCCCGTTTTCACAGGCTGCACTTCTCAATGCTTTCCCTTCTGGTCCCTAGAGGTGATGAGTGGCTCCAGTGTCGACACAATGGAGGCACCGCTGCAGCCCATTCAAGTTCTGGGGCAGATTACAGGGCTTTTCAAATCCCCTGGGTTTGATCCTCCACTGTGCTTCGTCATCCCAAAACTCGAGGCTGCACAATTATTCAACCACTTGTGTTGATGGTGGGGCCTCACAAAGGAACGAGATAAAGGCTTTGTTGATCATAATTTAAGGATAAGTGCAACAAAACCTTTTTTTTTTTTAAAAAAAGCCAGATATGATTGTTCTTGGATTGGCTTTTGTTTCAAATGAAACCAAAAGAGCAAAAAGTGAGACATACACTGCAAAAACTCAAAATCTTACCAAGAATATTTGTATTAAATGTCATTTCTAGTCCAAACAAATCTCATTATTCTTAGAATAAGACTCATCACATAAAAAGCAGCTTGTTTTTAGATACTTTTTATTTCTTTCAAGCATATTTTCACTTGAAATAAGTAGAAAAAATTAATAGTGGAGCAAGTTTTTCTTTCTTATTACAAGCACAAAATACTTTGCTTTCACTTTTTCTACTCATTTCAAGTGAAATTTTGTTTGAAACAAGTGAAATTGATCTAAAAACAAGTTAAATTTTAGGCGGTGAGTCTTATTTTAAGTGGAAAGCGGTTGGTTTTGACTAGAAATGAGACATTTTGACAAGAAATAAGACAAATATTCTTGGAAAATTTTTGAGTTTTTGCAGTGTAACTTTGTGTAGGCTAACAAAAATAAATTTGTGTGCTTGTACTATAATGATAGATGCAGTAATGATATATCACAGGAGTCTATTGTTAGTTCAAAGCAAGAGTCATGGATGAAAGAGAAGGTGAAGGATGGACAGAATCGGTCTTGTTGGAAGACGTAGATTACTATCATCGTGGCTGTAATCGTGGCGTGTAATACGGCAGCGACGTGAGCCCTGATGTGACCCCACCAAAGCAAACACACAAGAGCTACACTGTTGGCATCGCACGAACACTGAGCCTTTTCAAAAAGGACGGATAAATTACAGTCTTGGAGGGAGAGGGAAAGGCCGAGGCAACGAGGAAGATCTGAGCCCTTCAGTCTGAAGTGCTCATTATGGAGCCGAGTCGCTGCACAGCGAGGTCATGATGAATCTACCTGTTAATAACAAGGTTGCTGAGGGGAAAAACATGAGGAGAAGATGTAATTTAGCTGCATTATAATACTACAGCACAAAAGGCATTTATTGAATTAAAACTTGTAATTTAATACATGGCAAGCTAATTACCCAGCTAATCTGCTAGTAGCACCTACATTTTTACAAAACCTGAGGTACAAAAGTACATTAACTGAATTATATGTAAAATTATACACTTACCTGCAGGTATTAACTTCATCCTGTCGTATTTCAACGGCAAGTTTCAGCAATGTTACATCTTTTGTCAGATAGCATTAGCCAATTACAGATAATTCTACATACAAACATTTTTTTTAATATACAATATTTTTTACATTATGTAGGCTACTTTTAAGATTGTGTAAAACCCAGGTGCCTATGGTAGCAGGTTATAGCTAATTGGCTTATGTCATTTGCCTAAACTTAATTACAGATTTTAATTCATGCTACAATTCATTCACCAGACTAGTTTTGACTTTTATTTATTTATTTATTTATTTTTAAATATTTGGGTTACGAACAAGTGGGTCTAACAACAAGTTAAAAGTTCAGATGTTGCTCATAAACAGATGTGTTTTGCTATAACTGACAGGTTCACATTAACAGATTCTTTAGTATGGAAATCACAAAGAAAGAATAAAACCACCCACATTAGAAAGTGCATCTTAATAGAACTTTTAAAGTTCGGTTACAACTGGCAAATGCATGTGCTTGTAAACTGCATCCATCTGTCTGTCGTCTGCAGATGTTTCATTTAAATTGCAAACACTCACTTTTCATTTCATGGTCATATGATCAAAGGGGCATGTTATAGCTCAGCCTCCAGAAAGTGAAAGTGTAAGTGAATTTTTATTCTCAGAAGAGACAACAAACCCATTTGATAGGCATGTTTCTGCACATATGGACAAGTGTCGTGTTGCATGAATCAGGAAGATGTGATGAGCAAGACTTCTGCGGCTGGAGGAATGCGATCAACCAGACTTCCTGCTGTACCAACTAACTACTGTACGTCTCTTGTTCTTCCTTCAGAGCTCAGACTGACTTCTTTGAACCTCCCAAAACTTAACGATCATTCCACCATCTGTGATAATATTTAACCAACCTCTTTATTTTCTCCCTGCCCCTCCCCCTCTGTCTGTCTCTGTGTGGTTTTTTGGGCATTAACTTCCATTATATTTTCTGCTGCTATTTGGAAAAGTAATAAAAACAGACAGACAGAGAGACAGTGAGACTGATCTTTTTCGTCTTTACCATCTCTCTGAGCTCCAATGGTTAGTGGAAAAACAGTGTTTGTACGCCATCTAGTGGTGAAATGTATGGCATACACAGTGTGAGTGCATTTCTTTGTAATGACAGGGCTTTCCCCAGATTCATTGTGATGATTAAGACACACTCATGAATTATTACATGCAAGATGTTAAGCTCAGGTGTGAATGTGTGCAATGCATGATTATTCAGAATATAATTCACAAAACTATCTTATCACTGCATAACCATGGTAAATAATGCTAAATTAAAAGCATTAAATCAGCATATCATCTCAAACGAGATGCCATATGCAGCTCAGTGGTTTAAAATGGGTCCATGTAACACATTTACATCCAAAGCCTGTACAAAAACATTTAAATCTGCCCTAATGAGAGAGGGAAAATGCAATAAAAATAGAGGAAAAAACGAAAATAAATAAAGAAATCAAGTTAGAAAGCTGTGTATTGCAAGGATTACCTTGTAAATAAATACAGCGTGCGTGCAAAACAGATAAGGAAGATAAATTTTGCAACATACATTTTGGAATTAATGATAATTAATAATTAATGAAATGATGAATTAATAGTACTTCACACATAGGCTACCTAACCTAAAACTAAATTAAATTATTAAACTATAATTTAACACAATTCCTCTCTACAGGGAGATGATTTGAAGGCATAGTTGATGTATTTCACTTCATCTATCCCATTTTTATTTATTTTATTCATTTCAACATATCATAATCATCAATAGGCTACTGATAATCGATCCTGCACAGTACTACAGACAGACACAGCCAGTGGCCGAGGAGAATCATATCAGTCAAAACTCAAAACTTGATCTAGAGCTGGGAAGCCTGATGCTGCGTTTGTGGCAACTCGGAAGTCGGAATCTCCAGTGTCGATTTTAATTGATGTTTTACCATTGATGGTGTGTTTTTTTTATTTTGTTTTTTTCAATAGAAATCAATAGAAGTCGGGGTAGATTTTTTTTTCTCCGACTACGCCGAGTGGGAGCTCCGACGTGACACGAGGTGGCGTTTTGATTGCACTTTCTGAAGTAGGAGAAACGAGAGAAGCTCGGAGTTCCGAGTTGTCCTGAACGCAGCATGAGCCATCCACCCACCAACCCATGCGGTGACGTCACGGAGCTCTGACAAGCTGGTGGTGCCGGAAGAAAAGATGGCGGATCATGAGGAGCAGCTATCCGACGAGGAAAAGGTAAGACACCGATTTAATCGCAGGTTTAACCCCACCGATTGCGCCCGAATTTGTGGGTCACGTCGGCGGCCGTGTTCCCCGGTGCTTCCCGGGCGTCGTGTGGCGATATTGAGTGATTTTTTATTAAAGAAAAAACCCTCCCAGGGCCTCGACACAACACAACACAACCGCTGCTTGCTTCTGCTCTGCTCTTATTATTTTTAGCTCAACTTCCGCTCATTTGCGAGTCGAGGCTCCTTGTACGGTCCTGACTGTAAAAATAGGAACCGTGTTACATATTATACATATTATAAATCCACCTAGGCTTCACCTCCCCACGCCCTTTTCGCCATTTCACCCCCCGTGTGTGTCCCTGGTTGTTTGTGTTAGGGAAGTTTTCACACACCAAAGATCTTTAGCATGTTAGCCGCAGGATGCTAACACGTAGCCGGACTTGCTAACACGCCCTTTTTTTTCCTTATGCTCTTTGACACCGTTTTTTCTGTCATTGCACATTAAAAATAATGTTGATAAATAGTGTTTTCCGCTTTTCTTTATATTTTAAAACTTATACTACATGGCTGCAACCGTGTGTATTGTGCAAAGCTGACTTGCTAACTAACTAACTATACTATAACTGCAATAATAATAATATTCTTGATAATAATAAAAATAACAACAGGGCTTTAGACTAACGCTCTTCACAAGGAGCACCCTGGTCCCTAACTTAACATTTCATGAGTGCACGCAGAAAATTTAGAGGCGTACACCGTAAACCGACCTACTAAGCAAATATTCACATTTCCTTTTCATTCACATTTCCAGCTTCTTTGAGCTGTTCCTTCCTTGTTTCACCAGTGTTAAAAACCTAACCGCAAATTTATTGCATAAGTAGATGAAAATTTTAATTGCACTGTCTTAAATTTTATGGGTACCTTGGAGCCTTGCAATAAAAAAAAAACAGCAACTTTATTTATGTATAGCACCTTTAAAAACACAAGTTTACAAAGTGCTTCACAAAAGCAACATATAAAGATCACAGAAGATGAATGTAGTCACATGCCAATGTCACAAGCCGTAGGAGATGATGCACCGCCCGAGCATTACAGCAACAACACAGGCGATACAAGACCCCAACAACAAAATAACTGAGACCAGTAAAACTGAGAGCGTCTGAGTAAAACTGTGAGATCGCGACAGTAAAAGCAGAATGGGGAACTAAACCGGCTAAGGAGTTATGGGTAGGAAGACGATTAAAATAAATGCAAGTCTGTAAAAGTGGATTTGAAGAAGTGAATTAAAAGACGTCACGTTTCAGTGAGTAAAAATAAAGCGGGAACTTGTAGCATGAAGGAAATGAGCCGAAATATCATCACACAAGTCAGTTATAGTGACAGTAATGTTCATATTTTCCAGTATTAACAGTCTGTATCGGCAATATTTATGTTTTTTTAAGGACAGTGGTGTACAGACAGTTGTAGTTAGAGTTTGATGCTGTAGGCAGGTTACACCCCACGATGCTGCTAGCACTCTTCACTTTCCGTTTTTACTTAACATTTCCTTAAAAGTGCATGAACTCACACACCCACTCATAGCCGATTACACCCTGATACAGCTGCTGTCACATCTGTCTGCAGGAATCATAGCTGCACTTATTTTACATTTTCTGATAAGTGGGTTTTGACTTGACGTTGGCAGAGCTTTGTTTTTCTGTGATAACTCCTGCTTAAACTATTCATTAACTCACAAAAAAATCCTATTGCATGACTTTTTACAGTGTTGTAAGTTAGTTTGAATGTAATACTGTAGTTTTAGACGTCTATATGAGCTCTAAAAATCACTGTAAAGTAACTAAACATTTGAATACAAGTAAAGCCAGTGGATTAATACATAGTAAACACATAGTATTGAGTGTTTGTATACGATACTCTTGTGTTTTTGTGTTGATCTCACAGTAAAACCTCTTCCCAGCCCTGGGGTTATGTAATCCAACCTAATGCACAGTTAACGGCTGGTTTTTATTTGCAGCCTGAGTCAGACGGGGGTTTTTTTTTAAAGACTTTCCTGCAGCTCATTGACCCGCGGGTGTGACTGCATCATCACGCTCATCAACACACAGGCATCAGCTGCTCCACATTTCACTGCAGGACTACAGGGTGTGTTTGTGTCTGTGTTTGTGCGTCTGTGTGAGTCACTGTTTGTTGTATGTCTGTGTGAGTGTGTTGTTGCCACCTGATGATTTAGTAACACACAAGGCTTCACCGTGAATAAAGTTTTGCAGGTATGAAACTGTGGTCGAAGCTGTTAACGACTCTTCAGGCTGGTGCTGTGAGGATCTTTTCATCTCTTGACCACATTGGTTTCCACTATTGTTGAACCACTTTCACTGTTCGGCCAGACAGTTTTTTCTTTTTCTTTTTTTTTTTATTGTTTATTTAGAGCAGGAAGAACGACTGTTGGCGACCGGCCAATATTAGACTGGTGGGAACCGTTTATTTCTTTCTCTTAAGTGCGATTGATGCTGATGTTTTGCGCCTCAAATCTTGTACTTAGTGCAGCTTTTTTACATCAAGGACTGAAGAAGAGAATCTCTGCACACTTAGATCTATGCTTGTCACATCAAGGACCCCTAAATTGGCACAAATTAGACCATGCACGGACCCCCATTGGACAAAATTTTCAAGCAAACAATAGAAATATTTGTTTTGAGACTGAATAACGTTACTTTTTTTGGGCCGATGGCGTGAATTTTTGCAAATAGTATAGAGAAATTTTATAGAGAAAGTTAAAAAAGAAGAAATGTTAAAGATTTTCTACAAATAAAGTGGTAAAATCCTCAAAACAAACAACCTCACGTTGAGAACCACTGACTTAGTGCTTGGTTAAAAAGCACTCAGCAGCATTTTCCTGTGGAAGAAGAAGAAGCGCTGCAGATGTGTTTCGTGTTCTTCTTTTGGTCTCTCCGGTGCATTTCAGCTCAGAGCGATCAGCCATCTGCTCCGACCCACCGACCGACCCCTCGGCTTGTTTTAATGCAGCTCAGAGAGAAAAAACTTGCAAAGGAAGGAAATCAAAAGAAATGAGTGTCGTCTCAGCCCTGAACACGCCGTCGGTGAGTCTGAGTAACGTTCTCCTAAATGATGTTTGAGGAGAATCTCTGACAAATCTGCAAACTTGGGATTGTGGGAATCCAAACTGGCTGTGATGATCAGATGACTATTGAATCTATTTTGGAAGAAGGAGAAGAAGAAGCTGGGAGTTTCTTAGCTGTAGGAAAGTTAAGTGAGGCTACATCAGTGTCGAGCACAATAAATAGTTTTGAGTTTCCCTCTGTAAAAAAAAAAGTGTCCCAGGAGACGGAGGGGATTTTTCTCAGTCCTGTTGCTGACGCTGCTGCTGTCGGTACCTTTGTGATTCTTTATTATACCAAAAAAAAAAAGAGCAGAGAGCTTCCTGAATGGGACCCAGTGAGTCGTCTCCTGCAGTTGTAAATGATTAAACAGCAGAATGAGTCTCGTCTCGGCCGCAGAGACCGGGCGCTGCTTCCTTCGCTCGCTCGCTCTCTCGCTCGCAGCCTTTTTAAATCATGCGGGCACTCGTCTGCCAGCTTCCTGATTACAGCAGAGAGACCACACGGTTACAACAGGAAACTCAGAGCGTTTACTGTCACTGCTCCGCTCTGTACCTGAGAACCTGGGAAGACACCAGAGCCACAAACAAAGCCCTTTTTTCTTTTTTCTTTTTTTAACTTGTCAACTTAATTGTGTATTATGAAAGGAAACGGCCTCGAACAAACGCCTGCTAACCTTTTGTGATGGTGCAGTTGTGTGTTTTAAAGAAGGTGTGGTTCCTGTTTCAGAGAGAGAGATCTTTTTGTTTCTGTTCAGTCTGTTCATGCAGATGCTGAAAGCCGTGCAAAAGGTTTATATATATGTACGAGAGGGGAAGTGATGGGATCAGTCAGTGTGTTGGTCAGCTGGAATCTCTCCATAACATTAACGTTTTTTACCATTCAGTAGATCTTTTATTGATTATTGGATATGGACTGTAGCGTTGTGATTTTGGCTGATATCCGTAGTTAAATTAGGGCCGTCACTTTTTGGAAAAATTTGATTTGAACGAATAACAAATGACCCGTAATTCATTTGGATAAATTCAAATTCACGACACCGGTGGTTAATATGGACGCTGAAACGCATCTCGCGCTTCGTGGCTATTTGTGGCACTTCCACGTCCGGTGCGTCCCCGGCGCTACAGCCGACATATCGAGCAGGTCATTACTGCTCGAAATATCGAAAAACAAGTAACCATGCCGAAAACCGGTTTTTATTGAGCTTCAAGTTGTATAATATACGTAAGTGAGTAGTAGGGCTGTCAGAACAAACTTCGCTATTCAAACAGAATTCAAATTATTTTTAAAATGAAAACATTCGAAGGTGGAAACTGATGTTCGAACGTGTGCCCTCCGCAATGATGCAAATAAACGTTGTGCATCAATCGATCCACGGATAAGTTGCGATCCGTTGCACTTATTTCACTTATTTCAATTTGCCTTCTTGAAGTTTTATATTATTTGGTGTGAATGCCCTTTAGTGGATGCTGGGACATAATAATAAGCTGGTATAGGTGTATATAATAAGATAAAAAAACATTAAAAATGTGAATATTTAACATAAGATGCATTAGGAACGATTGACAGCAGTAACAGCTATACTCCCAGTTTCAAAGAGCGTGTCCCTATAATATGATTATGACGCCATGAACGCACCCTTTGATTGGTCCATTGTCTTAACACGGTTGTTCTCGGTGGTTGTTTTGAAGCAGCATCTTTTCTGTGATTGTGCATGTTTGATCAAACAGTTGATTACATGACAGGAAGAAAAACAACCAGCTGTGCAGTTTGATGCTGCAACACATGTTGACAGCGCCGTTGCAAAACAGACGGCGAAGGCAACACTTTGACTGTGAAACCAAGTGGAGCGTTTCAATATGGGTGCAGTGGTTTGATCCCCATCTTGACACGTGTGTGCTCAGTTGCAGCACAGTAGAAGTGAGGCATTATGGGTAGAAACATCCACTAATTCCCGTATATAAGACCTAACCTAAGCCCGTCTAGGCTGGTTGAAATATGAAATCCACCTTTAGCTATAGAATCCACAGAAAGAGACATAAAATACATCTCTATACTCCCTTTTTCTCACAGTTTACAGCCTGAGTAGTTTTTTATTTCAGTCTTGAGTGAGAAAGGACATAAAGAACCTGCAGATAAAGTGTAATCCTCTTTAACAATAATAGTGAAATTGAACCATTTCTCATTTCGCTGCTCGGCTCAGTGAAAAACTGTCCGACCAAGACCATAGCGGTAATTTGGGTGCTGAAACTTGGTTGTATCTCCCTTTAACTGAAGAATGCGAACACAGAGGAGTCCTGTCTGTACGTGCCTGCAGCAGCCTCAGAAATCTGGACATGAGGAAAGAACTATGCATGGGTTTTTTTTTTGTTTTTCAGTTTTTAATGTCTTCAGGGGCCTAAACTGTACAAGCCTGAGCCTCTGCATGGAAACGTAGACTTCTGAATCGCTCCTTTTTCTGTTTCAAAAAGGAAGCGTTCAACTATTTTGCACACTGTTTGAGCCAGGAGTTTCCTATAAAAGTTGATAGATGTTAATTTGTAAAGGCCGGTGGCTTTACACGGGGCTGTGTGCATACTGCAGGCTGTAACGCAAGCCCACTGCTATTCCATATATTGCATAGCTGGCTGCTCGGGGTAAAGTGACACTACTTTTACCAGCGCAGTGTAAAGATAAGTCATCAGAGAGGGGGTGGGTGAGCTGAAGGTGACAAAATGAGCTCATTGGAAGTTGACAAGGCAGCGTTATTCAGTATTTATGCTAGGCAAGGTCACCGGTTCGATGCCGGCCAAAAGTTTGGGGGCTTTGGCAGCAGCCGAGGGCGTTCACTTTTTCACCTTCAGCGGCTCAACTTTCTACGAATTTATCATCAACTGAAGCATAATCTGATATAGATAGGTGTGATATACATCCCAAAAATATTAAAATATTCAAATTGAATTTATCCGTTCAATAGAAACCTGAGCCTATAAATCAACATATAGAAATGTCTGTGCAGGAAATAAAGGTGATGAATTGCCAAGGAACTTTTAAGTCCCCCAGTTTCCATAAAGTCGTATTAATGGTGGACTGAGATGACCTCATGGTGTCCGCCTGCACACGCCTGGATCTGATGGTTCCAGGGAACCAGTTAGCTTCGTGTTAGCCTGCTCCCTTTCACTGTTTTGGAATATCGGCAGAGTAGTATCATTCCCATGTTGTCCATTTATCTCCACGTTCACTTCGAGCCGATGAATTTTTATTTCCAGTGCTGCTATCTTCGTCCTCCGTGGAAAAGAGAGGCATCTTGCTGCTAATTAGCTTCTGTTAGCTGAGCTCCTCAATCCCAGTCACAACAGTAACTGTACGTTCACACCAAAAGCTTCCAAAGCGTCAAAAACGCCGGAAGTCAATTCATTTTCAATGAGAGCCTGGCGACACTGAGCGTCCAAAGTGTCAACAGGCGAGAAGTTGAGCCCTGGTCAACTTTATGATAATTAGCTATGACGCGGCTAAGCGGCAACTGGCGGCGACCTGTCAGAATAGAGATGTCCGTCGGCTGCTTTTTTTTTTTTCCTGCTTTTTTTTTGTATTTCAGCTCCCCAATTACCAGCGCGATCGAAGTTTGACGCCAGTCATGTGATGAGCGGCCAAAGCGGCTGATAATAGGCTATTTGTCGTTTTGGGAGCTGTCCGCTCTGACGCCGACCCTCGAGCGTTTTTGATGCCACACTGTCAGGGTAAAACAGTTTAATAGTCTCCAGTAACTATCATAAATTAAGCTCCCAGTGATGTGTAGGTATGCAGGAAAAAAATACAAATAAAATTCAAAGGAAAAGATTGCAATAGGAAAAAAAAAAGAGAGAGTGAAGTGTCTGCACTCAAGCAAAGTAGGACGCTTTGCTTGAGTGCAGTCAACACTTATTGTTTCAAATCAGCTGACGCAGTGAAATACATATTTATGAAAGCAATATTTGATTTTTGCCAATAAAAAGCCAAATAAGACATACACTGGGGCTTAAACTCTCGTTCATTACTTTTCTTCTCATTCATGTTACGGCTGGTTTTCTACCCAGAAGTAGAAAGTGTTGCGTCGCTGTGACGTAACCGGGCTTCAGACGTGTCCTCAGAAGGACGAAGCTCCTGAATTGAGACACAGCGACAGCCAATCCTCCTCCTCCTGCTCCTCCTGATTTACATGAGCAGAGAAACACTTGTCCAGCGAGGAGCCAATGGCCGCCTGGCGTCCCGCTGCGTTGTAACTCAATATTCATGAGCCTGCTGCACCTTCCTTCACCCACATCTGCCTGGTTTCTCCTCTAAACTGGGCCCGGTCCCCGGCGGAGCGTTCCGCCCTCTCCCTCTCCACTCTTTACTCTTTATCTATCTAGGATACTGAAGTGGGAGGCATGCCAGAGAAGAGGATCAAAGTCGAGGGATGGGGGGGTAGATGATGCAGCTTAAAATGCCCACGGGACAAAATATTGCCTCAGTTTATTCCTGCTGTGTTTTTATGTGTGTATGTGTGTGTGTGTGTGTGTGTGTGCGCTCCCATCTTCATTTCCATGGATCTGGATCGGCATGATAAGGCGATTTGGACGCCAGGAGTTCTGGACCAGCCTCGTGGTTTCAGTGTCAGCGGGTGTCACTTTTTCGGGGGGGGGGGGGGGGGGATTAAGAAGGAAAATAAAATAAATGGCGCTCCCTGAGAGGGTGTCGTGGACAGTGCAGTGGGAGGAGGAGGAGGAGGGGGGGGGGGGGGGGGGGGCTGGGTAATATGAGGATGAATATACAGTGAGCAGGTTGAAAAGAGACCAGCTGGTGTCTAGGCCACGAGGGCACAAAGACGAGAGGAGCCCCCACTACAGGGGCAGGGGGGGGGGGGTGACTATGTCCCACGGTCTTTGTGTACATGTGTTGATATTATTATTATTATTCCGGCTCCACAATCAGACTCCAGAGAATCCGTAGAAAGATAAAGGAATAATCGACGGTGTGAGATAAATAAAGGAGGAACAAAAAGACGACGGCGCCTGTGATTGAGACATAATTCAGATAACACACACACACACACACATAAACACACACAGCGGGAACCGTCAGATATAATTAGTCGCTGTCGCTTTGATCCTGTTCTCCTCTTTGACATCTGAGAAGGTGGATTTAAAAGAGCGTTTGGCTGAATAACTCTAACCCTTAAACCATTAGTTCATTAACAATAACCAGCTCCAATAGACTCAATCAGCTAATCGTCTCTGTACAGCTATGTTTTAAACACGGATGAGGTTTTTCCAAGGCCGATACCAATAACGAATATTAGTAATTAAGAAAAGCGATCACCGATGTTTAGAAGCTGAACATTTTGCAGTCAAAATGAAATATAACGCATCTGGGATTAGACTGAATACAATATACTGTCTGTTTTTTGATAACAAAACCTTCAATTTTTGTAGAAGAACACAAACTCCAACACAATTCAGAGCTAAAGGAGCAAGCGTTTAAAGGGATAGTTCAACATTTTGGCAAATTGACCCATTGCCATAATCCCTATAGTCATAGCAGTGGGTTTGTTACCTTTAATTGTCGGTGCAAGCTATTTTTTAGAACGGCGGAGCAGAGCCGCCTACTGCTAAGACTATAGGGGTTCTGGCAATGGGCCAATTTACCAAAATGTTGAACTGTCCCTTTAAAGTAAATGCATTAAAAAGATTGAATTTTGAAATAGGTTACGAAAATAACTGCCGTTACTGATTATCATAAAAATGCCGAATAACAGTCTGTTTGACCCCTAGTTTTTGAATATTTTAAAATAATGATTAAGCCTCAACTTCACTACTAATCAGAATCGGTGGTTCAGTGCTTCCTGCATTATATAATCAGACATGTGGCAGAGAGGGAAAAACAAACATCTAAATCAAACAAAAAGTTAATTAAAGCAACATGACATTCAGAAAGTAAACATCTGAGGTCATTCAGAGTACAATAAAAGAACAAAAGTGTGATAGATGTAGGCTAAGACAGAGAAAATATGGCACCACTGTGCGCTACATTAACAGTAACACGGACGTATCAGTCTTGTTGCCAAAATAATAAACCAAAAACTCCCAAAAACCAATTAACCTCATCCAGGTCGGTACCAGGAGAAGAGAAATCAAACGTTACCGAACTTTTCTTGAAATCTGCAACCTCCTCTTTTAGATGAAGAGTTTCCACCAGTTCCCAAAGCTGCAGCTTCAATGTTGCAAAACCAATACAATAGGGTTTATTTGCAATGATAAATCTTTATTTTCCCATTATTATTATTATTAGAAATGGGTCTGGTTTTATCCAAAGTGACAGAAATGCAAAGACAGAGTGGAACTTCTTCTATTTTTATTTCTACATAGTAACAGATCAGGACTTCCAGTGCATTGATCCAAAGGGGTCTGTGTTTCTAATCCATATCCATGTTTATCTGATAGAAATCAGAGTTTTTTGTCTTAGTATCTGGCAGGACTTCCTTCAGTTAGTTAACACGGCTCCCTGCAGAGACTCTTCAGCCGCTTGGTGCTGCACGGGGCCGTCGGTACTCAAGGCTAAGAACTGGGTCTCAGAGCCGTGCAGCGTCCCAGCGGCCTCGGTCCCAGCGTAACTCGCTTCCACCGCCGAGGCTTCATTTAACCTCGCAGCTCAACACTCACAACAGTAATTACCTCCTGCACAGGAGGTTGTAATGACTGACTGACTGGAGGGTGTTCCTCAGACGCCGACCAGAAGGAGAAGGTTTAGATTTGTTTTTCTGTTTAGATCTTCTTCATGGTAGGAAGCTGCTGACATAGTGCAATGATGCAGACTGTGCAATAGCTTTGTGGTTTTGCCACTTGCTGCACCATCTTTGCATTTCAACGCTCGAGTCAGATTCAGTTCCTTTAGTCCAGAATAGTTCAAGTTAACAGGAAGAACATGTGAATCTGGGATGTGTGACTCTTTATTGACGTTGTATTTTAGATGATCTCCAACAGGTGCTTCTAAAAACAAACCAATACAAACACAGTCAACATCAAAGAAACAGTTAGTGTGCAATTAGTAAATTATACCTTTTTAGCAGTCGGCACCAGAAATACCAGTCTGATAAAGTAATTTGTTAACGTACAAAGCAGGACGAGTGTTATTAGTGGAGCCGCAACAATTAATTGCACAATAATCGATTATTAACTTAATCGTCAACTATTTTGATCATCGAATCATCGTTTTGAGTAGTTTTTAAAGAAAAAAAGTCCAAATTCTCTGATTTCAGCTTCTTAAATGTGAATATTTCTGGTTTCTTTGTTCCTTTTTTTTATAGCAGCTTCGTTGTCGTTGCATCACCTGTAAGTTTGTCGTCTGACCTTCTTTCTGCACGTGTCGGCCTCCATAAGTCTCCATAAGGAGCTAATAAAATAATATGAATAGGTCAAAGTTCTAGTTGTTAACGGTTAATCATGTGCAGCCCTTTATTAGAAATGACTAGGGGAAGCTGTAGACAGAGACATAATGCAACTGATTTTCTGTTGTTTTGTATGCAACAACTTACAGGCTTCGTTAGTTTCAGGTTCAGTTTGTGCAATAAGGTCATTTCAATCAGTTCTCAGTAAACGTTGAACCAGTCTGGCCTTCGACGGTGTCTTTCAGTTTGACACCGAGCTGCTTTATGACAATTAACGGAGTCTCTCGTTGGTTTGTGGACAAAACAAACCATTTGAGGACGTCGTCTTGTGGTTTAAGAAACAATGATTGACATTTTTCAACATTTTATTGACCCAACAACTAATCGATTAATCGATAATGGAAATAATCGTTAGTTGCAGCTCTAGTTATTATTAGCATGTAGTCCATCCATGCTAACCTTGGCTGCATCAGAGTGGTATTTGCCTCCAGCTGTGACATAGTTGACATAGTTGTGACTTAATCCCCAATCAGGTTAGTCGACTCTTTAATTTAATAACTATTTTACAAACTCCTTAGGCAAGTAGTTAACATATTTTATAATGTTGGCTTGTATTTCAGGTTTAATACCTGAATACGTCCACAGGATCTGAACTTACCTTTGCTTTATCTTAATTCGATCAGGTCTTTATTTATTTATCTGTACGTCACTTTGTAACCTGGTTAAAAAAGATGCTATATGGTTAAAGTTTACAAACAGTGCTTGATTTATATCTGTTATTAGTCGTAATTTAGCATTTAAGCAACCAAGGAATATGTTTTTTATCAAGACTCGACCAGGTTTCACATGGAAATAAATCAAAATGTAGATAATACTCCGACGTAGAGTCGGTTGGTTCCTGTGTTGTCGCAGCAGGATTCAGGCTCTGGTCTGTTTGCATTAGTGGAACTGGTTTCGTGTGCACTGCTTAGAGGAAGAGGAAGTATTACCCTGCTTTAACTAGCTTTTAACAGTCCCTGCTTCTACTCATAATCCACTAATGGAGTATATTATTATACGTCTCTGTCAGGGATTCATCTGGACCCACAATGCACTGCTCTCTGTCTTTTAAGACACGGTGCTGATGCTGATGCTGATGCTGTGTCTGTATCCCGGTCCGGTCCTGCAGCTTCAGGCTCATTCTGCAACTCGTCGTCAGCAGTATTTACGTGTTTTGTGTATTTCTGTCTCTGTGTGTTTTCAGTTGTTTGTCTAGACTTGTTTTTATTTTTATTCCTGTCACATTTTTGTTTTGTTTTTCCCTGCTGACCGACCGACCGACCCGCCTGTCTGTCTGTCTGTCTGAGCGCCGGTCAACTGGAAACTAAAATTTCCTGCAGGTGTGACTGTGTT
Source organism: Decapterus maruadsi (assembly GCA_030347415.2). Classification (NCBI taxonomy): domain Eukaryota; kingdom Metazoa; phylum Chordata; class Actinopteri; order Carangiformes; family Carangidae; genus Decapterus; species Decapterus maruadsi. The sequence continues at coordinate 27,035,617 of CM064893.1, read as the reverse complement.
TGTCTTTCTGGAACGTGTCCACCCTGTAATATAGGGTGCAGCGCTTGGCTCCAGCCCAAAGGCATGCTGGGTAAAAAGCCAACTCTTTTTAGAATAGGACAGACTGGATTCATGGCTGCCATTACAACTATTGTATTACAGTGGAAGGACGGGACGAGAAGATGCAGAATAATGTTGTTATGGCTGATTATTATCAGAGCGTTACGGCGGTGGCGGCTCGACTCGGACTCTATTAATAGACTTTATTGAAACCAAACCATCTGGACAGAGTTCAGGTTCAGGTTGGTGTCAGATGTTTCAACTGTTGGAGGCGAGTTTGGTGAGGTCAGTTTGTGTTGGTCGTTTACACCTACACGTTTATAAATGGACGCGTAAGGTCAAACCAATCAATCATTTCATTTCTGGAGGCGGTTGAAAAACGTTTCAGCTCTAAATATTTAAAGGAGGTTAGAGACTCAAAATAGAGGCAAACTTTTACTAGATGTGTCTCTAGACTTGGAGCGGTTACGACAGGGTTTCTGCAGGGTCTTAAAAAGTCTAATGTTTGAAAATCAAACATTTAGGCCTTAAAAAGTGTTGTGTTCAAGTCTTAAATAAGTAATTTTCTCATGCTGCCTCAAATGCTCAATAAAATGCTCCCGCGACGCTTCACTGTGCTTTATTGAATGCATTTACAGCTGAAAACGAGCCCAACGTGCAACTTATATATTGTTGCTAATTTACTTTGCAAGTAATTTTGAGACTCTGCATTTGTTTTGTACGTTTCCTGTTTGTCATGATATACGTCGTAGGTCTTACATTTCGTTCATAATGGTCTTAAAAAGGCAAGGAAAGACAATTTTATTTGTATAGCCTGTTTTTCACAGTTTGTCTCAAAGGGCTTCACATGACATCGTAACAACATCCTCTGTTGGTCTTCTAAAGGTCTTCAGGGTTTCCACAGGTCATTTAAAAGCATTGAAAGTCATTAAATAAATAAATTAAGGCCTTAAATGACATTTAAAAAAACATTTAATTCGATTCCCAGAGGCATTAAAAAGTAAAAAAGAACTTTTAATTAAAAAATAGTATTACCGAATCCCAATATATTCTTAATGTGGAACCAAGTAATTGGGTGTATGTAAGTATACGTATGCACACGTATTGTATTTGCAGTTTAAATGCATTATGCTATTATGTTTAAAATGGCATTAAATTAGATTTGCTGCTGGTTCCTGGTGTTAAAAAGTCTTCAGTCTGAGCTGGTGAAACCTGCAGAAAGCCTGTGTAGCAGCCTATTAGCTGTAGTTTGGTTTAATATGATGAGAAAACTGGACTTTACAGGTTTGAAATAAGTTCCTACAAGGATTTAACTTGAATAAACATCTGGTTCTTCTGAGAAACATCTGGATGAAACCCAGGACGGCTCAGCTCAGAGTTTCTGCAGCTGGTGAAGCTGTTGATGTTCTGCTTCTCGTCGCTTGTATGTAAAGTGTGTTTACGCTGCGTCGCCGTGACGATGTAAATCACTCAGAGTCCCACTGGGATTCAGACCACAACACACACACACAAACACACACATGATGGGCTTTAAGTGGGTCATGGTGATGTCATGACGACAATAGATCAGATTAATGCAGATAAACTTTGATCTCAACGTTGCATTCACACACAAACACACACGTTTCCTCCCTGTGTGTGTGTGTGTGTGTGTGTGTGCGTCGCTCATTAGCGGGAATCAATCTGCAGCTCTTGTACACACACACTGCTAATAGGAGCCCACGGGACACACATTCACACACACACACTTACACATACAAACACACACATGCATCTGAACGCCGATCAGCAGCTTGTGATAGAGAGAGGTAGAAGGAAGAGAGTGTGTGTGTAAGTGTGTGTGTGTGTGCGTGTGTGTGTGTGTTAGTCCTCAGCACATTTTTATGTCCATATATGGTTGTAAACCACGGGGGAGGGAGGGAGGGAGGGAGGGAGGGAGGGGAGGGGCCGTCGTCGCCGTCTCGCTGTCAGTTTGACATGTGACCTGGAAACAGGAAGTGTTGTGAGTCTGTGTGTGTGTGTGTGTGTGTGTGTGTGTGTGTGTGTGTGGTGCAGAAGTGAAGTGAGGAAGAGAGAAATGAGTGAGAGACAGTGAACGTCTCACTCCGCCCTCCGAGCCACTGACACAGTGGCATCACCCCCCCTGTTGGCCGCAGCACACACACTACATATAGATTAATGTATAGTAATCAGTGTTACAGTGAATTCCAGGCATTAGAACTGGGTCATTGAACGCAACACGGGAGCAGGTTCAAACCTCAGAGCAGTACAAGCTGTGGGAACTGAACAGATTCTTAAAAAAATGTAAAATGATCAAAGCAATAGTGTAAAAATAAATCACAACTGAACAAATCCTGTCAAAAAATGACCTAAAAGTAGGAAAAAACATCCCATAATCCAATATGTGTACATATTTATATATATCACATTCTTTAACTGAGCCAGTCCACTCAGATTATTTTTATTTTTACCTGAAATCAACACTTTTTCTAACTTTTAGTGATCAGACAGAAGTCCGGATAACAGACTGCTGAGTTATAATTCAGACACAGCATCTTTATTTTTATAGTGCATTCAATGTGTTTTTACATAAAGACAAAACATTTAAAAAGAACAGCATCAAACGGCAGAAAAACATACATTTTTTTTGTAAATTAAAAAAATCTGAGTTAACAGAGTTAAAAGCTCAGAGCAAAGAATAAAAAGATCAAATAAAATAGATCAAGTTTAAAGTTCTTAAAAAGAAGAAAAATGTCTCCATATTCTGTAAAATAACTAATAAATAAGGCAAAGTTATAGATTTAGGCTCATTAATAAACACACATTCCTGATGGGATGCAGCTTTCTGCAGAGCTTTGCTGTTTTGCAAAAGATAAATGTTCAAATTTAAAAACATTTCTCCTGTAAATGTTGTTGAGTAGAGTTAGAGAGAAGCAGGAAATGAAAATAATAATAAAAAACCTGCACCTGAAGGAGCAGCTGCTGCAGCGTTAACGTGATTTTAATAAAGTTTTTAGTTGAGAATTGAAGTTTGTGGCCGTTGTTGTGACGATGCAGACGTTCAGTCTTCCCAACGTGGTCCGAGTCAGATGGACGGAGAGAGAGAGAGAGGAGCGGCTGTTCATAAATATTGATTATCTGACATGTTATTGATCTGCAGCCTCAGATGTTGCACAGTTTGTGTGTTTTTGTTTTTGTTGTGTGGTTCCTTAACGTGTGCTTTGTGTGTTTGTGTGCAGGTACGCATAGCAGCCAACTTCGTCATCCACGCCCCCCCAGGAGAGTTCAACGAGGTTTTCAACGGTGAGTCTTCGTCTCCTCCTCCTCTTCCTCCTCCTGCAGTCGTGTGTGTGTGTCTGTGTGTGTGTGTGTGTTGTTGCTTTTCTTGGCTCAGTTTGTAATAATAATAATAATAATAATAATGTGTGATTTGATTGTAACGGTGCAACACAACCTGATGACGTGAGTCGCTGATTCATCACAGCACATTCAAAGTGTTGAGGACGCAGTTTGAATCTCAACGAGCAGCGTTTTCTATGAACGGATGTTTTGGTCTCTGTTGTGTTTCATTATGTCATCGTCCTGTTAACACACACTAGTGTATATGACATCATAACAAACAGTCAAACATGGACAAAAGAAGCAGGACAAGTCAAAATTGAATTGAATTAGGTTTAAATAAAGTTTTGTGATTGATGGTAAATATAAATACACTACTATATAATCCTTTATATTTCCACTAAGCTAATATTGGCTGAAATAAATGCTGCAGGACGCACAAAATACACATTTCAAATATGATTTCAGTGTAACTGGGCATTTTGGGTTTTTCATTTTCACTTCTAAAAAACCTATAAATATATATAAATAGTTGGATCTTGTCCCAAATGTCCCTTTTTTTTTATATCCTTCTTGAATATGATTTGTTGTCCACGGTGTCTCCACACTAACACATCTGTGACACATCTGACCTTTCATCAATGAAAAAGAAAATTATTTCACTTTAACATGAACACAGATCTTTATTAATCTATGTTTAATTGTCACCTTCAGTTTTCACAGCTCACTTAATGCATGAATGAATGAACATGTCTAAAATGAAAATATAGATATATATAAAAAATAAAAACAAAATCATCAAATCATGATGTGCATGTTTATACAAGTATTTATTTAATTGTAAGGGACAATACACATTAATGACCATCAGTATGTTTATAGGAATGTAAACGTGTCAGAATTAGCAGCTAATTTACATCCACAGTGCCCTGGCAGGTAATAAACAAACAGACATAGGAATAAGGTAGATTTAAGAAAAAATAGTAAATAAAATACACAAAGAGTTAAACAGTAATCTGAAAAAGGAGGAAGTGACTGTTATCAGTTACTGTGATCTCACCTACAGAGGAATAAAAGCAGTAGTAAATATTAAAGCTATACAAATGACTGAGCCAAAGTTTCCTCCTGTGATTTATATTAATAATAATAATATCTGATAAATATTTATTCCACCGGTTGTTTACAAACTCTATCTGCTGCTTGTTTTCATGACGCATCGGGTGGCGGCGGCGGCGGCGGCGTGGGCTCATTGTCAAGTGATTTGCTTTTTCTGTTTCAGCGGCTCTTGGCAGTTTGACGAGAAAGTTTATTTTGGTGTGTGTGTGGGCGTATGGAAATAGTTTCTAACACACGGCGACACGACGGAGGGAGAAGTCTGATCCCACTTCTTCTCCTCTACTTCCCTCTGAAATAAAACTTAAAGGGATAGTTCAACATTTTGTGCAAATTGGCCCATTGCCATAATCCCTATAGTCATAGCAGTAGGTTTGTTTCCTTTAATTGTCGTTGCAAGCTATTTTTAGAACGGCGGAGCAGAGCCGTGAGCTGCTCAGAGCTACACTACGGAGGCTCATGGGATTTCTTGGTTTCCCTCATCAAACTCATCAAATACACAATCCAACAACTCCACAACGCTCTGGTGGACAAGTTGTGACCTGCACATTCACCACGCTATGAGATAATAACACAACGTTACCACACAGAGTTGTTTCAGAGGGAAATACAGAGGAAAAACTGTCCCTGAAGGCAACGTGCATCAGCGGTTTTGCATGAATTTCCCTCTAAAACAACTCTGTGTGGTAACGTTGTGTTATTATCTCATAGCGTGGTGAATGTGCAGGTCACAACTTGTCCACCAGAGCGTTGTGGAGTTGTTGGATTGTGTATTTGATGAGTTTGATGAGGGAAACCAAGAAATCCCATAATGAGCCTCCGTAGCGTAGCTCTGAGCAGCTCACGGCTCTGCTCTGCCGTTCTAAAAATAGCTTGCACCGACAATTAAAGGTAACGAACCTACTGCTATGACTATAGGGATTATGGCAATGGGCTGATTGGCCAAAATGTTGAACTACTCCTTTAAAGCAAAGAGGAGGAGGAGGTTAAATTTAAGATTCAAAGAGACGCAACGCAGCGAAATGACAAAATATTAGGAACAAACTGTAGTTGTGACACCTGTGATGTCAGAGCAGCGCCCCGAGAGACCGACTGTGTGTGTGTGTGTGTGTGTGTTTTAGCTTTTGTTGAAGCCTCGTCCTGCCTCGATAAATGTTGTCACCTAAGAGGAGCGCCGGGGGGTTCGTCTGTCTGCCTCTTATCACAACCTGACAGCCACACACACACACTGCAACACACTATAACACAATCCCCTGTTGCCTCTTTGCCCTCTTTCATCTCAGTGTGACTTTAGAGCCGTTTCCACGGAGCTAATTTACCGTGTCGGCTTCACTCCTCTGACATAAACGCTGCAAAGATCGACTGCAGGCAGCTTTTGTCTTCTGTGTGTGTGTGTGTGTGTGTGTGTGTGTGTGTGTGGTGTTAATCTGCGCTACCTGTCCTCCTCTGTCTCTCCTCCCTCCTCCTCCTCTTTCCTCTAATCTCACTCTTTTTTCTCCTCAGATGTGCGATTGCTGCTCAACAATGACAATCTTCTCAGGGAAGGTGCAGCGCAGTAAGTCCTTCCCTCCTCTCGTCCCATTCAAATTAAAACCTCGTCTCACTTTTAGCAAAAAAAAAAGAAAAGTGCGGCGCTGCAGCGAGTCTCTGCGCAGCTGGGCGTTCGCTGCTCCCTGTAACGCTGCAAATAATGAAAACTCAAGGGTAGCGAGAGACTTCACTCGACATCAAAGGTCTCCAGTCGGGGGCGGGGGGGGGTGGTTCTCAAAGTCGTTGAGAGGGTTAAAGGGTTCCTCAATGTTTTTTTTTCAGAAATGTCTAGAAATATTTCCAAAAATTCACACCATTGGCAGTAATTTGAACGTACATTGATTTAAAAAGTTAAAGGGATAGTTCACCCAAAATTCAAATTTCACTCATTATCTACTCGACTAAGAGCTGTGAGAAGTTTCAGAGTCCTCCGTTCCTACTTTGAGTTACGGGGGGGTCCACACAGCAGTATTTATCCATATAATGGTTGTGAATGGACACCAGGTTTCTTTGTCCAAAAAGACACACCAAAAAACATCCAAATACCTCCATACTGCTCGTCTGTAATGTCCCTCTTGTATTGAAGCTCCCACATGAGAAATTGTTCCGCTGGTCAGTACAAATCACGTGAGATTTGCACTGACACAGGAAGAGCAGTGAACCAAGACACTGGGAGCTTCCGCTACAAACAAGCTTAAAATATAGACTTATTTCATTTTGCTCTGAACATCTCATGTCAGGGCTTCAATACAAGAGGGACATTACAGACGAGTTTGAATTTTGGGTGAACTATCCCTTTAAGTTATTCAAAGTCTCAGAAGTACAACGGAGTATTAGGGCAACATTGAGAGTAAAAAAATCACAAACTTTGAGAATAAAGTCCTAAATGTACGACTTTACGTTCGTATTGTTTTTTTCTCATAGGAAATGTACGATTTTATTCTCGTAAATTTACGACTTAATTCTCAAAGTTTGTGTTTGTCTTTTTCTCAATACTCTGTTGTTTGTATATTTCTGGTGTTTGTTCCCAAATTTTTGTCCAATGGGGGGGGGTCCGTGGTCTAATTTATGACAGTTTAAGAGTCCTTGATGTGAAAAAAAGTTTGAGAACCACTGGATTATACTTTTTTTTTTGTATTTTTTCGTTCCAAACAGCGTGAACAAAGCGTGACTAACGTTTCTTGCTTGTCTTTTCTAGTGCATTTGCACAGTACAACTTGGACCAGTTTACCCCGGTGAAAGTCGAGGGCTACGAAGAACAGGTGAGTTGGAGCGGATTACCGGATTTCCTCAATAATTAGCCGATATTTAGCTAAAAGCCTGGGAATAAGAAACACCAGCAGCCTGCCTTCAGTAACGGCCGGTGATCCTGAGGGAAATAAAACCCCCGTCACTATTTTAGGAAACACGGTGGATGATAGTAACTCATCTCTTGGTGAGAATCTGCCGTCTTTTCCCTTTCCCTCCCTCCTCCTCCTCCTCCTCATTCAGCACTCTGGTCTCCTGTACGCTGTTAATAATGAATCAGGAGAATCCGCTGCATCACATGCATCTCTAAGCAGGTGGGACTCGAACGTGTTACTACTGCACCAGCTGACGCAGTGAGACCGGCTGCCTGGTGACATACGGGTCTGAGGCTGTCGCTTCCTTTTCAGAAGAATAAATGAACATAATAGGATGTAGAAGTTTAGATTTATTTATTTATTTATGTACAAACATCAGAAAACTATAAACATAAATAACATAAAAGAAAATATGGATAATAATATGCATTACATTAAAGATAATGACCTTAAAGGTTAAAGGGATAGTTCAACATTTTGGCAAATTGGCCCATTGCCATAATCCCTATAGTCATAGCAGTAGGTTCATTACCTTTAATTGTAGGTGCAAATTGGCTACGCTATGGAGGCTAAGGGAATTTCTTGGTTTCCCTCATTAAACTCATCAAATACAAAATCCCAAAACTCCACAGCGCTTTTGTAGACAAGTTGTGACCTGCACAACCACCACGCTATGAGATAATAACGGAACGATACGAAACGGAGCCGTTTTCGAGGTAAATACAGGGTAAATACGGAGACTGCTTGCTGAAAAACTGTCCCTGAACGCATCGCGCATCAGCGGTTTTGCATGTACAGTATTTACCTCGAAAACGGCTCCGGTAAAGGTAATAAACCTACTTCTATGACTATAGCGATTATGGCAATGGGCCAGTTTGCCAAAATGTTGAACTATCCCTTTAAGACATGATAAGATGTTTCTTCATTAACTTTCTAAAGGATGTAAAAGATCATGTTGACCTCTAAATGTGATATTAAATTGATGACCAGATGTTCGACAGAAGGGTAAATGAAGATTTACAATGTGCCTGGTTGAACATGAATGAAAATCAGATGGGGGAAAAAAAAGGAAAAATGTCAGGAAGATCTTGTATGCTATTGATAAACCTATGCACAAACAAGCATGAATGAAAAACATTAAGTTCATAAGTTTCACAAGTTGTAATAGTGATGTTATGACTCATTATTTGGCTGTATGTTCCACGTAGAAGACACAAGATGTGGAGTCTCCATGGAGGTTGTCCTGTCATAAACAGATGATTAAGAGCAGCGTCTGACGGCTCAGTTCAACCGGCCGCGGGTCGCTCTGTACAAACGTTAAAAACAGCAGCAAGACGAGACAATAAGAGAAACACGATAACCAGCTCTTCAGTTTGTGTTATTGTCGCAGCCTCGTGGGAATAAAAAGCAACAGAGAGAAAGCAGAGAGTTCAGTCTCCTCCTGACTCCTCAGGAAACAAACATCACACACACGTCACTGTGTGAAGGTTGAAGACGATGGTGGCGGTGGTGGCGGCGGTGGCAATGATTGCAGCGTCTTATGTAATGATGTCATCATGTCGCTCTGTTCCCACATGACGGGGCTGAACCTCCCCGGTCGTATCCCCAGCAGGCGGAGCCGAGCGGAGCGTGGAGGTGGAAGGCAGCAGATGGAAAGTTCAGACTGAAACCTCTTGTCGTTGACTCGTTGCATCATTTTAATTTACGTCTTCGTCACGCTCGGCTCGGCTGCCACGAGAATCCCCCTGTTTCCTATTATCTGTTCATCTGCTCCGTGTGTGTGTGTGTTGTCTTTCCATTTCTTTTATTTCTTTATTTTCTCCTCCAGGTCTTAATCACAGAGCATGGAGACCTCGGGAACGGCCGAGTCCTGGACCCCAAGAACAAGATCTCCTTCAAGTTCGACCACCTGAGGAAGGAGGCCAGCGACCCGCGGCCCCACGACGTCGACGGCTCCCTGGAGGGCTGGAGGGGCGCCGTGGACTCGGCCGTCAGGGCCTACGTCAAGGAGCACTATCCCAGCGGAGTCTGCACCGTACGTCCCAACACAACATTTAAAATCCTGTCGGAAGTTGATGAATGAAATCTGGTGGTTCGGTGTAAAAAGCTGCTTGTTGCATCATCCAAACCTCATTTTTTATGTTAAATATGGATGGACTGATCCAATATTAAGATCGGATATCAGCCCAGATACTGACTAAAAAGCTAGATTGTAATCAGATTGGAACTTCTAATGTTTCTTATGTTAAATATTCACATTTTTAATGTTTCCACTCTCCACTAAAGGGCATTCCAACACATCTGTTATGTAACATTTGCAACAGACTTTTACCAACTCAGCTCATATATGAATTTATATTTATTCAAGTGTCATGCACCAATTAAGAGACACATTTCATATTTAGACAGCAAACAAAACCATCAGAGTACAGACAAAACAAAAACCACATGGAATTCACATAAATAAGTCACTTTTTCTTAGTTGTAGCTATAGTAGCTATTTTAGCTATTTAGCTATTTTAAGACTTATTTTCTGAAGAATCATTCCAACTTTACCTCATCAGCCTAGAACGACTCAGGATTCACATTTATTTGAATCTGCAGCTCTACGTCTACGTTTTATCAACATGTTTACTACCCTGAACGTCGTCACACACAACGTTAATTTGCCTCGTTGGAGAAGGCCTTCGAATGTTCTCATTTATAAAATAGTTTTAAATCTGTTCAAATAGCAAAGTTCGTTCTGACAGCCCTTGTAGATATCGGACCTGGCTACGGACGAGACCAGTGGTTCTCAACCTTTTGTACATCAAGGACCCTAAATTGACACAAATTAGACCACAGACCCCTATTGGACCAAATTTAGAAGTAAACACCAGAAATACACAAATATTTGTTCTGAGACTGAAGAATGTCACTTTTTTTATACTTTTAAATTGGGGCCAATGGCGTGAATTTTTGGAAATATTATAGAGAAAATTCTGGAAAAAAGTGGTCCAATTTCTCCAAAAACATTTAAACATTTCTAGGAAGAAGTGGTAAAAATTCTCAAAAGAAAAAGTAAAAAAAATTTTTTTTTAAAGTAACAATTTTCTCACAAAAAAGTGGTAAAAAAAAAATGTTAAAAACGAAAAAAGTAAAATTTTCTCAAAAAAAGTGGTTGAAAATTTCCAGGGACTGAAACATAATTCTGGCAATTTACATTTTAAAAAAAAAAAAAAAATCTGATTTTTAAACCTTTAAATAAATAAATATTATTTATTATTTATTATTTATAATATTATTATTATAAAAATTTTAAATAAATAAAATAAAAAGTGGTAAAATTTCAAGAAATAAATTGGGGACCCACCTCAGATCTCTCAAGGACCCCTAGGGGTCCCCGGACCCCATGTTGAGAACCACTGGACTAGACTACATTTTCAAGTCTTATTTTCAATTTTTCACTTTTTGAAATGCGATAAACCACAAACATGAGGTTGTTCGCACCAATTTCTAACATCTTAATCCTCCGAATACACAAAGATCATCCAGTGTGTAGCCGACCCAACTCCCCCCAGTGTTTCTCTGTTGTCGGGCAAAACCACGACTCCTCTCCAGCGCCTGACCTCGTTTTTTTTCCATTAGGGAAACAAGGATTCAGCTTTAGAGTTGTTGTTTTTTTTAGCATCACCAACATAGTTAATAGTTAAAGCTTGACCTTCAGTGTCTTCCTCGCCGTCGACCAACCCTTCATCGTACCAGTTTTCTCCGTCTCCTATTTATCTATCTGAAGAAGCGCTCGATCAGCCTGAGTGAAAGGAGGCAACAAGAACAAGGATCTATTTCAGCCCAGGCAGCACACGACAGGATTTAACGGCACGTCTATATTTAGAAACTGTTGCAGTTCCCTCCATAAAGCTCCTCTTGTGCTTCTTATTTATTAATGCAAAGCGAAGAAAACACTTCTGTCGCAGACACGAAAGACTTGTTAGTCTCCATGTGGTTCGCCAGATTGTCTCCAGTCTGAACACTATACATCACATCGCAGGTTGGCATGGGATTAATGTTGTAGCTGTTTAACACAAAACACCCTGTGACTCAACTGACACTGACGCACACGTATAAAAAAAGAGAAAGACGATGAATAGGAGAAAAAATCTGACTGTTTTTGTTGCTTTTCTTCAGATTTACGGGAAAACCATCGACGGACATCAAACCATCATCGTGTGCATCGAGTGCCATCAGTTTCAACCAAAAAACTTCTGGTACGTTTCTTCTTCTTATTCGTTCTTTCACTTTGCACCACTGCTATAAGATGTTTTTACATCATCATCATCTTAAAGGACAATTCCAGGCAAATTCAACTTGGGGGTGTATGTTCCTATCATTTCAGGTCTAAAAGAAGGAATGTGAAGATTTTCAGTTTAATCGCTCCTGTTTTGCGGTAGTTGTATCTTATCTGTCACTGGATCGCCACGAATGGGCGAGGATGCAAGTTCCGCTGGTTAGCCTGTTTACATCCCTCAAAGCCGCAATTTTTCTCCACAGACAGCATCAGATGGCGACTCAAACATGTACCGAGAAGTTTATTTACTTCAAGCAAGCCGACATGCTTGTAAAACTAGATCCAGAGTGATATCTATCTAATTCAAAGTCTCCCATTCAGAGTCTCCGTTTGTGTCATAAAACACAGGAATATCGACTCTTTACTTGCTTCAAGTCAAGACCCAGTCAGATGGCGGCTGTGCTCGGTGCATTCAGGTGCAGTTAGAATTCTGCTGTTTGTGTCATAAACACAGAAATATCGACTCTTGACTTGCTTCAAGTAAAAAAAAAAATGTATCGGCGCATGTTGGAGTCGCCACCTGACACTGTCTGTTGAAAAAAATGTACACTTGAAGCAAGTAAAGAGTCGATATTCCTGTGTTTTATGACACGAACGGTAGCTCCTACTGCACCTGAATGCACCGAGCATGACAACAGGGTCTCGCACGAGACTTTGAATTAGATCTAGTTTTACAAGCATGTCGGCTTGTTTGAAGTAAATAAACTTCTCGGTACATGTTTGAGTCGCCATCTGACGCTGTCTGTGGAAAAAAATTGCGGCTTTGAGGGATGTAAACAGGCTAACCAGCGGAACTTGCATCCGCTCCCATTCAGTGCTGCCGTAGCGATGCGGGAACAGACGCAGCTACCGCAAAACAGGAGCGATTAAACTGAAAATCTTCACATTCCTTCTTTTAGACCTTGTTACAACCAAAAACGTAATAACGGCCAATAACGTAATAATTGCCAATAATGTAATAATTTTGGCCATTTCAAATGTAATAAAGCCAATAGTGTAATAATGTGCCAATAATGTAATAAAACTTTTGAGCCAATAACGTAATAACTTTTTGCCGATAATGTAATAAGGCATTACATTATTGGCTGGTTATTACGTTATTGGCCTGGTATTAAAAAAAACCTTTCAAAATGTAATAACTGGTGCCGATAATGTAATGCCTTATTACATTTTCGGCAAAAAGTTATTACGTTATTGGCTCAAAAGTTTTATTACATTATTGGCACATTATTACACTATTGGCTTTATTACATTTGAAATGGCCAAAATTATTATGTTATTGGCCGTTATTACGTTTTTGGTTGTAACAGACCTACATGATAGTAACATCCACCCCCAAGTTGAATTTGCCCGGAATTGTCCTTTAAACAGCATCTTGACATTAAAAAGGAACGCCGAAAAGCCTCTAAAACGCTGTTTGATTATGTACAAGAGGCTTCCGAGGCATTACATTAATTGGCACTTAACTCTGGAGCATTACACTGTTGGCCCTCCTAAGTGTTGCTGAGCTGTTTCTGATCGGGTTAATCTAATTGGATAAGAACTGCACCAATCCTCTTTGCCGCTGGGTTTTTTCGCCGGGCCTTATGGGTCGTTGGGTGTAATGATCCCTCCGCTTTGGTTTGTGTCAGCGAGCGTTTCCAGTAATGAGGAACCTACACTATGTGAGGTTGTTGATATAATGAAGGATATACTTTTCCTTTAACATTTTCTATTCAGGGTTTATCAATGTGCACATAAACTGCACTCGGATTCAACTCCTTTTATGTGATCAGAGCCGTTCTCGATGCGGCCTTAACTCCTTATTGCTTTCAAAGAGCACCCGCGCTCCTTGACATTTTAGTTAATTGGACCGCGGGGTCGACGAGGTCCTTACATAATATCTCTGGATTAATGAAAAGATTTTTTTTTCTTTTTTTTCTTTTAATGTCAGACGACGGAAGCAACAAGCAGACGTTTCATAGTCTCGATGCTAATTTATTTATATGCGCGCAGACTAGAGGCAGCAGGGATATCCTTCCTCTGAATTCACAGCGGCGCTGCCTCGGCGTTATGTAACCGTGATTATACATCAGTGACAAATTAAAAGGGAAAAACATGAAAGTTTCTGGAGCCGTTGCTGGATGGAAGAAACACATCGTACTGCGGTGGCTGTGATGATGATGATGATGATGATGATGATGATGATGATGATGTTGCTGTTCCAGAAAACTCATGTAGGTGTTAAGATGAGAGGTTCAAAACATTTCCGCACTTATTAATGTTGAATAATCATTATGTACTGTAGGATGCTGCTTCTATCTGGTGGGAAACAGATATTTTTAGATGGTATTGTTGTAGGGCAGGGTATTACGAGATGTACTCAGTGGTTTTAAGTCTGGTTTTTCCTCTTCGTCTTTGCACAGGAATGGACGTTGGAGGTCGGAATGGAAATTCACCGTCTCCCCCTCCACCACCCAAGTGGCAGGAATCATGAAAATCCAGGTTTGTTATTTGAAATGTGAAGCAATATACAGGGTTCCTCCTACACAAGTCTGGTAAAATAGAAAGTTTTGGTCTTATCTGAAGTTATTTGGGTTAATTATTTTGTATGCGCTGTATTGCACCGAGCTACAATCTCCTGGAAATTATTTAGTGACATAATGGCGTACAAATTCAGAATAATGAAAACAAACAATGAATTTCTTAACTAATTTACATGATACACATCTAATTTCTCAAATGTCACAAATTATTTGAACTTTTTTAATGAGAAGTCTGAAAATTAGGGTCTGGAAAAAGTATGGAGCTTTAATACAAACATCTACCTTTATTTTGAAGGAGCTTTAATACAAACATCTACCTTTATTTTGAAGGAGCTTTTTTTTATTTTGCCTTTATTAACACAAACATCTACCTTTTATTTTGAAGTAGGAACAAACATCTACCTTTATTTTGAAGGAGCTTTATTTTGAAGGATAACACAAACATCTACCTTTATTTTGAAAGCTTTAACACAATCAGCTTTATTTTGAAGGAGCTTTAACACAAACATCTACCTTTATTTTGAAGGAGCTTTAATACAAACATCTACCTTTATTTTGAAGGGCTTTAACACAAAATCTTTATTTTAGTTGCTTTATTTTGAAGGAGCTTTATTTTAGCTTTAACACAAACATCTACCTTTATTTTGAAGGAGCTTTAATACAAACATCTACCTTTATTTTGAAGGTGCTTTAGCACAAACATCTACCTTTATTTTGAAGGGGCTTTAACACAAACATCTACCTTTATTTTGAAGTAGCTGTAACACAAACATCTACCTTTATTTTGAAGGAGCTTTAACACAAACATCTACCTTTATTTTGAAGGAGCTTTAACACAAATATCTACCTTTATTTTGAAGGAGCTTTAACACAAACATCTACCTTTATTTTGAAGGAGCTTTAATACAAACACTTACCTTTATTTTGAAGGAGCATTAATACAAACATCTACCTTTATTTTGAAGGAGCTTTAACACAAACATCTACCTTCATTCTAAACATTTGTACGATGCACAGTGATGTAAATATTTCCATCACATGTTTCTACTTTACCAACAAGACTCTTTCTGCTGTTTGTTTGTTTGTTTTGTTGCGTTGTCTGCGTTATGAACCGAGTCTGAACTGTCATTTTTTCCAGGTTCATTACTATGAGGATGGAAATGTTCAGCTGGTGAGCCACAAAGAGGTTCAGGAGTCCATGTCAATTTCTGTGAGTACATCTGTAGTAATAATAACGATAGTCATAATAATAATAATATATAATCAAACACCTGTCTCTCCGATTTAAGTAAACAGCCGTGAGCTAATTCCATTCACGCCGTTCCATGAATCCCAAGCACAGCTGGTGACATTTCATACATTTTTACGCTCTCGTACTGTTTCCACTACGTCCCAGTAGTGTTTTTACTGCCGACAGACAGTTGCCAGGGGGTTTTTGTGTAGTTTGCAGCATGGAAGGTGTGAACTCTGGATGCACCTTCACCCAGTGTTGTGTTTATGACGCTTTTTCCTTTCAGAACGAGGCTTCAACTGCAAAGGAGTTTGTTAAGATCATGGAGGCTGCAGAGAACGACTATCAGGTACAAAACGGATAATCCTGGCTTCGCTGTGATTGGTTTGCGTGCTGGGAAATTGAACTGTCACCTCAGTTTTGTGTGAAAACAGGATTGTTCCCTTTCCAGTCGGGACTTCCAGTTATTGATTTATTGATAGGATTTTTAAGGTGAGCTATGAGGCCGTCTGAAACAAGACATCATGTTTTCCTCCTGCCGGGAAGAAACCATGAGGATTTTTTCCTTCACAATGTCATTTTTTATTTTTTTGGCTACGACGTCGGATAGAAAGCTGAGTCATACTGTTGAATTCAAAATGGATTTTTATAGCTTTTCCACAGCTGCCTGTTATTTCAAATACACAAAAGACGGCACAAAACATACTCATGAATAAACGATAATCTCCTTGTTTTTAAAGGGATAGTTCAACATTTTGGCAAATTGGCCCATTGCCATAATCCCTATAGTCATAGCAGTAGGTTCATTACCTTTAATTGTCGGTGCAAGTTGTTTTTAGAACGGCGGAGCAGAGCCGTGAGCTGCTCAGAGCTACGCTACGGAGGCTCATGGGATTTCTTGGTTTCCCTCATCAAACTCGTCAAATACACAGCCCAGCAACTCAAAAGCGCTGTCGTGGACAAGTTGTGACCTGCACAACCACCACGCTATGAGATAATAACGAAACGTTACCAGACGCAGTTGTTTTAGAGTTAAATTCATGCAAAACCGCTGATGCGTTTTGCGTTTAGGGACAGTTTTTCAGCAAGCAGTCTCCGTATTTACCCTGTATTTACCTTAAAAATGGCTCCGTATCGAATCGTTCAGTTATTATCTCATAGCGTCGTGGTTGTGCAGGTCAAGAGATCAGACCAACAAGACATCATGTTTTCTTCCTGCCATCCGTCACAATGTCATTTTTAATTTTTTTGGCTACGACGTCAGATAGAAAGCTGAGTCATACTGTTGAATTCAAAATGGATTTTAAAGCTTTTCCACAGCTGCCTGTTATTTCAAATAAACAAAAGACGGCACAAAACATACTCATGAATAAACGATAATCTCCTCGTTTTTAAAATCTTGAGTATTTTGAAGTGTAATTTTGAAAACAAATCAAGCAAACGCCTCAAGGAGTTGAGTTTTAATTCTTCATCCTCCACATTCAGCCTCTGGCAGCAAAAAAAAAAAAACTGCCTCCACACTGGAATTTATTCTCCTTCTGTCTCATCTTTTCTCCCGTCAGACGGCCATCAACGAGAATTACCAGACCATGTCGGACACTACCTTCAAAGCCTTACGCCGCCAGCTTCCTGTGACACGCACCAAGATCGACTGGAACAAGATCCTGAGCTACAAGATCGGCAAGGAGATGCAGAACGCTTAAAAGCAACGGAGAAGATTAACAGACAACTCCCCGACCCGACCCAATCCAAACCACCCACCCCCCCCCCCCTCCCCTCCCGAACAACGTTGCATGACTGGATAGTTGTATCGTCTTTGTACAAAAAAAAAAAAAATTAGACAAAACGGGTGCAAAGAAAGGTTTGGTCTCATAGTCAGATGTCACCTTACACATTGGATGTCTCCTTTTATTGATGTTATTTTGTTTTTATACAGACACAGTTAACTCCACTGTATATTGAATCTATGATGATAATCGTATTTGGGGGGGAAATTATAATTAAGACATAGGAAGGGACACTTGTATGCAAAAAAAACAACAACAAAAAACACCCTTATAAAGTACAAATATCACGTGTGCAATATTTATTGTGTCAGTGAGACCATACCTTTTGTTTGACCCGCTAAAACACGGTTAAAATTTGCAATGATGGTGAAAAACAAAAAAATGATTTTCTGGGAGATTTTTTTTTTTTTTTTTTTTTTGGTCTGAATTTACAGAAGAGCTCAGATGTTAATGGCTGAAAAAAACAACAACGAACGAACGAGTCCCTTCACTTCACGGTTAAATGTCCCATAAGAAGAAGAAGAAGAAGAAAAAAGAAAGGTTATTGTGTTCATTGACTGGTATCTTTGGCACAAGCAGTCAACACTTGTCGGCCACTCAGTGTTCTTGTTCCTTCATTTTTTTGGTACTCCCCTCACCGTTTGTCCTGTATGTGAGATCTCGAGCTCGCAGTGCAACTCCTGGCTAAAAAAAAAAAGAAAAAAAAACAACAAAAAAAATTGCCTTCTTGACTTGACATCCTCTGAACTCCCACTCAGCGCAGGGAGTTTTGTGACCACCTAACAAGCTTAATTAACAAAGTCATCAATCGCTAAGTAATGTGCATAATGTCCAATTTACAATAAAATCAAAAAAGTATCACTTTCTCCTTCAGTGCTTATTTTTATTAAAAGGAAGAAAAAAAAACAGAACCTGACTGTATTATATAATAACAAGGCACATTGTAATATATACCTGTATGAAACATCCTGTCTGTCAGTTTGGTGATTTATTTCCATGAGAGTAATTGTAATTCAGTCACAATTATGTTGGATTAAATGACAAATTTTCTATTTACTGACTCACTCATAATTTCTGATGAATGAATACCCTTCGTTGTGACACAGGCATTAAAAATGAATAATATATATTAACAAACTGAGGTTGTAATAGGGTTCTTTGAGGTGCTCACACACCTGCATCACACCACAGGAAGTGTTTCAATGCATTTTGCACAACCTAAAAAGCAGCTTTTGACTAATTAAACCTGTTGAACCGTCTTAAATGGACACCACATGAATGTCAGCGATAAACTGAAAAAGACATTGGAAACTAACATTGGCTCATGATGACATTTTATACCTATTACCTATATAGAAACTACACAAATCAGTAGTTTTTTACTTAATAAATAAGTCTGTGTTTCATTAAAACAGTGATGAAACTGCTCATAATAAGAAGCAGGACATCCAGATGTGACGTAGATTGTGGTTTTGGCTCTGATCTTCAGGTGTTTTTTTTCCTGCAGGTATGAACCTGAATTGCAGATCTGAAACATTTAATAAGGGTATCATAATCACATAGCTTTTTTAAAATAAGTGAAGTGAATCCAACTCAACCTGAGAAACCACATCAGTATAAACCAGTATAAACCTGCTATCTAACAGACGGCAGTGGAAAATAATCTTGATTTTGATGTCTTTGCGGAGAAATTTGCTCAAGCAAATTAATAATTATAAGTAGCCTAAAGTAGTGGGGAAACAATCTCAGTAACTAATAACCCCAGTCAAAGTGATTTAAAGCCATTGTTGCTGAATCTGGGAGGAAATATATATTTTTCCTCTCTGAAATGACTCTATTTTCAAACTTTCAGTCCCTCATGCCTTTATTAGATTATGGTTTGTAATCTCAAAAATAGCTTTATTGGCATGAACAGAACAGAAATGTATATTGCCAAAGCATTGTACAAATTATTTTAGAAAGACATTTCAATAACGTTATAACAAATATACAAATTTCAACGTACACACATACACTATACAATAATAGGCATTTAAATATTGAATTGTATGGATTAGTATTACATAAAGTATATACAATCAGGTATATAATGTGTCCCTCAGGTTATGGCAAGCATCCACCTATCTATCTATCTATCTATCTATCTATCTATCTATCTATCTATCTATCTATCTATCTATCTATCTATCTATCTATCTATCTATCTATCTATCTATCCATCCATCCATCCATCTCTATTCAAATTCAAAAATAGCTTTATTGGCATGGACAGAACAGAAATGTGTATTGCCGAAGCATTGTACAAATTATTTTAGAAAGACATTTCAATAACGTTATAACAAATATACCTTTTGGGTGACCCAGCCAGGTGAACAGTTTTTTTTTCTTTTTTTCTTTGTGAAAGTCCGTGACAGCGACATCCCGAGGCGGACGGCGGACGGGGACGGAGCTGTGAACAACTAACTGTTAGCCGGCCGGTGGCTAACTGACTGGCTAACTGCTGGTGAAGGCAGACACGTCTACACTCCACAGACACGGAGGGAGAGACAGAGAGACTGGCTGACGGTGACGGTCTGTCCGCTGCTGCCGCCGCCGCCGCTCGCGACGCTGCCGTTGGATCGGATACTAGACACATGTTGAACGGCTGCTACTGCTGCTGCTGCCGGGAAGAAATGCTATCAGCTACCAGAACGGCTTCTTTCACCGGTTTTCACACACTCACGAACTGAGGTAAGCTTCAACCCAACCACCGCCTCCGTTGAGCCGCTTCCTCCGCTGGGTTTTTGTGTGTAAAGTTTTAATGTTTTCTTGCAGACGTTAGCGCGTTAGCCTGAGCTAGCAGGATGAGCGGCTAACACTTTAGCTCAAGTTTAAATGGAAATCCTCCTCCACGCTCTCAAGTAGTCGGGGGACTGTTGAATGCACATTGTTAATGCAGCAGTGGGGGTTTCACCAGCTGCCACGTTAAATGCACCTCGAGTCAAGATATCGGAGGGTTTATTGTTTCTTTTTAGTATTATTATTAATTGCATTATGTCTTATTTGCTGCTGCAGACTTTACAATCATCCAGTCTTGAATGGAAATCCTCCACGCGCTGAATAGTAGCGGTAATGTTAAACGTTAAATACACATTATTGTTATTATTGCATCAGTTTATGCTTTCCTCCACCTTAAGTCAATATATCAGAGTTTATTATCATTATTATTATTATATATATTGTATATCTTATCTGCTGCAGCTGCTGTAGACTTTACAATCATCCAGTCTCTTTGCCAAGTTTAGATAGAGATTGAAAAGAAAGGAAAGGAAACCCTTTAGTGTGTGTGTGTGTGTGTGCGCGCGCGTGTGTGTGTTGCATTGTAAGCAAACAAATGGGAGCCCCTAATAACTTTGATCCTCAAGTGTGTACCACAGCTCGTTAGCCTTGTGAAGCCTCCTCCTCCTCCTCCTCCTCCTCCTCCTCCTCCTCCTTCTCTCTTCTGCTGGGCAGTCAGCGTCTGCTCAGCGGTCTGCTTGGCAGTATGTGCCCCCCCCCCCCCCCACTCCAAACCCCCACCATGTCGCTGCTCTCACAGCAACATGCAGCAAGCAGCAGCAGCAGCAGCCGGTGATGAGTCTCCTGTGACTGTATGCTGAGCAGGAGATGGAAGAATGTGCTCTTTCAGCAAGCCAAGCCAGCTGGCTGGGTCTGGAGAAGGCAGGAGAGCCTTTAGGGCAACACATGCACACACACGCACACACACGCGCACAGGCGTGATGAGGAGCCTTAATAATAGTGTGCACGGTTTGAGAGTGTGTGTTGGACTTGAGTCATAACTAAAGTCCCAAGTGGGGTGGGAGTAATTTTGGCGCTGATACTAGGGAGCAAAGTCGTAATCGCTTCATGTTCCTCATAGCGATCCCTCAAATATAGGAACTAAATGCACCACATGTAACGGTTGCATACGGCGGCCCAGAGGGCTCAACACGCTGCTGCAACTTAAAGTGGAACTATGCAGCATTTTTTAAAACTTGATGAAACAGCTTCAGAGTCCTAGTGCTGGCACCGTGCCACAGAAACGCACTCCGTACAAATGCACAAATGCACATGGCCGAGTGGAAGGTTAGCAAAACTTCCCCTTTAAGAAAACATGCAAAGCTACAAGTTCATGTATTTCACAACATCTGCAGCACATGTGTGTTGTCAAATTGATAAATCTGCTCTCCGACTTTTGTTTGCATGTGTTTTGAGCTCTCGGGGCCACCGTAGTTTGACTTTAACTATTATTCAAATTGGCCTGAGTTTGATCATTAAGGATAACTACAAAAAAGAAGTCTATCATGTACAATTACCAACTTTTCCCACGAGTCCTCGTCAGTCCTGTACAGTTACGTACAGAAGTGAGAGACGGAGACGACCGCAGACTAAATATCTGGGGAGGGCTACTAGTCATAACCAAAAGCTAGAGGGTTTAGTGGCGTCTCTGCTGCTGCTGCTGCTGCTGATTCTCACATTGTCACTTCTTGCACAGCGTGGTGTTAATGTACGGCGTGTACTCGGCTCCACTTGGCTGTGTGACAAACCCCAGTCGTCCTACACAGGTCTGGATACGTATAGCTGCTATCAGAAGCTGTTCAACCCCCATTAACCCAGTGTTGCCCACTTTTCAAGCATCAAGCAGGATGTCAAAAGCGAAATATATTTGAGGTATTTGAATTTCTCTTGAGGTCATTAGCCCGTGCGTTGACATGTAAATCTCTCACGCCGTCTGCAACAACAGCGCATTTTCATAGTCAAATGAACGTTTTTCGCTGCTGCACATGTGTTTGATTTGACACAAGATGGGAGAAAAATGTGTCGTTGATTGATAATGTTATGCCAGGGTGGGGGCTAAGTGATGTTTATAGTCTTGTTTGTGCACAGTTTGAGCAGAACCTCCTCCTCCTCCCTCTGCTCTGATCATATTTGCCTAATAACCTGCAGCCAGTCGCTCAGCGCTGCCTTATTACAGGTAACCCCAGAGTCGGACTGAACTGAGAAAAGAGGCCACAGCTGCTCTCCTGAAAGTTACAGCCTGTATGTATAAAAGTGAGAGCAACAACTTTCATTTCCTCTTCCACATTAACATCACTAATCTGACCCGTGTGCCATCTCACTTCCTCTTTCCTCCTTTTACAACGACAAATCCTTCAACTGTGGGATTCCACCTTAAAACCATCAGGGGGATTGTCACATTGTCACATCAGCCTCTCTCTGTCTCTCTCTGTGTCTCTGGTGGTTTCTTGTATTTCCCAGAATGACGTTTGGCATCCTCTCCCCGGGGAGTTCGCTCACTCACTCTCACTTTCTCCCTCCTCCCCTGAGGTGTTAAAAGCAAAAGCAGGAGTTTTAATAACAGCAGGGAGACGGATTCCCCCTCGGGGTAAAAACAAGACTTGTGTCCCTTTTTTTTTTAATACTGGCAGCCGCCGTCATGTCATGCGTTGTGTAGCGTCTTTGTGTCGTTAAAATAACAAGACTACTGTTTTCTGCCGTTCTCCCTCGATTAAGATCATCCTCTGCGGTTGCTGGATATGTAAAACATTTTTGTTCAGAAGTGAAACCGCTGGCTCCACTGAGAGGAAACGCAGCTTAACAAGTTTCTTCACAAGTGTTTTTCAGCAGAGTAACCACAATAATAAAATAAATAAATAAATAAAAGGTTTATTAATAATCATGTGTCTATGTTTTGCCGACCGCAGCGCAAGAAAGTGTAGTTTTTGGATATGAAATGAATATAAAACCATGTAAAAGATGAGTTTTACTGAGTATATCACATGTTTTAGCAGCGTCTGAGGCTCAGAGTTGGTGGATAAACAGTTGAAAGCGGTGATACGGGCTCAGACTGAGGCTCTGACCTGGGATTAGCCTGTTTGTTGTTGCTCTGAACGGGTCAGTGTGCATCATCTCAGCTCAATGTGCGTGTGCGTGTGTCTGAGCTGAAGTGTGATATGAAAGTAAAATAATCAGGGATGTGATTTTTCCGGATTTTTCCGGAAATCCGGATTTTTAGACATGAAAATGCGACCCTCGTAAATCATGCAAATCCGCTTTTTTTTGAGAGAGGAGGGGGTGGGGGGTCGGACCGCCGGACGGCCATTATCCACCATTTAACCCACACAGCCATAGGTTTTGATGTTGACCATAGAGCGGTAACAAACAGACGTAGCGGCGGTAGTTTTCTCTCTCTTTCTCTCTTTTTTTTTTGTTGCCGCGGTAGTGTTTGTTGGAGCGGCGTGGTGCTGCACGTGACGCGCTGACGTTAGTTACATTTACGACGAGCATTAATTCTCTGTCCGAACCCGTTAAAAAAAAAAAAATCCCGGCCTCGCCGAGTCATATTCTCGGCACGAACCCGGCTCGAACCAGCGCGTCCGGGCGGGTCGGACCGTCCATGCGCCCTTAGTAGAAGCCCAACAGAACGGGAGAGAGATCCGAGGGACAGAGAGAGAGACGGCACAGCAACAGGTGTGTGCGTGCATGCGCGCGTGTGCTACCTGCTGTAAAGGGGGCTCTCCAGCCACAGCTCCCCACTAGACCAGGTCTGAGTTCAGTTTAAGTTAACAACAAAGTTTAAAGGTGCATTATCGCAAATACAGCAGTAATGGCATAAAATAAGCTGAAATATGCAAAAGATGGGTCGAGGGGAGCCATAATTAAATTTACCAAAAAATTAGCCACCAGTGTAGTTTCCGTGGGGCAAATGCATGATCTGTTATTGTTTTGATCCAAGCCGGCCCGGCGCTTGCTGCGTTCAATTGCACTCGGAACAGGGAAAACCGACCTCCGAATCGGAAAAATGCAATAGTAAATAGTAACGTAGCAGTGCTAGGCTGCTAACAGTCACTGAATCGCTCGGTACAACACTTCTCTCCACGCCGCTGTGTCTTTCTTCAGTTGTCCTCTCGCAAAAATGATTTTAACGGCACATTAACGCGACATGAGACATCTGAGACATGAAACTCATGGACTGAGGAGCCGTCCACTCCGTCCTGCATTTGCAGGAGGAAGTTGTAGTTGTTGTGGTTGTGAGTGACGTAGAGCTGCTGCTTCGACTAGGAAGGTTTTTTTCTATCCTTTCCCCAATCGCACGGTGAGGAGGAGGAGGGTGAATGGGGGGGGCTGCATGCTCTTTCTCCTCACGTCCAACACTACAAAACTTCTTCTCACCAAACGAGGCTGCTCTCTCTGTGACAACTGATTGCAGTTGTTTATATCTGATGCTCCGCCATCTAGTGGCCGCGGATTTTGCGATAAAGCTCCTTTAAGTTTTAACACTCCAGCCATTCTTGCCATTAGCCTACAAGTCAGCTATATCTGTTTTTAAAAAAATGTATTAGGCTATTGTTTACTTATTTACTTTCTACAAAAAATATTAGACATGTACCACACATCTGGCTGGAAGGTCTCAGTGGTTCAAGAACTTTTATTTCCCATATTAAAATAGAGCTACGTTTGTTTTCCTTTTAAATAAGTTCAATAGCCTATCAAGTGGTAATTCCACCTGCCACAACTGGCTCTCTGTCTCTCTGGTCTCTCTCGCTGTCAGACACATTTTGAATGATCAAAATGATGAAAATTATGTCACTGTAATAATATCTGCACCTATTCAGGGATGCAAACAGCTCGCCGAAAAGCGAAACTCTCTTTTTTCATGACCAATTAGGTGACTTGTGTGAATCGTTCAGATCCGAAGAGTTTTTGTTTTTGAGGGGGGGGGGGGGGGGGTCTCGGCGTCTCAGCTCGGGTGAGTAAAATGTTTTTCTAACAGGCTGACAGTGACAATCACGTGAAACTGTGGCGAATTCATTCGTGGTTGTCTCTGATTATACTGATAACAGCCTACTTCCAATGTAGACGCGCAACATGCGCTTGTTACCCAAACGGTGCGCGGCCGCGTGCATTCGGTGCGATGGTGACGCCGTTTTTTTCCCCCGTGCATGTCGGTGGAGCTGTGCGCCGCCGACACCAAACGTTGCTGTGTCAGGCAGGTGTCTCCCACGAAAGCTCTGCCCCGTTTCAGATTTGAAGGAAGTCCTCAACGTGGATAGATTCCCTCGCGATGTAGAATGTGTTTAATTCACAGTGAAACTAATTATGTCCATTACACACTGAATGAAACATCACATGTCTTTTATTTATTCAGTTTAGTGTAATAGTAATAACCAGTGAAGACCTGAAATACAGTATCTGAAATATTGCAAAGGATTTTTGTAATGTGTGCATATATTATATATAGAAATGTTTGCCTTCTGAAAACTATGTCCAGCTATAAGATATATCCTGGAAATGGACTCTTCCGTGATATTATAATGTAATTAATTTGTGCTGAGCAGCAACCCCCCCCCCCCCCCGCTAGACAATTACTCTCTTTTTTCGGTCCTGACCAGTTTGCATCCCTGACCTATTGTTTGACAGGCTGTTTTGAGTTTCTCCTTAAATTAATTGTTTTCTGTTTGATACTTGTAATAATGGTAATGGCTGTACTGTGGCCTTGTCGCGCTATGGGTCCGTATAATTTCCTGCTTTTTTGTCCTTGGCGAATCACATCCCTGAATAATATATATATATAGCTGCACTGGCACAGTAACAAGACTTTTGAGTTTAGTCTGGTTTTAGATTTCCTGTGTAAACATGACATTGATCAGATAATAAGCTAATCAGTTCCACATAAATGACACAGGAAGAGTGAGAGGGTGGCAGCCCCCCCCTCCCCCACTCATGCAGTGCACTATGTGGCTGGCACCTCTGTTGGTGTTAGGGGATTTTTTTTTTGCTGTTTATGTGGAAGTGAGTGTTTTTTTTTTAGTTGCAGCTCCTTGAATTTCCACCAAAATCTGCCGTTGGTTCAAAGTGATTCTCCTCCGGTTTGATGTCCCTCATGGTCTCCTCCGCTAATCATGACCCAGATACTCATATTAGACTCATCAGAAGCTGGAAAACAAATGAAATGTAACAGACACAAACCTCAAAACAGTCTTGTATGAAGGCGTTCCTTCAGTATAAAGGTAGACGTCCATGCGTAGTGTGATTATAAAGCAGCTCTAGGTTCTGTATTAATACTGTGAAAGTATCAAAGTTCTCCCTCTGAAAGTTTCTGAGCAGAAAATTAACATTAAACCAGAGAGATGCTGTTGGACTGTGATATCACTTTGTAAACATCTGAAGCCAGCGCAGTCACTGCTGCTGCACTTCTTTAATCAACACATCAAAGTATTTTTTATTTTTTTAAAATAATTTCTCATGTCTGGGCCTTTTAAGGATTCGTACCTGCACTGTACTGTTTGTACTTGAATATAAATATGACATTTGAAGCGGTTTTCCTCAGGTACAGGAGGGTTTGATCAGATCCCCCGAACCGGTAACACCCCAGCATTTTGGTTTCTCTGAGTGTTTTTTCTTTTTTTTTTATCCTGAAATCTGCTCTATTTTTAATAGATCGCTTAGAAAACAGTGAGCCAATCAGAAGAGAGAGACTCAGAGCCTCCTCTCCTCTGATTGGCTGACACCGACCTGTTGTTACCAGAGCTCCAGAGAGAAGCTGAGAGAGGAGATGGAGAACTACACCGAGGTGGTTTAATGGTTCTTAAAACAACAAATACATCTCTACAGCAAATAAAACATTTAGAAGTTATATAAAGGATGTTATTAATAGGTTTTTGATCATCAATCACAAAGGAAACATAATTTCCTCATCAGTCATTTCTTGACACCTCGTGACTAATTATGACACGGCGTGAAAGAAACCAGTCAGACAGAGTCAGACCTGCTGCTTTTATTGTGAAGGCCTCGCGCCCGGCGCCACGGCTCCAGAAACTGCACCGTCATCCACTTCCGTCGTCGGCCCGCTCGCTACTCGCCAATCTACATATTAATCTGGATATTGGCCTCAGCCGTACGTCTACATCCCATAGTGCTTACCAGGCAGAGTTTGTGTCTCGGGGTTCATCCATCTCACGCACGCAATTTGCATCTCCTCCTCCAGCCGCCTGAAGATCACGTCGAATTTGCTAATTGGAGGTTGAACTGGGCCGAGTTCAAAGACGCCAGACCCCCCCCTCACCCCACCCCGCCCCTCCTCCACCCAACCCATCCTCATATTCATAACTGTGTAGATTGCTAAGCTCAGCAATAAGACGTCTGCGACTCAGCGGCTGAAAATGATCGGCCCTTGCCTTCTCATTTTTTGCCGCCAAAAGGTCAGAGCACAAATGGACGGACGGTTTCAGCAGTAACGTATCAGCTGCTCGTGGCCGTTTGTTCAGCGCCGCAGCTGAAGAAAACGCCACATGATGTGGTTTTTTGTGTAGAACGTCGGGATGCTGATAACTCGATAACTCATATCTGGGTTCAGACGCATTCTGTAGGGCCGGGCATTTTTCCCGGGCTTTGCATTCCCCGGAGAATTAATTTATGCATCAGAAATAGAAATGAAATCTCCTTTTTGAAGATTGGATTTCTCCTTTTCTTCTTTTTTTTCCCCCCCCAACGTTGCACAGAGAGAGAACAAGGTCACTCCACAGCTCTAGCAAGAACGAGGGATGGTGCTTTGAGAAAATACACAAAGAAGGCTGGAAAAAACTATATAATGTGGCGCTACGTGTCACAGTGCAGTAAGGCAGTAAACCAAACACGTCACACCGCCCTCAGTGTTACGGTCCAGTCCAGAGTCAAGACGCAGAACTAACTAAAGTTTAGGCTGTGACGCACACAGACTGTACACACACACACACACACACACACTCACCTCAAAGCCAGATCAGACTGGTCAGGAGCCTTTATTTAGAAACCTGTGCAGCGCTTCGGTAACATGATCCCAGACAGCAGTGTTTGCCCTACCTTTGGCTGTGGGGGCAGGCTGCCTCCATGGAGAAAACAATTTTCTCTCCGGAGCGCTCTTCCCACTGAGATCCTCCACGGATCCACAAGGCCAGATCCGGATCGCCCTTTAGACTTTTCTGCACCTTTAGTGGTGAATTCAGAGCAAACACTCACTCACTCACTCGCTCGTTGTCACACAGCCGCCGCCGCCGGCCGGCCGAGTCTCTTAATATCTGACCCACTGTGCCAGGGCCGCTGCCAAGTGAGGGAAAGGTCACGGCTGCTGTGAAGGCACCAGATGTCAGAGACGCTCTGATGCTGCGGCGCGGGGACCAGGTGAGGTCAGGTGACAGCCACCGTGTCCGCAGGGCCTCGGAGAGGGAAAACTGCTTTTAGACTTGAAAAATAGGAAAAAAGGAAAATATCCTCTTGTACAGCCTGTATTTTGTATCAGTTAGACCGTTGTTTACACTTTTAAGGGAAACTATACAAGTCTGGTCGCTTTTCCTCTGTGTTGCTAACCCTCCTCCCGGCCATGTGCTTTTGTTTTCAACAAAACCGGCGAGAAATCAATCCATGGAGCGCTGGATAACATTATATATCATATTTGCGGTGTATATTTATGTAGTCTTACCTGTCATAGAAAACGAGTTTGTGTTGCAGTGCCACCAAAACGAGACACCGGGTTGGACGCTCTGATCTTACACGGTTGGTTTTCAGCCACTTCTCCCTGGAACAAGTTACAAGTCTTTTATTGAACCACCACTGTTACTCCGAAGCTGTTTAAAGGTCTAGTCTGTAAAATGGGGGTAAACCATGACATTGAGCATTCAGATTCTAGTTTGCAGCGCTCGCTTGCTCACTCGCACTCAACCAAAGTAACGGTGGCCTCCAAGGACAAAAAAGTAGGAGTATTTCAGGAGCATGGAGCGCAGAGCCTTCTTCTTCGTTGGTTTATTTATGAACGCGAAACTCTTGAACCTCACTCTGTGGCTGGCTGGATTTCCCGTACAAACATGGCGGCGCAATATGGCGATAGTCTAAACCAAGACTGTTGCTATATGAATATGCAAAACAGTAATTATAAGGCTACGAAAACCAAACAAATGTTATTTTATAGCGATTATACACTTCCATGGGTAGTATTTTGCCAATAAACCTTGACATTATTACACACTGGACCTTTAATCAAGGTAAAAGTGTAGCATAGTTGAGGTAAAAGTCCTGCATAGTTCCTCTTTAAACGCAGTATCAGATCAGTAACGCACACGGCCGCGCTACATTTGAAAAACCTTCTTCAATGAAGAGGCTTTTAGTTTCTGTTCACGTGGCACCGTCGCAGTCGTTGGGACTAGTTTATCAGCGGTTTGACAGCACACACACACACAGATCACAGAGCAAGAACAAGCGTTGAAAGGTGAGAAAGACAGGTTATTCTTATGAGCTGTGGTTTAGACTGTGGTTTCTGACTGAGAGGTGGGCGGGTGGGTGTTTGGTCCCCTCAGGTTCACACCAGGGTTCAAATGTTTCGGTTGTGTCTCGGTCAACACCCAGCTCATGAACAACTTCTATAACCCTTCTCATAACCTACAAATAATATAAACATTCGAGACACAGAAATTTATGTCTGTATTCATATGCATAGTCAGGACAGTCGCTCAGAAATTCGTTTTCTGACAGAAACGTCTTGTATCCAACATGGCCACCGCTCACTAGGTTTCTATTATTTGGGAACAATGAGGAGGAGATAAGAAGACGCTCCGAGGTCTGGAGCTTAAAGGAAGTTTAAAGTATAAATACTCTTCGTTGGTGGCTGCAGCTCAGTAAGAGGAAGGTTTTGCACCAAAGATGTAATCTGTGTTGTGTTATTTTTAGTTTCATAGGAACACACCATGCAACTTGTTTTGATTAAAGCTGATTAATTAAAACTGAACCCCTTTGCAAAATGCACCGGCTTATCTGACGTGTCGACAGCACAGGCAACAACAGATGTTTCACAACGTTTGTGTGCAGGAGCAGAAGAAGCTCCACTCCTTCTCTTTGCTGTTTACAGGACACAACCTCTGGGTTCAGCAGCTCCTATAAATCTTTTAGAGCAGGCAAGCCTTCCAGTCTGCATCCATCCTCCACTCTGCGTTATGAGTTGCTGTGGAAGTTTTGGCAGATGAAGAGCTGAAGCCGGCCCGTTAGCGGCGACTAATGAGGGGAAACGTTTTTGCAGCTTGATGATGAAAGCACAAACTTTTTTTTAACACCAGCTCACTGAGCTCAGGTACCCGGCCCTTAGCAGCTAAACGGGAAATAAAGCCTGTGTAATGGTTGGTCACGTGCCAGAGAGATTAGCTAATCACACAAGGCAAACAGCCACAGCCAGCGGTTGCAAACATGAAGCAGGTGGCTGATTCCCCAACACCACCTCTGTTCCTCAGCCCAGCTTCCTGCTTTGCATCCAGAGACAGTTTGATAAATGACATGGCCATTGGCGTCTATTTAAATTGACTTAAGATAGTTCAGATTTGACTGCCTGCACGTATTTGAATCTATGCAAACTTCATGATAAATCTAACAAGAATCAGTGTGATAGTCCGGCCGATGCTGTCGTCATCAGGTAGGTTGTTTCTCATCACAGAGAGGTTTTAGTTTTGGACTGTTTTGTTGTTTTTGTGCCGGTGAGGACGTGACGAATAAAAGGCCAAGTTGTTCGCCACGCTTTGTCTTTCATTTTGTTGTCTTTGTACTGTTTGTGTCCCTTGTCAAACAAGACAGGGTGGTGACAGACAAAGGCTGTTGACTTTGTTATCATAGGGTTGTGACGTACCTCCTCTCCACCCGACATGATTGATTGATTGAGCTTAATCGGCATTTTCACTGCATAACATTCACTGAATTCATGATAAAAACCCAGAGTCTGAAGAAAAAGATTGATGAAGATCGATCAGTCATGTTCTCTAAATGTAAACGAGACCTGTTTGGTGCAAGACCCCAAAAAATAAGATTTCCAACCAAAGTCAAAGCAAGAATCTGCCGATATAATGACAATATGACTTTTTAAATACATTACGAGCTGTTAGTTCTGAGACATCATACAACAACAGACACGACTGTCAGTTCGTGTCCAGGTTGTTCTTTTGTCTCGTTCAGAGAGTGGAACATGAAACATGTGGTTGTGCAAGTGGAACTGGTCCGTGGCAAAAGTTTGTACTGAGCAGATCTACTAAATGAAATCTGTAATATTGAAAGTGTCTGCGCTCCGGTCTTAAACTGGCTGCAACACGAGACGATTGTCTGATTTTAAAAAACACAGGAGACGTCAGACATTAGGACGGTTCCAGCTGTCTGAACACACACCTGCCGTCTGTTAACGATTTCCCAAGAAGCAAGATCTCACAGAAACTCGTACGATCAGACGTGACTCCAGAAGATAAACAAACATGGAGGACAGTCGTTGTTGTTGATGATAGTTGTTATGAAGCCAAAAACAAAATGTAAAAGAAGCTTGGTGATCCTGCAAAGTGAGCAACACCTCTTGGACTCTACCTGATCTGGAACCGTTAATGATAAGGCCCAAATTTGATCAGAAGGTCGATGGGAACAAACTTGAGGATTAATTGGACAAATATTCATTTGCAACAAACCTTGAATCGGGTCAGAAGTTGAACTAAATTCATCTCATGTGCAGCCTCTACCTCAGGGGTTTGGTTTCCTACCTACGCCTCACCCTGCAGATCCAGAGTCACCCGGCATCCAACCACCGACCCTCTGGTCATTTGACGACCTGCTCTCTGGACGATCGGTCCATTGATCAGATCATAGAGAAGCTCATTCCCTGGACTACAACAGTCAATAAAATGAAGCGTTTCCTGTCAATCAAATGTATCCTGGATAGACCTGTTCTCATGACTACAGATTAGTCCGACGGTCCACTTCCCCTCGTCCTGTTACTGAGCCTTTTCCCCTTTTTGTGCCTTCACTTCACTTCAGTGGGTTTTCATTGGCGAGTTCATCAGCTGGTGTGGAGAGGAATGTAGTTCTGTAGTTTTGCTCCAATTTGAGGTTTTAATGTCTTGTTTTTTTTTTAAATATTCATACTCACCTGTCAGAGCACCGGTCTGCGTGTCATCCGGTCGACTCCACCGGTGCTGGTCCGTGCCCCGGTGGTCTGATGGAGCCGGCTCCGGGAGGCCCAGTACCCAGCTTTGACCAGCTGGTGTCAGCAGCGACAGCCTCAGTCTCAGCGCTTCCCTCTACACCTCCTGACCCACTTAGTTGAACGGTGCCGCTGCGTTTTGAATTGTGACCCAGCCGAGGTAATCAAAGCCTCCGCCGGCCGACCCGACCTTCCCTTCCCTTCCCTTTTGTGGCGGAGTCTGGTTCCTCTGAAAGAGAGAAGAAGAAGAAAAAAGAAAGACTGAACGATTGTGTGTTTTATCAAAAGACTGGCGAGCCCTGCTGCACAATCAGCTGTTGTTTCCTTCTTTCTTCACACCAGCTGGCTCCAAGTGCCGGTAAATTCATTCTCTTCAGGTCAGGAAACGACCAGCGGTTATTTGCTAATATCTGAGCAGCAGCAGGACCAGACCCCGGGCGGTCCGGGTGGTCCGGCTGCTGGAGCTGCAGCGCCCGCTCCTTGGATTGTCTTTTGAAGGAGGTGCCAGACACTGTGTGGCCTCCAGGCAGAAAAGGTGCTTTCATGCTCCAGTTTTTTCATTACAGCTAATTTTTTTTTGTGTGTGTGCGTGTGTGTGCAGAGCTCAACGCAGCTCAGGCCTTGTAACATAAAGTCGAGGATGGGATGTTGCTCCGGGCGATTTAAATATTGAACATTTGGGTTGCTATAGTCAGTCTCTGCACCTCCTCATCTCTTCTCTTCTCTCCTCGCCGTCAGAAACAACCCCAGGTCTTCCCTCCTCTTCCTCACGGCCACACTCCTCTCACGCTTATTTTCAGTTACCTAGCAACCAGGAGGAGATGAGATGCTTTTTTCCCCCCCCTTCTTCTTCTTCTTCCTCTTTGGGGTGGTACTTAGAGGCGGCGGTGGCGGTGGGGGCGAGGTGTGCATTGTTCAGGAATAGACGGGTCATGAATTGCTGCTGCTGCTGCTGAAAGGAGGCGGCGAGCAGCAGGCGGCTGTTTTTAAGTAAGGCCGTTCATTCAGCGACGACGTTTGTTTCCATTACTCAGTGTCTGACTCCATTAGCTCCTCCGCTCACCTGGGCTCGCTCTCTCTCTGCTGCTAACGGCGGCCAGCGATGGGTCTGACTCTGCATCCTAATTATCAGCCCGGAGCAACCGGGGCCTCGGCCTTGGCGCCGGCTGGAGGTGTGAAGCCACGCCTCTTTAATTGGAGAGCACCCGCTCACGGCAGATATCACAATCACAACAAATACAATGGACCTGCAGAGAATTACAGGTTGTTAAAACCCCCTCCGTCGCACAAAAGAAGCGAGCGTACGGTTCAGTTCGTTCACTCGCTGAACGGAAGGAAATCAGGTGAAAAATCTTATTCTGGCTTCAGGTTTATGAAGCGGAAATGCAAAAATAGATATCTTTTGTGCATTTTTGAGCGTCCAGTTGCTCCTAATTACAGAAGCAGGTGAGTGTTAGCTGGATTTCGATAACAAAATCATTATCACAGCGACGCCCCCGCCTCCACCTCCCTGCTGAGCTGCTGATCCCCATTCACATCACATTGCTCCAGATCAGGAGCAGAAGTTGTGAAAAGCTGGTGTCACATCACACTGAATGTGATGTAGCGGTGCATATATATGATATATAATATATAATATACATACTGTATATAGCAGGCTTCCTCCTCAGGAGCGTCTGAGAGCCCCCCCCCCCCCCTTTGTGTAATTACCACAACCCCCAGGAGAAGCAAGTGTTCGGTGTAAGGTTTGGAGGTCGAGACTGTGCACGGCAAAGATCATTCATCTTCAGCAGCTGCAGCCGAGTGAGATAACTGTTCGCTTTTGATTCACTTTCATCGATTGTGGTTGTGCTGTTTTTCTTCTTTTCTTCAAACGAGAACGAGTGTAAATATCTAAAGGACATAAAACGAGCAGCAGCACTTGAGTTTTTTGTAGGCCTACAGAAGGTGCAGAGGTGGTTTCCTTCACTCCAGCCAGGTGACATGGGAAGAGAGATGAAAACAGCACAGCAGGTGTTTCACTAAAACACAACTAGACTTCAACATGTGTTAGTATCAGGTATGTTTTTGCAGTGAAGCAGGAGAAGAGCTGATCAGGAATGATTTATCTGAGCTTTAAGGCACATAGATGAGGAGGAGGAGGAGGAGGAGGAGGAGGAGGTGTGAGGGTCTGAGACACAAAAGCACAGAGGCCTCCATCGGTACATGCTCCTCTATTCAGCAGCTGAGATAATCCACATGCTCGCTGGCCGCGCCTCCTTTCACAGCCAGGACGTCCAGCCAAGCGTCCAGCTGTACGTGGCTGACAGCCGGCTGTCGTACCGGGCGTAACCACGCAAACTAAACTGGTTCATTATAACTGAAATATCTCCAAATGAATCAATATCGAATCGGGACCTTGTGAATTGGACTCAAATCAATTCAGTGAATCAGTCGTGATCCCCAGCCCTCGTTATATTTGTGCACTTTTTTTTAAACCACATTTAAAGGCTCCGTGCTCCAGTGTTCATGAAAGTTTTACAGCGTGCATCAATAATGAGACTTATCACTGGCAGCAGGTTCAGGACGAGCGCGTGAGAGAAGCCATGCATCCAGAAGGAGGCAGGGAAACTTGAATCATTTAGATTTAGACTTAAAACGTCCTGAATATCCAGAGCAGGATCTGAAATGGCTTTCTGTGTGTGTGTGTGTGTGTGTGTGTGTGTGTCAACATTTGGTTTGCAAAAGAGGCAGCACCATTATTGTTTACGTTTGCTACTGTCCCATTTGCATAGTTTCCGCATTGATTTGCAGTTGAACCTTTATGATCTGTAATTTATTTTACACCTGATGTTTGCTGGTGTTTAAATCATTAGGACTGGATTTCACCTCTGGGTCCAATTAAATAACACATTTGAATCTTAAATCTTTATTTCTGGGACCTGCAAATACAGAAACCAGGAGCCGTCTGAGTGCGCTGCAGGTTTAATGAACAGATCTGAAGGTTTCTGGTTATTTCAGATTTTTAAAAGTGGAGTTATAAACTGTTGTGATTATTTTCTGTTGCTTTGTGTCTGTATGTTGTTATGTATGGAGGACCAGGGACGTCCCAGGAAAAGTAATAAAGCAATTCCTTCATTTCACATATAATCAGGATTCAGGAATTGTGAAAAGAATTTACTAATGAATGACCGATCCACAAAAAATAAATAAATTACAACCTTTTTAAGAAATTATTTAGTAAAATGCTATAAAAACTCATTAAATTTTCAATTTAATCATAATATATTCATGAATTCATGAATGAATAAATAATATAAACTATCTAAAAGGTATTTTAGAATAAGAATTAATTCCTCAATCTTTAGCTTAATTTCCTCTTCCTGTTAGCGGATCGATTAGCTCCGTTGTTTAGCTTCTCCTGTGACAAACCCGGTCAGGATGTAACGAGCTCTCTGATTGGCCGGTTGGTTGAGGAGAGAGAACCAATCACACAGAGAGGCTAAACGATTAGCTCATAGGAACAGGAAGTGGAAACTGACGAGGGAATCCAGGTGCGTGTGTGTTTGTGTTTTTCAAACTCTATGATTTATTCATGAACTAATAAATGTGTCATGAATGTTTTTTATGGCAGTTTTGTAAAACCTGAAGAATTTGTCGACGGATTAATCGTTCATTCATAAATTCTTTTTTTTTAATTTTTTTTTTTATATTTACAGTGAAGGAAATGTGTTGTCATGGTTCCTGTGACGCTCCTGATCCTCCGTATGGAAATGACTCAACCGCTTAATGTGACAGATTCAGATTCAGTTCAGATTTCTATTTTATTTTATTTTTATTTTTTTTAAATTAGGATTTTTATTGATGATGCGTTTCCTGTCCCGTCTCCCTGACGGCCAGGTGTGAGTGTAAACACAGCAGCCTCCAATGCTTTTGCTTCATACTTGTTTCAATTTGTGGAACTGACAGGCTGTGCCCCCCCCTGCCCCCCCTCCCCCTCCTGCCCCCCCTGCTCCCCTCTCCCCCCCTCCCCCCCCGTGTGTGTGTGTGTGTGTGTGAAACAAATGGTAGACAAACCATTTTGATTGGCCTGCTTCCCACTCTTTTTCTCCAGTGCCCCCTCAGCTCCAGCTGCCTTCCTCCTCCTCCTCCTCCTCCTCCTCCTCCTCCTCCTCCTCCTCCTCTGTATCTCTTTATCCGTCTCCCCACCAACCTCTCCTCCATCTTGCCCTCCCTCCCTCCTTCACCTCCGCTCCTGCTTCTTTCCCTCCTTCCATCTCACTTTTCCTCGCTCCCTCCTTTTCCATCTCCTCCTCCTCCTCCTATTTGCTCGTCTCTTCTTACCGCTCTCTCCTTCTCCTTCTCTCTCTCTCCATCTAGCAGCAGCAGTAGCAGCTCTCTCTCCCTCCCCCTCTCTCCCCCCTCTCTCTCTCTCCGTCCGTCCGTCCGTCCTGACGTCACTCTGTTTGCATAGCTATTGTCTTACAGCGGCTGCAGCGGCAGCAGCTCCTCACTAGATTTTTTTTTAGTTTTTCACTCCCCCATTCTCTCCCTCCCTCCCTCCCTCTCTCTCTCTATCTGTCTCTCTCTGGGAAAACCTCCCTCTCTCTCTTTCATTAGTAAATCCTTCAGTGGGATGAGAAGCGAGAGAGTGGCAGAGAGGAGAGGAGGATGAGGAGGAGGACAGAGATGCGATAACGTGTCTGGATCTGACCACAGTGGTTTTTTTTTAATCTCCCGCTCGGCTCGGACTCGGATTCCTCCATGTTTTTCTATTTTATATCAATTTTTTGATATTTTTCCCCTTTTTTTCCCTTTCTTCTTCTCTTCCCTTGTGTGCAGCCGGACTATCCGAGAGTGTGTGGCGCGTCTGCATCCGTGTGTGTGGAGGAGGGTTTTTTTTCCTTTTTCTTTTTTTTCTTTTTTTTTGGTGTGTGGTGTTACCGCTAGCGGACGGACACGGAGCCGGAGCTGAAGCCGGATCCGGAGCCGGAGTCGGGGCATCTGGCCGTCTGGGAGGCAGCGGCAGCGGCGGCAGCAGCAGCGACGGCCGGCTGGCTGCATTGTGTTGCTTTGATGACCCCCGCTGTGTAGCTGCCTGCTCATCAACCTCCCTCCCCCCCTCCCCTTTCTCTCTCTTTCTCTCTCTCTCTCACCCTCCCCTTTCCTTCTCCTCTCTTTCCTCCTTCTCCTCCTCCTCCTCCTCCTCCTCCTCCTCCTCCTCTCTGTCCATCACAGCTCCCGGGGCCCAGCCATGTTCGGCACAGAGTCCTCATGTAAGTACCACCACCATCCTCCTCTTCCTCCTCCTCCTCCTCCTCTGTGTTTCTCTCTGTTTATGTGTCTTTTCATGTTTTTATTGATACATATATATGTGTAGGAAGGAAGGAAGGAAACAGCTAGCTTTCCTCTGCTCCTGCATCCCTCTCCTCCTCCTCCTCTCCTCTCTCCTCCTGTCTTCTTCCTGTTTTGCCTCCATGGTTGCTGGTGGCAGATTGCATGAGGGGGAGGGGGAGGAGGAGGGGTGAGGGGTGTGAATGGGGGGAGGGAGAAGGGGGGACGGGGGAGGGAGGAGGAGGGGGTCTGGGATCTACCATTTTAGCACGGCGGGTCGGTGCTGCTACAAGCTAACTGATCACGCTGAGCTTAGTGGCTGCCTCGCATTCTCCCACTCTCCCTGTGTGTGTGTTGGTGTAATGGCTGTGTGTGTGTGTCTTTGTGTGCAGGTTTCTGTGTGTGTGTGTGTGTCAGAAGATGGATGCTTTTCAGCCGAGTTGCATTTGCGTTTTTCAGAAGCAGCAGCATCATCATCATCATCATCGTCCTCTCACATCTTCATCTCCTGCTCAGTGTAGCGTTGTTGATGCTACCGATGCTAACGTAGCGTAGCACCCTGCTGTGTGTGTGTGCGTGCACGTGTGTGTGTGTGTGCATGCACGTGTGTGTGTGTATGCAGCTCCTAACATCCCACAGAAGAGTTGCAGTGTTGCTATGTAAGGTTACCCCCCCTCCTCCTCCTCTTCCTCCTCCTCCTCTTCCTCTCTTCTACCACACCCTTAAAAAAAAACCTTTCACTTCGATCAATATCATGATGCATAACTTACCAATACCTGATCGATCTGAGCCCATTGATTGGACGGCCACAGCAGGCGGAGGTAGCGCGTGTCTTAGCGGACGTCAGGTGGGGAGCTAGCGTACACACACACACACATACACACAGACACACAGAGACAGTGTGATGGAGATGTGTCGAGCAGCAGCTCAGTCTCTGTGTCTCTGTCCAGCTGAGCCGCCGCCGCCGCTGCACCGCCGCCGCCGGTACAGGTCACGTCTCGAGCCACCGGAGCCGGACGGAGGTCACGTGACCTTGTGGTTTTGAGATTGTGAATTCTTAACCAAAAAGAACTAAACAAAATAAAACCCCAATCCGAGGTCATTTGAGGGTCAAAGTGGAGTCGGAGTGACAGCAGCTCGTCCTCGCTGTCTTCAGTCTGAGCTCAGGTGCTCACAGTCTGCACACATTTATTATTATAACATTAAATACAGTTTATAATGGAAATCTGGTGGAAAAATCATTATTTATGATCAGTTTATACATTTAGAGATGTTGTTATAGCAGTGGTTGTCTGTCTTTTGTAAATAAAGTGTTTAATTGAAGATAGCCGGTGATGCTGGTGTTGTAAAGTTTACTGGTGATAATGATATTGATATTGAATATAATATAGAAGAATCAAGCTGAACAAATATGCAAAAAAACTATTCAGTTTGAATGTTGTTGTGTTAGGATTTTTCCCCTAAGTGGAGAGTATGATTGGTCGACAGCGGTGCAGAAATGACATTTGTCCATACAGTGATGTTGATGACGATGCTCCTGCACACTGGAGTCACCAGATAGATCTGTTGACAATTATATCTGTCATTTTAGCATTTAAAGGTAGGGTCTGGAGTTTTGTTCGTTGCAGTTTGCAAACAAAACATTGAAACTCAGCCCCTCCCCTCAGGCTAAGCTGTGTAGCCTCCTGCTCCTGACAGCAACAGTTGTCATGACCGCAAAGGAAAGGAAATACAGTCTGAAAGAAGTTCTGGAGCCGCGGAACGAGAGCCGACCTTTTCACTAACACCGGGAGCCTCCGTGTATGTTGTTATGCCGTTGTTGTTGTGAACTGGGAAGCCGGTGTTAGCGGCGGATGCTAACCGCTAGCCGATGCTAACTTCGGCTAGTGCTAGCGGTTAGCATCCGCCGCTAACACTAGCCGAAGTTAGCATCGAGCTAGCTCACTACTATGGTCCAAATACTTGTTACTAGTGTCGGTGACGGTGGGGAATTGGTCCGCGGCTCCAGCGCTTCACTCAGACTGTATTTATTGTTCTTTGTTGTCCTGACTGCTGCTGCTGAGGGAGATAGAGACTCAGTAGCATCAGACAGCTAGCGCG
The DNA here is from genome assembly GCA_030347415.2 of Decapterus maruadsi. Taxonomy (NCBI): domain Eukaryota; kingdom Metazoa; phylum Chordata; class Actinopteri; order Carangiformes; family Carangidae; genus Decapterus; species Decapterus maruadsi. The sequence goes on along the minus strand of CM064893.1, from coordinate 26,995,981 downwards.
GCTAACAGCTCTGAGCCCTCGTAGCCTCACCTGAGCTCCGTCATTGGCTGGAGAGAAAACACAGGCTCTCTCGCCATAGATATCTATGCTCTCTCACGACTCTCTAGCTCCACCCAGAAACGTCCCCGTGCATAGCAAAACCTGAACAAAACAGAGCAAAAGACCAAAATACAGGCAGATTTCATTTGTATTTTTACATTTCTAATGTTTATTTTTGGGCGCAAAACTCCAAACCCAACCTTTAAAAGAAAAACAAATCTGTCCAAGAAGAATGTGACACCCTCTGATTGATTACCCCCCCCCCTCTCCCCCTACCCCTCCTGCCCCCGGTGATGTAGCCTACAGCAGGTTTTCTTTAATTTGCCAAAATATCGTAAAATCTTCCCTTCGTTCAGGAATAATCGTTTAGACCGCTGCTGCCACTCGTGTTTCAAGGCCGACCGGTGACTTTACTCACATGACAACTACCTGACGTTACCTTGGAAATGTTTTTTAGTCATTTTGTAAAGAGCATGAATTCCACCTGGAGCCTCTGGTTCCTCAGAGACGCGGTGGTGAAAAGGAGCAGCGGGTAACAAGCCAGTGGTAGGAAGGATGTTTCAGACCAGACTCCACAGAGATGATATAATGGTTCAGTTCCAAGCTCTGTCTCCGTTTGAATACTTCCATGAGGACTCTGTCATGGAGTTTACTATCCACACTATTCACTCACTTCTGTATTGTGCGAATTTCAACAATCAGTGTCGCCTCAAATCGAGTACTGTCGTTGTGCACTTACAGGAAGTAACGGTTGCAACAGCTGCAACGTCTTCTTCTTTTTGGATGCTGCTGTCGTCTGGCTCGTTTTGTTTGTGATTTTATTTAGCGATCATGAACGCCTTATTTGTACTTGTTTAATGCGAGATGGAGATTACGCCGCCACATCAGCTGGCTCCTCCCACATATGAGTTATTATATATTATATTTGATCGTTCATTGATCATTGAGGGTGGGAAGTGTCCGTCGTTCCACGCTCAACTCTGACAGTTCACTACATCACACTTACACTTACACTCAAAACAGTTGAGACACAGCTGTCGTTGTTGTTGATGTTTTTATATTGGATGAGTGTGTAGTTGTGAACGCTGTCTGACAGCGTGCAGACCAGTGTGTAGATTGTAGAGGAGATTATAAACAGAAACAGACGTGGTGTTGAATTTATGGGCTGTAATAAACTCCTTGACTTTGTTTATTGATAAACCCAACGCCGTCCAGCGGATCGAGACACTTGAGGAAGTTTACAAACTAACGATGACCGGTGGATTATTATTGTGCATTTGGAAAATCAGGAGTGACGGACCTCCACAACTTAAAGGGGTAGTATCATTTTTTTAAAAGTGGGGTTATGATCTACAAATAGCCCTTAAGTACTTTAATTGCAGTAGAAGACTCTCTGCACTCCTCCCGTTAGCAACGCCAGCCCATAATAGCCCTGCCCAGAGATTTACAACATACATGTTGTGAATGGACCCAAAGAAACGGCCTATTTTCACAGCCTAAAAGAGGTTTTACGTGAAAAAAAAAACAACACAGTTCCATTGTTGACTATAATATAATTTTTTAAAATTATTTGGACCTAACCAACTCACGTATCCCTCCGCCCAGGGTTAGCGCCCGTTTCTTTGGGTCCATTCACAACAATGTATGCTGTAAATCTCTGGGCAGGGCTATTAAGCCATTTCTTTGGTCCATTCACGGGAACAATGCAGAGAGTCTTCTACTGCAATTAAGGTACTTTGGGGCTATTTGTATATCATACAACCCCACTTTTTAAAAAAATTATACTATCCCTTTAATAGCATAGTGGTTCCCAATCTTTTTTGGCTGGTGGCTCCATTTTGACATCATAAATATCTAGCGACCTCCTGTCAATCAAGATGCGCCAGCTCAGATATTATCAGCTGCATTTTATTTGAGCTCCATTTATATTTGAGTAAGTGACAGTGTAGAATCCAGTTGTTTAAGATTGTGTGTGGTGTTTTTAATCATGATTAGTTAAAAACATATTTTTAACAGTCATTTTTTTTCATCAATTACGAGAAATTCCAGGCGACCCCATGTGGAGCCGTGACCAAAAGGTTGAGAAACACTGATATAGTGGAAACCAGTGTGTGTGTGACATAAAGTAGCAACAACTTGCTGCTGTTGAACCGTCGTCCTGTGTCGACACTGAGCTTCAGATTTCTCCACCTCTGTCGCCAGTGGCTCGATCCCGCCGTCATAGCAACAGGAAGCTAAACGCCGGTCAAGGTCGAGGTGGTGGTCGAGGTCGTCGTGGTGGCGGTGGCGGCGTTGCTGCTGCTGCGTGGCGTCCACGGTTCAGACTGAAGTCCACTCCACAGCTCAGTGGGTCTGGCTCCGCTCTTATTATAACACTGAGCTGAAGAGACGGAGACATGCGATTGGCCGACGATCACAGGCCGCGCTGATTGTGGCGCTTGTGTGTGTGCGACCACAGCATTACTCAAGCCTCAGTATTAAATTGCAGGGTTCACACACAGACACACACACAGACACACACACACACAGACACACACACTCAGACTCAGTTCCCACAGTTTAAAGTCGGTCTGAACAGCGTGGTGGTGTTTAACGGTGATGAACTCGACCGTCGACTGAGGTGAGTGTCTCTGCTAACAAACAACCTGCGTCCGCGCTCATCCACACACATTAACAATCTGTCTGACTTCACTTCCTGTGGCTCACTTTAAGACAGTTTCCATGGAGATCGGAGTCAGACAAAGACAGTGCGTCATCATCACCACCATGCTGTCGTTATGGTGGTCGTAAGTCGAGCAGGTCGCTTTTATTTTGAAAGAGCCACCTCCTTATAAGGCGGCCAGGAGAAAACGGTTGACTTCATTATTTATTTATTTACATGTATTTATTTATTTATTGGATCATATTGATACCAATCCCGTTATTGATTCCTGTGGATTTTTCAGTGTGGAGCAGAAAAAGGCCGGCACGGGGTTTTCACTTCCTGTCGCTGCTGGATTATGAAATATTTCACATTCTCGTTATTAATACCGTCGATTACTCGTGATTTCCACTCTCCTGGAATAGTTTCTGGAGTGATTTGAAATCCCTCTGGACCGCCATCCTTCAAAATAAGAGCGTGGAAACACAGCTGGTGATTCAACCTTCTCTTGAAATCTCAGTTCCTCATCATACAATAATCGTCGTCATCGTCACTTCCTTGACTCCTTTTGTTGTTGTTGTTTGTCGTTCATTGTTTTGCACAAGCACATGCGACTGTGTGTGTGATGGAAGGGGATTGTTGAACATAAACAATGTTGTTGGATTGAATTAATTGAATCAGCAGTTCACGGCGCTTTTTCCCACTGGCTGAAAAACCCAGGTCTGATCTCCAGCTTGGGGTTACAAGGTCAGGTTGACGCGTTGATGACATCATCAGTGCGATAGGAAACAGTGACGTAAACAAAGCGAAGCAGCATAGAAGCTAATGAGGCAGTGATCAGTGTCTTTTCCTGTTCATCCCCTTTCGTCTTTGGTACGTAACGCTGTACGTCGTCGCGTTAATTAGCATAAATTGACTTGGGTGTGATGTTCCCATCACAGGCCGATCAGAGGCAAGTCAATTTAAAACCTGCGTCGATTGCTGAGTCACTTGACGTGGGGTTTGAACTAGGAATGCACTAATATCGATCCGATCGGTCCGATACTGTTGTAATATACTTGTATTCGTACTCGCTAAAGTTCACTGATACCAAGAACAGATACCAGTGCATGCAATTGCTCTGCATGAAGACCGCGATCAGAGGGTGGCTTTGCATCTTTGTTGCATTTTGCCTAATCGTTTGTTTTTTTGTTGTGGTGAAGGATCGGCATCGGTACTCGGTATCGGCAAGTACTCAGATCCAAGTATCGTATCGGTTTGAAAAAAAGTGGTATCGTTGCATCCCTATTTCAGCGTCTCCGTCTCCAGACGGCAGACTGGAGCGAACGGCCGGGGAGAATCTCCTCCGTCATGTTTGTGCTTCTCGTTGCAGCAGAGAAACCAAACAAACACAGATCTCATCTGTTTACTCTCAATCTAACAAGTTGTCTAAATGTATTTGTCAGTGTATAAACACACACACACAAAGAGAAAGAGGTTTTAATCTGCACCGAGCTGCAGTTACTGTGAGTCACGGCAGCTCCAACTTGTACCTTCTGAGTTTTGGGGGCGTCGCTGCTCCTCCAACCAGCAGCAGCTTCACTGTGTGGTGGGATGTTGTTATGAGGAAGATCTGAGATCAGTATTTTCAGTATTTCCTCTGTAGTACAAGATTTTATTCCTGCCTGAGGGCGTTATTGATGTTTTTTTATTTTTTATTTTTTACTTGACTTCATTATTAGTGAACAGCAAACCTTGACAGAAAGAGATGGAGGAATAACTCAACTCATAAACCAGTAAGTCGTCGTTAAATGAAACAAACCTGAGCATTTTTAATATCCAATCTGCGCTACGGCCTTGGGGCTATTGATCCCCTGCTGTCACTTTGTCTTAGAGGAACAGATATCTGATAGTAATTGATGTGAAGGCAGCGACAGTGACAGTGAAGCTCCTTTTTGTTAGAGTTAATCAGCTCCCGGGGGTCGACTGGGGTCGTTGTGGCCACGCGGTGCAAAATAGTTTGAGAGAAAGAGTCTGATCCATGTTTGACATAGTTGTTAAAGGGATAGTTCAACATTTTTGGCAAATTGGCCCATTGCCATAATCGCTATAGTCATAGCAGTAGGTTCGTTACCTTTAATTGTCGATGCAAGCTATTTTTAGTATGGCGGAGCAGAGCCGTGAGCTGCTCAGAGCTACGCTATGGAGGCTCATGGGATTTCTTGGTTTCCCTCATCAAACTCGTCAAATACTCAACCCAGCAACTCAAAAGCGCTGTCGTGGACACGCTGTGAGCTGCACATTCACCACACTATGAGACAATAACGGAGCGTTACGAGACGGAGCTGTTTTAGAGGTAAATTCATGCAAAACCGCTGATGCGCGTTGCGTTCAGGGACAGTTTTTCAGCAAGCAGTCTCCGCATTTACCCTGTATTTACCTTGAAAACGGCTCAGTTTCGTATCGTTCCGTTATTATTTCATAGCGTGGTGGTTGTGCAGGTCACAACTTGTCCACAAAAGTGTTTTGGAGTTGTTGGATTGTGTATTTGATGAGTTTGATGAGGGAAACCAAGAAATCCCATGAGCCTCCGTAGCGTAGCCCTGAGCAGCTCACGGCTCCGCTCCGCTGTACTGAAAATGGCTTGCACCGACAATTAAAGGTAACGAACCTACTGCTATGACTATAGCGATTATGGCAAAGGGCCAATTTGCCAAAATGTTGAACTATCCCTTTAAACCTTGTCAGAGCTTTAAAATCTCTCAACGTCTAAGTTCTGGTGTTGATGCTTCAGAGGTGAATTGGTAGAATCAGTCTGAACCACAGTGTTCATCCACTCCTGTGAAGTATCTGTGGGTCATTGTGTGTCTTTGTTAGAGCAGCACAGGGTCACAGTGTGGAGCTTCTTCATGTCGACTCCACAGTAAAAGCCACGGTCGTATTGATCTCTGCTCCAACCTCCTGCAAATAATGAATTATAAATGCTTCTTTTTTTCTCCTAAGCTCCTTATTAATCCATAACCTTGTTGTATCGACATGCATATCATTGTTAACACTGGTCTGCAGCGTGTTCAGGAAGTATTCAGACCCACTCATGTTTCTGTTCCTCTGTCCTGTCTTCAGTGTCCTATTATGACAAAGTGGAAACAGAAATTTAGAATTGTTTTTGCCAATTTTTGAAAATGAAACGCCACCATTTATAGGTGAAGGTGGTAAAGGTAAAGGTTAAAGCATTTATAGGCTGGTTTGTGGTTTTCACCAAATTCTGTACTTTTAATGGAAACACACAGGTTTCGAAATTCCCAGTGATTCGAATCACTTTTGGATGGAAACACGGCTACTGTCATGCAGTATACTACTTACTTCTGTATTTTCGACAGTTAGTGTTGTCTTAAATCGAATACTGACGTTGTGCATTCACCAGAACTAAGGATTGCAACCGTGTGCCAACATCTTGGTTTTTTTTGGACGCTATTGTTGCCCATCAACAAATCTAACGCCCTGTTTGAAATGATTGGCCTACCAGTATATTGGTTTACATATTATACTCCACTACGTAGCCAAGATGGTGATCATTGAGGGTGTGAAGTGTCCATTGTTGCACACTCAACTTTTGGACCGTTATGAATGAACCATCTGGGTACTTACGATAAATAGTTTAAGTATGAAAGTATTCAAATTTAGACACAGTATTAGTCTTGGTTGTGTGTTTACATCCTGTTGGAAGACAAACCTTCGGCCTGGTCCTGAGGTCCTTGGTGATCTGGACCAGACCAGGTCTTCATTAACAGAAACCCACCACCACAGTCTGATGCTTCACCGCCGTAGATCAGGTGATTGGTTTTCTCCAGTCACCGAAGCCAATGAGGCCAAACTGTTCAGTCTCTGTTTCATCAGATCAGTGAATCCGATGATTTTTTTTTTCTTTTGCATGCCATGCTCCCATGTGAGAGGTCTCCATCTGGCCCCTCAGCCACAGGCCCAGATCGGTGGAGCGCCACGCTGCTGCCCATGGTTGTTGTTGTTCCTCTCATCTCCACTCAGGCTTCTCTGGGGCCGAGCCAGAGTGACCATCAGGTTCTTGGTGACCTCTCTTACCGAGACCCTTCTCATCCAACTGCTCAGTCTGGCCGTCAGCCAGTTTGAAGAAAAAGTAGAAAAGTGCAAGTTGTTCTTGAACTTCCTGAATGATGGAGGCCGCTGCGTTCTGGGCGTTCGTTGCTGCAGAATGATTTCATATCCTCCTCTCTTCATCTGCAGCTCGACACAATCTGGTCTGAGCTCTGCAGGAAGCTCCTTCCTCCTGATCTGCATCGATACGCTCGTCTCATATAGACATCTGTCCAAATCATGTCCAATCAGCCGAGTTTGCCAAAAATGGACGCCAATAAATGTGTAGAAACAGCTAAAGGGTCATTATGAAGCACAATGCTTCATAACGACCCTTTATATTCAGCTTTTCCCCTCATTAATCTACATTAATGGTTTTGGTTCAGAGGCTGATCAAAGCGGAGGGGTCTGAATACTTTCTGAACGCGCTGTACGTTGGTTTGCGTGCGTGATCACAGGGTTTTATCAGTTACATGATTATCTGTGTCATTTCCTGATCGTGTGACGAGAGCGTTATTTACAGCACGGCAGCCTAAATGATCACTAATATCCCCCTTTTTTTAGCTCGTTTCAAAATAAATAAATAAAAAAATCAATACCGGATCAGATCAGTCTTCTAGGGTGTCCCCTCCCCGGCTCGGCTTAAAAATAGACGGATGGATGCCGGTCCTCTAATCTGCTCCACACGCGCTCGCAGCCTGAAGCCTGCTGCTGAAACGCTGCTCTGACCGCGGCGTGGACCGGGCTATTTCGGAGGAAGATTAATGTTAGATGGTTCGACAGTACGCCTTCTGATAAGGATGAGCTCAGGCAAATGCAATTGGCAAATGGAGGCATGTTGTTTGATTGTGGGAGGATTGCTGAGGGCCATACCTTAGTCATATCACTCCAGCGTTGTGTAAGTGCTCTTTCATCAGTGGCCATTATGATGCTGTGTGTGTGTTTTTTTTTTAAAAGATGGATATTATTCAGTTTATTGCCTGATGAGATCACATTGTCTTTAACTGTGGTGATAAGACACTAATGGGCTCTGGACCGTCGCTCCAGGTCGCGTTGTGTTGTTTTTTTGTTTTTTTCGGCGCACGGAGAGCAGAATAAGGTGCTTACTGAAAATGGCCATTTGATAAAAGCCAAACAGATCTCTGACAGCAAAAACCCAGCTGTCTCTGTTGCTGTGGTAACCCCTGTAAGGAACGGCAAAACGGCAGAGTGATCGGGTTTCTGTGGTAACTGCTGACTTCTGCTATTTTTGTCTCCTGAGCTCATCGAGTGGCTTTCGAGTCGAACGGGGGCCAAAAAGGGAAAGCTTATTCTTTTTATTTTTAGCGTATTTAAGAAGAACTTTATCTCATAACTCGCCGAAAGAGACAATGATGATGTCATGGATCGACGCCCTCTGACCCCGAGTCATCGCTCTACACGTGTGAGATAAGGAAGCGCTCGGTGTTGAACCTCTGAGCTCATCAGATACTGAAGCAGAAGAGAGAGAAAAGAGTTCAACTGTCAAGTGTTTGTCACAGTTTAGCTCTAATCTTTTCAGGAAGTTAAAGGGATAGTTCAACATTTTGGCAAATTGGCCCATTGCCATAATCCCTATAGTCAGAGCAGTAGGTTCGTTCGTTTATTTGTCGGTGCACGGCATGGGATTTCTTGGTTTCCCTCATCAAACTCATCAAATACACAATGCAACAACTCCACAACGCTCTGGTGGACAAGTTGTGACCTGCACATTCACCACGCTATGAGATAATAACACAACGTTACCACACAGAGTTGTTTTAGAGGGAAATTCATGCAAAACCTCTGATGCACGTTGCCTTCAGGGACAGTTTTTCATCAACAGTCTCTGTATTTACCTCTAAAACAACTCTGTGTGGTAACGTTGTGTTATTATCTCATAGCGTGGTGAATGTGCAGGTCACAACTTGTCCACCAGAGCGTTTTGGAGTTGTTGGATTGTGTATTTGATGAGTTTGATGAGGGAAACCAAGAAATCCCATGAGCCTCTGTAGCGTAGCTCTGAGCAGCTCACCGCTCTGCTCCGCCGTTCTAAAAACAGCTTGCACCGACAATTAAAGGTAACGAACCTACTGCTATGACTATAGGGATTATGGCAATGGGCCAATTTGCCAAAATGTTGAACTATCCCTTTAAAGCTTCTTCACAGTTTTGCTTTTACGCTCTGGTTTATAGTTGAGTAACAACTGTGTGATTTGTTGAAAGCAGCGTGATTCAAGTTGCTGTCCATCAGCTTATAAAAAGCAGAAGAAGCATGTTTCTGTATAAGTCAACACCCCTCCACCACCACCCTCCCTTTTCCACCCCACGGTTTCGTCATGTTCGCGCTTAAACATACGTTTGCATATCAGCACCTGCCCCCGCTCCACCTGTCAGTGGGAGGAAGTGTAGTTTTACCCCGTGTGTCACATCTGCGAGGTTCCTCCAGCAGCGTTGAGCAGATGTTGTAACACATGGCTGCAGCTTTTTATAGCGCCCACATCACATGGATCCGTAAACCATCCTCACTGATTGGAAATCAGAAAGATAATTAGTGATTAACTTGTTATGTGTGGTGTTATTTTACAGGGAAATAATGGCTCAAGTGCAATTAAAAAGAATAATAAAGTCTTTTAACTTCTCTCAGCCAATAGAGAGGAGGCTCTGAGTTTCTCTTCTGATTGGCTGACTTGTTTTCTGAGTGATCCAATAGAAAAATAGAGCAGATTTCAGAATAAAACACTCAGAGAAACCAAATCCTGCAAAGTGTTGGATGGATGGTGGGTCCAGGTGGTGAGGGGGCGGGGCTTTGTTGTGACATCACAAAGTGACAGGAAGTCCTGACGGCTGGTTTTAAGGCTCAGTTTCTGAATACAGGCTGTGTGCATTTCTCTGTGGACTGAGGCTTTGATGCTTTCACAGTATTAATATAGAACCTGGAGCTGCTTTATAATCACACTACACATGGGGAGTCTCACTTTATACGATATGGGACCTTTAATGTTTAATCTCATTATTTCACCCACAGCTGGAGGAAAACAGTGAGAGGTTTTGGCAAGAAGCGTTGTTATTTTTTCGTGCATTAGCATCTTTCACAGACGTCCAGGTCCCCCGTGTTTTTAAACCTGAGTGAAGCTGCATGAATGAAATCATTCACCTTTTAATCAGGTGGGGATGTTGAAGGCTTCGGCTGCAGAGCTGAAAGTGATGAGCAGAGGATTTATTCTGCCAGAGGTCTATGCATCTTCAGCCAAGAACAGTGGAGCCGGAGCAGCAAACTGTGCAGCCCGGTTCGCTCTGTTTGCTTCTTTAAAGACAAACAAGGCTTCATTTGGAGATTACACGTTTTTATATAGGTATGTGTTTATTTATTTTGCCCGAGCTGCTCCGTCACAGTTTGCAGAGAAAGTTCTCAGCAGTGCAGTAGAAAAACCTGGAAGCGTTTTATTTTACATCATCTATAGTCACTTTACTGGCATTCAGCATCTCCATATATGGACGTGAGGCTGGTTGTGCAAAAAAAAAAAAAAAAAAAAACTCCCAGGCAGCAGCAGCTCCCAGGCCGTTTCACCGCTGCCATCCATAACTGCAGCGGTGAAACGGAGCGCCGTGCCAACAGCAACAAGAGCCGAGACTCTGGAGCTTTAACGACCGCCGAGCTCGGGCCAGAACCAGGGGAGGTGAGGTCATCATCGCTCTCTGCTCTGGAATTCAGCCTCCGCAAAAAAAAAAACTCACCTCGTTCAGTGTGGAGGCCGATTCAGACCCCAAGTATGAATCTGTAAATCTGCGGTGTGTGTGTGTGTGATTTTGACCGTGCAAACTGTGTAAACTGTGCAGCGACTGAGGGAACAGACTATGAGGTCAAGTCATAATGCAACTGATGACGGCAGCGGTCGAGCTGGAAACCTCTTCCACTTCTTAATTTCATCTTGTGCAGCTTGATTTTGTTGTGATTATTTGTGTGTTTGGTGGTTTTTCTTTTAGAGACGGAAGAAACTTGAGAAAAAGTTGTTGTTTTTTTTTTTGCACATAATTCAGATCTGGATGCCGTTTTAACCCCACAGTTTGGTTCGGTTTGGTCGGATGGGAACAGAATTGCAATTGCGCTCGGATGTGGGATGAAAACAAGCGGGTCCAGATCTTGGAGATAAAGAGGTGGTCTGGTCTCGGCTCGCCTCCAGTCGAGCCGCGTTGCGATTCGTTTTCAGGGAGAATGCAATCGACTCCGCAGGCCGTTCCTGAGTCCGACCCGATGCACTGATGAAAATGTTTAGGATGACTCGGGTTGGCTCGATCTCCAGGCTTCCTTTTTGCTTTTTTTGCTTTTTTTTATGGGTTTTGGGCTGAAAATATACACAAATGACTCGGATCGTGTCGGGTCCCGGCTTCAACCGCAGTTCGGACCAGGTCGGGTTTGAATTTTTGAAGATTTCTGACCAATGAGAGAACAGCTGGCATTTGTTTACAACTTTGGACCAGTTGGGAACGACACAAATGTGAAAAATGCAACACTTGTGTCGTTTTAGCCTTTGAATCGAAGCAAAGCAAATGAGCCACACAGACCATTAATTACGTGATAATGTCAAGAAAAGCCTAGAAATAACAGTCAATCATGTTTACACATGCCATGCTTTTTGGAAAGGCCAGATTTTTCTCCACCAAGTCTTCAATTGCAATTAACCGTTATGTCTGGGCATTACTGGGAAACTGGCCATTATTTCTAGACATTATGATGCAATTAATTGTCATTTCTTGGCTATTTCTTGACATTATCACATAATTAACAGCCTGTAAATTATCTGTAGGATGTGAAATATGACCTAATAGCTGCCATACCAGCCGTTTTACCCCTTAATAAAAAGCATAATACATAAATGATATCGTATAAACCAGATAAATACTATATACTGTTGAAGTATTACTACTACTGTGTGTTTGGTTTTCATGTTGGTGAGATATTGGTGTTGAGGAAGCAGCAGCAGCAGCAGCAGCAGCAGCAGCAGCAGCAGCAGCAGCAGCAGCAGCAGCAGCAGCAGCAGCAGCAGCAGCAGCAGCAGCAGCAGCAGCAGAGAGCTGATAACACGGCCACGTACAGGAACCAACACCATCAGTTCATCAGTGAGAAGAGTCGATAACTTAAAGCAGCTGCCGGTGTAAACAGCTGGATTTAAACTCTCACTGGTGCATGCTGGGATAATAATGTCACGTCTTGACGACACGGTTAACGACCGCCCGTGATTTTATTCAGCTTTTCGTTTCTTCTGTGAAATCGAGACTGAAATAAAAATGCGAGTTCAGTTATTTTTCTTTCCTCCTCATTATCAGATCTGATCCTCGGCTCAGCGGCGCGGCTCAGCAGGGGGAGGGGGGAGGAGGGGGGGGGGGGTCGTCAGTGAGCAGCCGCTTCTTCTTCTTCTTCTTCCTCTTCCTCTTCTTCGTGGGTCTTCAAGGAAGCGCGGTGATAATCGAATCATTCAGTGGGATCTCGCAGCGGAAATCACTACATTTGTCATCATCATGTTCAAACGCTAACGTCGAACCGCGGCTAACCTTGTCAGCCTTTTAATTCCTCCTCCTCCTCCTCCTTCTCTTCCTCCTCCTCCGCTGGTATCTTAGCGAGACTGGAGGAAGGCCGCCGGGTTGCTCGTCCAATCCAATCAGAGGATCAAGTGGCAGCAGCAGCAGCAGCAGCAGCAGCGATGGGTGCGTTTGGTTTGCGGGTGATGGAAGGCGAATGATAATGTTTCACCCTCTCTGCTGCGGAGCAAAAGGCACTTAACCTCCAGTCGCTCCATTTGGTTTCAACGTGGACGGAGAGAGAGATGGAGCGAGAGAGACGGAGAGAGAGAGAGAGAGAGAGAGAGAGAGAGAGAGAGAGAGAGAGAGAGAGAGAGAGAGAGAGAGTGGACGGAGAGAGAGATGGAGCGAGAGAGACGGAGAGAGAGAGAGAGAGAGAGAGAGGGGGATTCTGGGAAGTCAAAGAGCGGCTCGTCATATTTCCATCACAGTTAATCACAGGACGCCGTGAACCGAGGCCTTTGTGTATCTGCAGATCTGCACCGAGCTGCTGCTGCTCCATCCATCCATCCATCCATCCATCCTCCTGTAGGGTCATTTACCGGGTTGTCATGGTAACCTCAGCAATAGGAGGCAAAGGAACACCCCCACTTTCCTCCTTTTCCTTCATTAAAACCCATGATATTGATTGGCTGCACTCCTCCTCCTTTATTCTGCTGGGTTACCGGAGGGAGCGTCCGACCTGCTGTCACTCACAGTCAGCAGCCAATCAGGACAAAGAGCAATTGAAACAAGCTCCGCCCCCTCCCTCACTCCCTCCCCCCTCTTCTTCTTCACCACCACCACTACCTCTAGTAAATGTGTTGCATGAAAGACTGAGGAGCTGCTGCTGCTGCTGCAGGTCCAGCTGTGTGGACGGAGACATTTAAGAGGACAAAGATCTGAGAGAGGTTTCTGTTGGAGAGGAGGAGGAGGAGGAAGAGGAGGAGGAGGAGGAGGAGGTGGTGGATGTCTGAGGGGATGGAGGGTGAGTTAACGTCAGCGAGCTGGAACTGAGCCTCTCATCATCTTCTTCTCTTTTTTTTTTCCCCCTTTTTGCAAATGTCCTTTGTATCGTGTTACAGCAGGTGGCCCCGTACGTTTGTATTGATATTCATGAAGTGGACGGTTTGCTCAGCGCGTGGGTGAAGGCCCTGCAGGCGCTGTGTGTGTGTGTTGGTGTGTGTGTGTGCTGGTGTGTGAGGGACACACAGGCTGCAGCAGCTGATATCTGTGTTTACTCACAGCGGCGTCCGTTTTCCTCTTCATGTCCCATATGTTTTGTTAGTTTTTCTTTCTTGTTTTGAATCTCTGCCGTTGAGAAAAGTGATTAAAAATAAAAAAGGTTGCATGACGGACGGTTTTCTTCTTGCAGCGGCGCCGTTCACTCGCACCACGTCTCCTTTTTTTATTTATCAGCCGGCAAAAGTAAGAACTGAAACTCACCCCCCCTCCTCCTCCTCCTCCTCCTCTTCCTCCTCTTGTATCTTCGTCTCTCTTGTTGCCGCTGCTTCAAATGTAAAGTGATGATAAAGCTGAAGCTCCAATGATTTGTGCATTTCATTTAATTTTGAACGCATCACAGAGATTGAAAAAGCACAAACACAAAACTGTGAAGTGAAACAGAAAACGTTAAACAAAGCTGCTGCTGCTTCTTTAAACTCAACACTGAACCAACACAAATTGATAAATCGATGAAATAACACAAAGACGCACTGGTAAATTTCTCTCTGAATTCAGGTTTAATTTTCTCCGATGTTGTTTAGTTGAATGCAAACGTTTTAAAGCAGAGACAACTGAACATAATCCTGTCTCTCTTCTCTTGGCAGCCATCTTTTCTTTTTTTTCTTTTTTTTGAATGTCTGTCTTCGCCAGTTTCCCCGCGTCCGGCTGCCAAGTGTTGATTTAGATGGTGCTCGAATTGTTGGAGGAGGAAGAGTCCAAAATGAAATTAAAGATTAGAAGTGGGCTCTGAAGCCGTCGCTCGCTTCCAAGTCGTGCATTTAGTAAATTTTAGGCAACACTTCCTGTGGAGGAGGCTCTGTGATGGGAGCCGGATTATTAATGATGGGATGTTGCTGAGCAGCGACGACTCTTTCGCTGGTTTTGCTTCGTCGACTCGACAGTTAGTTTCTTCTTGTTGGATCTGTTTGTGTACAAAAAAATACAAGTTTGACTCAGCTTATGTCGTTTGGAAATATTTTCTACTGACGCTCGAAATAGATTTCCAGATTTTAAAAATGAAAACTTTTGAGTTTTCTCACTCTGTCCTTGGCCGACGCTCTCGTTCTGTCTCCGTATGTTCAAGAGAAGTTTGAGGAGAGTGTGTTAAGTTGTGCTAACGTGAAATTTGAAAGCTCCATACAGAATAAAGGTAGATGTTTATGGTTAAGTTCCTTCAAAATAAAGGTAGACGTTTGTATTAAAGCTCCTTCAAAATAAAGGTAGACGTTGGTATTAAAGTTTCTTCAAAATAAAGGTACATTTGTATTAAAGATCCTTCAAAATAAAGGTAGACGTTGGTATTAAAGTTCCTTCAAAATAAAGGTAGACGTTTGTATTAAAGTTCCTTCAAAATAAAGGTAGACGTTTGTATTAAAGCTCCTTCAAAATAAAGGTAGACGTTTGTATTAAAGCTCCTTCAAAATAAAGGTAGACGTTGGTATTAAAGTTTCTTCAAAATAAAGGTACATTTGTATTAAAGATCCTTCAAAATAAAGGCAGACGTTTGTATTAGAGTTCCTTCAAAATAAAGGCAGATGTTTGTATTAAAGTTCCTTCAAAATATAGGCAGACGTTTGTACTAAAGTTCCTTCAGAATAAAGGTAGATGTTTGTATTAAAGCTCCTTCAAAATAAAGGTAGACGTTTGTATTAAAGTTCCTTCAAAATATAGGCAGACGTTTGTACTAAAGTTCCTTCAGAATAAAGGTAGATGTTTGTATTAAAGCTCCTTCAAAATAAAGGTAGACGTTTGTATTAAAGTTCCTTCAAAATAAAGGTAGATGTGTGTATTAAAGCTCCACCTGTGTGATGTGGCTGCTACCAGTCCAGTCCTTTGCAGTGGAGGCAGCAGCCAGAGAGCATGATGGGAGGACGAGGCGATGAATTGAAGAGACAAATTCCAACAGACAGACTCGGGACTGAAATGTCACCAGAGACGACGGGAGACGTGACCTTTTACAGAGGAAAGGAAAAGGAGGGGAGGGGGGTGGAGGGGGGCGGCGGCTGACAGACCGCCAGCCTGACCAGAATCATAAACAAACTACAGACACACACATTCAAAAAATACGATCACACTCGTTTCATGCACAGACACACACATACGTCTACGTGCATTTACTACAAAAAGAAAAAAAACAACGTGAAAGGCTAATTTAGTAAAAAAATCGGTTTAGTAGCAGGAGTCGGAGTCGGGATGTGACTGGTTCTGGTTCAGCCGGGACGATGAGGCTGCTGTGGTCGGTCCTGACTGATGTGGCTGCTCGCTGAGCCGTCTGGGTCGAACTACCTCTGTTGACCTTTGAGTAAGACAGTGAGCAGCCAGCATCTGTCACAGCAGCCAGTCTCTGTGTGTGTGGTGTGTGCTGGTGAACAGTGGTTACAAGAATAAACTGTTTCTTTTGTGTTTTGATTTGAAATTTTGAAGATATATTTGTGGTTTTAAGAACCAAAAACCACCTCGGTGTAGTTTTCCATCTCCTCTCTCTGGAGCTCTAGTAACAACAGGTCGGTGTCAGCCAATCAGAAGAGAGGAGGAGGCTCTGAGTCTCTCTTCTGATTGGCTGACTGTTTTCTGACTGATCAAATCAAATAAAAAAAATAGACTAGATTTCAGAGTAAAACACTCAGAGAAACCAAATCCTGCAAATTGTTGGATAATTTTTGGGTCTAGGTGGTGGTGAGGGGGCGGGGCTTTGGGTGACTGCTTTGTTGTGACATCACAAAGTGACAGGAAGTTGTATGGAGCTTTAATACAAACGTCTACCTTTATACTGTATGGAGCATTTGTACAAACATTTACCTTTATTTTGAAGTAGCTGTAACACAAACACCTACCTTTATTTTGAAGGAGCTTTAATACAAACAGCTACCTTTATTTTGAAGGAGCTTTAATACAAACATCTACCTTTATTTTGAAGTAGCTATAACACAGACTCATACCTTTATTTTGAAGGAGCTTTAATACAAATGTCTACCTTTATTTTGAAGGAGCTGTGACAAACGTCTACCTTTATTTTGAAGGAGCTGTAACACAAACGTCTACCTTTATTTTGAAGGAGCTTTGATACAAAAATCGACCTTTATTTTGAAGGAGCTTCAACACAAGCATCTACCTTTATTTTGAAGGAGCTGTAACACAAACGTCTACCTTTATTTTGAAGGAGCTACCTTTAGATTGAATGGAGCTTGTAATGTCCCTCTCATTGTCTCCCGTCCTGCGGATGACGTCGTCCGCGCTGCCGTATTGTTCTGTGTTGTGAATGGACTTGACTATAACGGCAGCGTGTAGTGTATGTAGTGAAGTGTAGCGTCTCGACAAAGATGAGCGTCTCCGTTGTTGCCAGGCAGACATCGGGGTCTCCTCTCTCCTCTCCTCTCCTCTCCTGGCGGCGGCCGACAGCAGCTGTTAGACCCGTTTCACCGCCGGCCGACGTCAAAGAGCCTTTTCTGCTCAAGACGAGAGCCTCCACTTCACAGCAATGAATGGTCGTCCAGCTGCACTTGGTTAATGCACGTGTGTGTGCGTGTGTGCATTTGTGTGTGTGTGTGTGTGTGCGTGTGAGGTTCATCTGAGTGGGGTCTTTGTCCCCCGCCCCCCCCTCCCCTCCCTCTCTCTCTCTTTCTATGTGACTCTTGAGGAGGGAATTAACATGACAAGCCAACACCAACAGCCAAATGCAGAGTTTGCAGAATCCTTCCAAAATGCAGGAGGAGGAGTGTGCGTTTGTGTGTGTGTCTGTGTGTTAGTGAGTGTGTGTGTGGTTTGGCGGGGAGGGGGGGTCACCTCTAACAGGCAGCAGAAATAATGGTGCATTTTGGCCGGTGACCAAACATTAGCGGTCTGCCCCACTTTATCTTTAAAGACATCGTCCATGTTGGGCTTTTTTCTTAGTTCTGGTCGCACACACACACAC
Organism: Decapterus maruadsi; assembly: GCA_030347415.2. Taxonomy (NCBI): domain Eukaryota; kingdom Metazoa; phylum Chordata; class Actinopteri; order Carangiformes; family Carangidae; genus Decapterus; species Decapterus maruadsi. The sequence goes on along the minus strand of CM064893.1, from coordinate 26,978,519 downwards.
ACACACACACACACACACACACACACACAGACACAGACACACACAGAGTCTAGTCGGTGCTGCTAACTCACCAAGACAGGTCAGACAATACAACGGTGTCGCTTTTCTTTTCTTTATTTGGTGCAGAAGAAACTCTCGCTGCCAGTTACATATTTTTTTCTGTTCGTCGCTGTGGCACAAACAACATGTTCAGTACGGTACGGTGGCCCCGAGGGGTCAAATGCTGCTGCAGCTTAAGAAAACACATGTATGCAAAGAAAAAAAAACACAAACAGACAGGCAGCAGAGTCAGAACACAACAACACAACACAACACAACACAAGTGTTTCTAGGGGACAGGAAACAAGTGACGCACCAGGCTAAAGGCTAACGTCGCGAATTTATAATAAACCAAACAAACTCAGTCCCCAGAAACACTTCCTTTTCGTTGTGTTGTGAGTTTCTGCAGCTCATGTGTTGTTAAATCATTACATTTGTGTTTTATACAATAACACAGTGTTGTTGAGCTCTCCGGGCCACTGTAGCATCAACAAAATACGGGCTTTTAATCACGTACATAGATGCATGCATCTATATTACCACTGACTGATGTCTAGTTCTGCCCTTGAGTTTCAAAATGAGTCAAAAAAGAATGAAATTATGAATGAATGAGTGTTAATTATGAACATTATAATAAAAAACATGCACAATAACAACAAAGTGAGTAGGATGAAACACATTGTTATCCTGTCCTTCTCCTATTATCTTCTTTTTCTATAATTCCCTTTATATAATACAGAGCCATACTGCACCATATATTCACCACCTCCTACTTCCTCTTCTCTATATCCTGAAAAAAAGTATTATTTTAAAACATTTTCTCATCGATCTGCCTCCTTTGATTTCATCTTTATCTTTAAATCAGTGCAGACATACAGTAGCCTTTCTTAAAACTTTATTTTCCCCTCAGGTTTTATTCCCATCTTTAATTATCAGGTGCAGGAAATGATGGAAAAGTGTTTTTTTTTAGCATCATTAAAGCAGATATCAGTGGAATGTTTTTGTTAATATAAGTCCTAAATAGTCCTGTTTTCCGTCAGCAATCACTTACATGGAGTGTTTCAGCCGTAACACGAGTCTCTCCGTCACTCTGCTCTGCTGTAAACCAGGAGAAAATTTTCCTTGTGGGATACAAGTGTTATCCAATGAGGAGAGAGAACGGCATGAAGGGCTGTGTGTGCAGCCAAGGGATGCATCGCGTGAATGTGGTCACGTAGCACGAGGACCAATAGATGCCTGACGAGGGCGGGGGCTGCTAACTCATGGTGCGTTCAAGGAAACTCGTACTTTGTGTTTTTCCTTCCTGTGAAGTCATACCAGTTCGATCTGGTACAAGTTCACGGGTCGGAAGTTACGAGAGGCCGTTATAGTGAACTTTCACAGACAACAGGATGGTAAAAACACGAGTTACAGGTTACCTGGAACGCTACAAAGTTGTAGTTGTGACTTGAAGCTGTAACTTACGGTTTCAAAAGCCTGCCTTGAACGCAGCATTAGCCGAAACGGCCGAACCGCTGATATCTGCTTTAATGTTAAATTATAATCAATAATGAGTTTGTGACACAGATGCAGCCTCTGTCTAAACTCATCACGCTCCTCAGCTCTGACTTCTGAAGCCTCCAGTTTTGTCTGAAATGACCAGTTATGAGTGAACGTGTCTAAACGGTGGCCAACGAGGCTCCTCCTCTCCGTCCTCCTGCATCCGGCTCTGCTCAACGCAGCCTTCGTTCATCAGAAAAACAAACCTGCAGCCTGGAAAAACATAAAAACACGTCTGCGTCTTGGTTACACATGTTTCTCCGTTGACGAGTTGAAACGGCGACAAAGCTCTAAATATCATCTGTCACTTGTGTAATTAGTGTTTTTATTTATTTATTTATTTTTTCTTCTTCCTCGTCGGTCTAATTGAAAGCAGATGGCTCAGACAGTCACACTCGTCCTCCTGCACCAACCAGACATCTGCACATCGTAGCACCAACACGGAGCCCAGTAGTAACAGGGACGCGCTCCGTTGACCGTGGGTCGGCGTTTTCCGGTCGACAGGATCCGATATTCTAATAACTAGATGTTAGAAACCTGACTTTGCTGCTGTGGCCTTCGGGATGGGAATTATATATATTTTTTGTTTGTTTTCATGATGCATTCATGTGCAGATTGTTTTTAATTCATTAATCGATTCAATCATTTACTCATTTATTCTCTATTTTAACACATTGAAGTAGAGACTCGTTCACAGTTTAGCTGAGAAAAGGTAAAAATTAAAGGTCCCAGACACAAGAAACAACATTACACTGAACTTGCATAATCAATCTAAGGAATCACAAACACATTGAGATCAAAAAAGTGGAACATGAAAAACTACAAAAACATTAAAAAATAGTAGAAAAAAAGCTTCAATAGCTGAAATCCTTAAATAAGAGTGTAGATATCAGGTAAAACAGGAACATCTGGAAGTTAAGTGTGATGTTATTAAAGATTTAAAGTCACCTAAAGACAGAAATGAAGAATATTTTGCAAGTGATTCCTTAGTTTAATGAATAAAATATAATAAAGTCTCAGTGAGTAAAGACGACACGACCTCGAGAGCGAAAATGTAAAACTCACTCTGGGTGGAAAAGAGTTTAAAGATGTGAAACAGTTTCCATAAAGGACGAGAAGAACCAAAGGTCGCGACCTTTAGGGAACAAAATGTCTTTTAATTTAAACCCCGAGTCCTGAAGAAACAGGTCAGAGTGTTTTAACTACAGATGTTAAACTCAGCTCCGTCTCTGTGGTGGAGATGAAGATGGTTGGTCTGATGGTTGGTCTGAGCTAACGAAGCTAACGACGCTACATCAGCGTCTCCATCTTCAGATCCTATCAGCTGCTTCCTTTCTCTCTTTCTCTCTCTCTTTCTTTCATGCTGAGGTCGTGCATGTTGTTTGTGAAGTCTGTCTGTTTCCTCTGCTTTCTGTTCCCACAATGCACCTGGTGTTGTGTCATTGCTAGGGTTGCAAAGGATGGAAAATTTCCAATAAATTAACGGTAAATTTCCAGAAACTTTCCATGGGAAATTAAGCTGGGGAATTTTGGAAATATTTCAAAATTGGAAATTTTCCACGGGAATTATGGGAATTTATGGGAATTATTGGGAATTTATGGGAATTAACTAGAAATTGGGGGTAATTGAAACAAACTGTCCAGTCAAAAAAAGATTTGTCTTTAACGTTATTTTGTTAGTTTTTTAGTGGGGGTGAAGCATTTCTTAGTTTTGGTTTTATGGATGCTGCCCTGTGGGTTTGGGAATAATGTCACCAAATCACCGTCAAAATGGTTCGATGACAGATTTTTTATCTTCAGTGTGGGGTTTCACAGATAAAAAATCGGATAAGCTTTTGGAAATTTAGTGTGTGGCACACTTAAGTTTAATGAAAAAATATGGTTGTCTCAGTAAATGAAAGGAGCCCTCGAGAACAAAAATGTAAAACTTTGGGCTCTGGGTGGTGGCCTCCAGGTTTAAAGATGGAATCATTTGCATGTGATGGAGGAATGCACAGTGCATTTAGGGAACAAAATGCTTTTGGCCTAACAGTCCTGAAGGAAACAGTGTCATGGAGTGTTTTAGATATTCAGATGTTGCATTAAATCTGGTTGTTTGAGCCAAGATTATGCTACAATATATTTTCTCCAACTCCGTTATTTAAGTTCCCTGTTAAATCAAACCTTCAATTTTGTAAATTTCCGATTTATTCCCGTTAATTCCCGTATCCATTCTTAGATCCTATCAGCTTAATTCCTCTCTATTCTTTCTTTCTTTCTAAATTCATTAATTCCCATGGTTGTTTGAAGTCTTGAAAATTCCTCTGAATTTTGCAATGCACCTGGTGTTGTGTCGTTGCACATCTGAGCTGCAGGGAACTCTGGGAAACGTATGGTGTCTAACGCTCCGTCTCCTGTCTCTCTGTGTCTCCTCCGCAGTAAGCATGTTTCTCAACACCCTGACGCCCAAGTTCTACGTGGCTCTGACGGGAACCTCCTCCCTCATCTCCGGACTCATCCTGGTGAGAATCTGGATTTTTATCTTCTGTCGTTAAAGGTTTTAAATGACGTTAAACGTTAAACTTCTGATTAAAGGAGTGAAAATATAGAAAATGCATAAAGTTTAACGTGTTTCTGAGTGTTTTTCTACTTCCTGTGTTGTCGTCGTGCGCTCGGCTCGATATCAGACTTGGATACCGGTATCCTAGCAGCAGGTCGTCATGTTCCTCATGTCGGCTTCCCGTGGTTACCATGGTTACTGTAGCTGGTCACTGATGAAAATGTGACATGAAGGAAAAAAAACAGCTCTGACCTGAGATCTGGTCCTCCTCCTTTCTTTCTTTCTTTCTTTCTTTCTTTCTTTCTTTCTTTCTTTCTTTCTTTCTTTCTTTCTTTCTTTCTTTCTTTTTTCTCTTTCTTCCTCTCTTTCTATTCTCTCTTTTTCTCCTTTTCTGTTTTTATTTCTCTCTCTTTCTCCTATACTCTTTCTTTCTCTCTTTTTTCTCTTTCTTCCTCTTTCTTTTCTCTCTTTTTCTCCTTTTCTGTTTTTATTTCTCTCTCTTTCTCCTATACTCTCTTTTTCTTTCTTTCACTCTCTTCCTCTCTTTTTACTTGTATCTCTTTCTTTCTGTTTTTCTCTCCCTCTGTCTTTCTCTTTTTCACCCATCCTCCCCTCTCTCTCTCTCTCTCTTCTTTCCTCCCCAGGTGAAACGTGTGGTTTCCTTGGTTACACACCGACAGAAACCTGTGATTATTCATATTAATCACAACAGTTTCAACCAGATTTGAGGAAAAAAAAAAAAAAGAAATAAATAAAAAAATGATGATGATGATGTTTCTGTATCGGGCCCAAACATCCCAGAATACTCAGCTGGTACCGTAACAACAGAGCAGATAGAGACGGATGAGTGGGAGTCGTTATAAACACAACACCACCACACTGAGCTGCTGCTGCTGACGACGTGGACACTAAATATAAACAGACTCACAACAACAGACGTGACACGACCAGACGTCACAATTAAAACTGTTCACGCACACACACACACACACACAGGTATTTTATTTTAGAGACGCAGCAGCAGTGGTCGCTCCGTGGTTTAAAATAGAGCTTGTCTTAATTATCTCTCTGTCTCTCTGGGCGTCGCTGCTCAGAGCTCAGAGTCTGAGACGATGGAGGAACCCGGACGCTGAGCGCTCGTCGTCACTGTCACACATTTGTAAACAAGTGTGTTTACTGTACGATGAGCGTTGATGTCATAAACCAGCGGTGCAGACTGTTTCCACATGAATCAGCATCAGGAGCATCAACTTTTAGGGGAAAAAAAAACAAGATTTTGTTTCCTCTTCCCTTTAAACAGCAGCAGCTTTTAATAAACAAAGTTACAAGGTGTTTGTACAGATAACGTTAAAAAAAAAAGAGAAACAACAATAAAAACAAAGAAATTGTGAAATTAAACAGTTCAGAGCTTTAATTTATTGATGCCTGGAGGGAAATTTTTCTCTCTTGCAAGAGAAAGCAAGGTATACATAGATAAACACAATATTATTACTGAAATAAAAACAGAATAAGAACAGAATCGATTAAGATTAAATAAAAATATAATAATAAAAAGTTCAGTTCAGATCATAGAAAGCGTAAAACTGGTGCAAAAGTCTTTTATTTAAACATTTGTTTTGTCATATTGAGTTTGTTTTCATGAGCTAAACTAACCTCCTCTCTTCTTCTTCTTCTTCCATCTTTTCTTCTTCTGCAGATCTTTGAGTGGTGGTATTTCAGGAAATATGGGACGTCCTTCATAGAGCAGGTGTCCGTGAGCCACCTGCGCCCCCTGCTGGGCGGAGTGGACAGCAGCTCCCCCACCAACTCCAACACCAGTAACGGGGAGGCCGACTCCAACCGGCAAAGTGTCTCTGGTAAGAACTGAAGCATCACGCTGTCAATCAACCAATCAATCAATCAATCAATCAATCAATCAATCAATCAATCAATCAATCAATGAGTTACATCATTGATCGTTTAAAGGTTTTTATTTTTAAAGCTGAAATTCAGCCTCTGAATGTGAGTATTGATCCAGCAGAGCTGAAGGTGAAGCTTTTATTGATGATGTAAATCACTTTATAGCAAATGTGCTGTAAATCTAATTATTGATCGTATAAATATAGTGTAAAATCGGCCCATTTAAAGACTTATTTCTCATTATGATATGATTTAAATGCTCAATAAAATACTCTATTTTTCTTTTCCTGTTTAAAACCTTTGTGCAAATGAGCAATTACTGCAAAAATATGAAGTTAAATTCAGGAAATAACATGGAGGGTTGACTATTATGACACGTATTGGAATTGTTTAGTTCAGATTTATAACATCTTGGTCTCACTATAGAACTAAACCTAAACATATCTGTGATAATCTGTCAATATCTGATCATGTTATTGAAACTAGAGTCAAAATAATAACTCAAAAACACGCTGATGTTCATTAAACTCTGGTTTATTGACCGTCGCATTGACTCAAAGTGTTTGAAGTCGTGGTAATGAGTGTTTCTGTCACCACGACCATTAAAGCTGCTTTTACTTAGCGTCAGATCGTTATCAGATAAGTCTTTTCCGATCACTGACCTCATTATTAGCTACGAGTCACATCCCATAATCCTCTCTGAGGCTGCGGCTCCGGGAGAAACAGAAACAGAAGCAGCTTCAGTTTTTGGCTTCACCGATCATTACGGTACGGTGGCCCCGAGGGGTCAAGACAACAAAAACACAAATGTGCTACAATCTGAGAAAACAGATCATCAGTTTGGCAACAAAAAGTTTAATCAGAGTTTTCTCCTCCTGCTTTTTGTTTCCGGTCAAACGAACTCTGAGTTAAACAGGATTTATTCACTGTATCAGATCAAGAGTTGTTGATTATTAACTGATTGATCAGAATAAAACTCCTGCATCAGGTTACATCACTATAAACTAACAAACTGCTGATGACGTTCTACTTACTACATTACCCACAATGCAACACACACACATACAAAATAGTTTAACTTTATTTAGAATAGAATACATAATTTAGATAAAAAGTTTATTTCCCAACCCACAGCTGATACATCCATCCCAGTATGACATCACACTGTTTACTATTATGGGATGTAGTTTTCCTCATTATAAATTCCTCCTCCTCTTCCTCATCCTCCTTTTCCTCTCACTCTTCCTTGTCCTTCCTCCTCCTCCTTTTCCTCCTCCTCCCCTTCCTTCTCCTTCCTCATACTCCAAATCCTTCTCCTCCCTCCTCCTCCTCCTCTTCCTCCTCCTTCCTCCTCCTCCTTGTCCTTCCTCCTCCTCTTCCACTTCATCTCCCTCCTCCTCTTCCTCATCCTCCTTTTCCTCTCACTCTTCCTTCTCCTTCCTCCTCCTCCTCCCTCTTCCTCCTCCTTCTTCCTCATCCTCCTTTTCCTCTCCCTCTTCCTTGTCCTTCCTCCTTCTCCTTTTCCTTCTCCTCCCTCCTCATCCTCCTCTTCCTTCTTCCTCATCCTCATCCTCCTTTTCCTCTTTCTCCTCCTTTCTCCTCCTCCTCCTCATCCTCCCTTTCCTTCTCCTCCCTCCTCCTCCTCCTCCTTCCTCTTCCTCCTCCTCCTTGTCCTTCTTCCTCCTCTTCATCTGCCTCCTCCTCTTCCTCATCCTCCTCTTCCTCATCCTCCTTTTCCTCTTTCTCCTCCTTTCTCCTCCTCCTCCCTCATCCTCATCCTCCTCTTCCTTCTCCTTCCTCTTCTTCCTCCTCCTCCTCCTCCTCTTCCTCCTCGGAGCTGTGAGCGACTGTTTTCTGTTGAGTTTTCAGTAGAAACTCCTCTCGGGGGTCTTTTTCCTCTGGTCGTCATGGTGACGTCGTCTCTGCAGGAAGAAGTGTTTGAAGTGAAGAAGAAGAAGCTGAGTGTTTGTTCCTGATGCTCATCACCACTGTCTCTCTCTCTCTCTGCAGAATGTAAAGTTTGGAGGAATCCTCTGAATTTATTCCGCGGAGCCGAGTATAATCGGTGAGTGACGTCTCTCTCTCTCTCTGTTTGTTTTCATCATCACTTCCTTTCACTCCGCTGCTGCGTCATCTCTTCCTTTCTTTCTCTCACTTCCTCCGTGTGTTAATCACTCACCTCTTCATTGAATCTCTGTGTGAACGGAGCAGACGAGGGAGGAAACGTGTCGGCGTCTTTCTTTGTTTTTACTTCCTGTCGTTCTTCTTTCATCCTCTCTTTGAAGTCTCGCCCTCTTCTCCTCCTCCTCTTCCTCCCGTCAGCTCATCCTCCACTCATCTCTCTCTCTCTACCCATCAACCCACATGCTGCTCGACCAATCAGAGTCCAGCATTGTCCTTTGCTTCTTAATTTTGTTTGTTAATTTTGTCACGTTTGTTATAATCAACATTTCTTCTTCTTCTTCTTCTTCTTCTTCTTCTTCTTCTTCTTCTTCTTCTTCTTCTTCTTCTTCTTCTTCTTCTCCTTCTCCTCCTTCTTCTTCTTCTTCTTCTTCTCCTTCTCCTTCTTCTCCTTCTTCTTCTTCTTCTTCTTCTCCTTCTCCTTCTTCTTCTCCTCCTTCTCCTCCTCCTCCTTCTTCTTCTTCTCCTCCTCCTCCTTTCTCTTCTTCTCCTTCTCCTCCTTCTTCTTCTTCTTCTTCTTCTCCTTCTCCTCCTTCTTCTTCTTCTTCTTCTTCTCCTTCTCCTTCTCCTTCTTCTTCTTCTTCTCCTCCTTCTCCTCCTTCTCCTTCTCCTCCTTCTTCTTCTTCTTCTTCTTCTTCTTCTTCTTCTTCTTCTTCTTCTTCTTCTTCTTCTTCTTCTTCTTCTTCTTCTACTTCTCCTCCAGATATACGTGGGTAACGGGTCGAGAGCCTCTCACCTACTACGACATGAACCTGTCGGCGCAGGATCATCAGACCTTCTTCACCTGTGACTCTGATCACCTGCGACCGGCCGATGCCAGTGAGGAAACACAGAGACACAGCATTCAAACTGTTCATTGTGTGTGCATTTATGTTGTTGTTGTTGTTGTTGTTGTTGTTTAACGTGTTTGTGTGTCTGTGTTGCGGTTCAGTCATGCAGAAGGCGTGGAGGGAGAGGAACCCACAGGCTCGAATCTCTGCAGCACACGAAGCTCTGGAGCTGGAAGAGTGAGTCCACGACCGTGTGTTTGTGTGTGTTTGTGTGTGTGTTTAGGATGGAGATAATGAATCATAACTCTGCTGCTGCTCAGACTCTGGAGTTTGGAAATGAAAATGAAAGTGTCTCGTTCAGGGCTCCAGTACATTTTTCATCTATTTGCTTATGTGCAACCAATAAATTTACCGATTTTTTTATTTATCTTTTTTTTTTATGAACACTGTGATTGGCTGCTGCGTGAAAACAAATGTGTGTTTCTCTTCTCTCCATCTTGGAGGAGAGGTCTTTCCACGGCAGAGCAGCAGGATGTTCTGTTATTGGTCAGTGTAGCTTAAACATTAACTTTATATTTTTAGTATTTAAAGGGGTAGTATCATTTTTTTTAAAGTGGGGTTGTGTGATCTACAAACAGCCCCTAAGTTCTTTAATTGCATTGGAAAAAATTATATTATAGCGAACAATGGAACTGTGTATTTTTTTTCAGGTTTCTTTGGGTCCATTCACAACAATATATGTTGTAAATATCTGGACAGGGCTATTATGGGCTGGCGTTGCTAACGGGAGGAGTGCAGAGAGTCTTCTACTGCAATTAAAGTACTTAGGGGCTATTTGTAGATCATACAACCCCACTTTTAAAAAAATGCTACTATCCCTTTAAGCTGTCGCTTATAACTTGTTTATAATTAAAACTGTTGCACACTAAAATTGAATTGAATGAAAATGAGAGGAAATGTGAAAATTTACTTGGAGTTTCTCTTTTCGATTTTCCTCTCATGAGCTCATTTACTCATTAATGCTGCTGTTCTTATAATACATGGAGGGAGGATTCGTTTCTGTTCTGAAACATAACATCATTTTATCGATTTTCTTCTTCTATTCTAATATTGATCACTTGGATCAACATCACTGCTCTGCTATAAATATTTTTATTAAATCACAAAAGCAAAATAGAAATCTGATAAAGTCTGATAAACTCCGTCTCAGTGAACTTCAGTGGCGCCGTTTCCTCGCAGCGAGCGACTCTCTGACTCTGATCACAGATCACAGATCAGTCCTCAGGGCGTCTCCATCACTCCATCACAGTTACCGGGGGAGACGCAGCGTCTTCACGTGTTGTCACGGCAGCGGCAGGTTTATTTTTAGGAGCGTCTGCGTTAAAGTCAAGTGTCGAGTCGACGAGCAGGAGATCAGAGATCAGACAGGAGGAGGAGAGGAAGTGTGTTTAAGTCTGAGGAGAAAGAAAATAAACTGTGGAAAACTGTCAAGAAGTTTCTTCCCTAACGTTTCCTTCTCCTCCTCTGATTCTCCTTTTCTTTCCATCTGCTTTCTCCACTGTTTCATCCTATTTATATTTTTCTCTCCTCTCCTTCTCTCCTCTCCTCCTCCTCCTCCTCCTCTCCTCCTCTGCAGCTGTGCGACAGCCTACATCCTCCTGGCAGAGGAGGAGGCCACCACCATCATGGAGGCCGAGCGTTTGTTTAAACAGGCACTAAAAGCAGGAGAGGGCTGCTACCGGCGCAGTCAGCAGCTGCAGCACCACGGTACACAGTACGAAGCCCAGCACAGTGAGTAACAACCACTTACAACCAGTACTGACCAGTAACGACCAGTTGCAACCAGTTACAACCAGTAACGACTAGTATTAACCAGTAACAACCCGTACCGACCTGTAACAGCCAGTAGAGACCAGTAATAACCAGTACCGAACAGTACAGACCTGTACTGACCAGTAGAGACCGGTACCAACCAGTAGAGACTGGTACCAACCAGTAGAGACCAGTAACAACCAGTAGAGACCGGTACCGACCAGTACAGACCGGTAACAACCAGTAGAGACCGGTACCGACCAGTACAGACCGGTAACAACCAGTAGAGACCGGTACCGACCAGTACAGACCGGTAACAACCAGTAGAGACCGGTACCGACCAGTACAGACCGGTAACAACCAGTAGAGACCGGTACCGACCAGTACAGACCAGTACCGACCTGTACTGACCAGTAGAGACCAGTAACAACCAGTACCGACCAGTAACAACCTGTAGAGACCGGTACCGACCAGTACCAACCAGTAGAGACCAGTACAGGCCGCTAACAACCAGTACCGACTAGTACCAACCAGTAGAGACCGGTACCAACCAGTACCGACCAGTAGAGACCGGTACCAACCAGTACCGACCAGTAGAGACCGGTACCAACCAGTACCGACCAGTACCGACCAGTAGAGACCGGTACCAACCAGTACCGACCAGTAGAGACCGGTACCAACCAGTACTGACCAGTAGAGACCGGTATTAACCAGTACCGACCAGTACAGACCGGTAACCACCAGTACCGACCAGTAGAGACCGGTAACAACCAGTACCGGCCAGTAGAGACCGGTATTAACCAGTACCGACCAGTAGAGACCGGTAACCACCAGTACCGACCAGTAGAGACCGGTACCAACCAGTACCGACCAGTAACAACCTGTAGAGACCAGTAGAGACCGGTAACATCCAGTACCGACCAGTAGAGACCGGTAACGACCAGTAACAACCAGTACCAGCCCCCACTGTGTTTATTTTAACTTTTATCACTGTTTGATCCATAAAATCAGATTTAAAGCAGATTTCACGTCGTCAGTTCCTCATCTTCAGAGTCACTGCCTCGATGTTCTCCAGATTTCACAATAAGAGCGTGAAATGATGTCGTTACTAATGTGTGTGTGTTCTGTGTGTGTGTGTGTGTCCAACAGGAAGAGACACTAATGTGTTGGTGTATATAAAGAGAAGACTGGCCATGTGCTCCAGAAAGCTCGGCCGAACAAGAGAAGCAGTTAAAATGATGAGAGATGTAAGTACACACCCTGTCAACACACACACAGACACACACTCACACACACACATACTCACTGTAACTGACTGTGCATGTGTCGCCCCCTGTCTGGTATTACATGTAACAACAGTTGTGTGTTTTCCAGTTAATGAAGGAGTTCCCTCTCCTCAGTATGTTCAACATCCACGAGAACCTGCTGGAGTCGCTACTAGAGCTCCAGAACTACGCTGACGTCCAGGCCGTTCTGGCCAAGTACGACGGTGAGACACACACACAACAACCACACACACACACACACACACACAGATTTTGATTTCAATACTTTGTTCAGACCTGATATTAATCTGGATCGATCGTAGTGATCAGCTCTGAGTGTCTGTCCACACCTGGTTTTAAAATGCATCTCACTTCCTGGTTCATATGTAAATAGATGTGTGTGTGTTTTATTTTAGCCAATCAGCTGTCAGTCAGTACATCTATATGCACAGATGAATCCTTCCCTGCTCGATTTGAGTGTCTCGTTGGACTTTTGTCCTTGTCCCAGTTTACATGCAGCAGGGAAAATCGAATAACTGACGGTTTCCTCAACACAAGTGGAGATATGCGTCGTTTCAGCCCGGACCGCTTTCTGTCACCGGGTTAAAAAAATAGAAATAAATAACTTAGAGTTCACAACTTCAGTTCCTGACAGGACGCACCGGTTTGGGCCGGGTTTTTAATATAAAACACATCATCTCGGTGGTTGCATTCAATTCAATTGGCACTGATGCCGCTTTTTTTTTTCTTTTTTTTTAACTCTCTTTATTGATTTTCCTCATTTTGAACATAAAACATATCAGACAATACAGACACCATACATATTTACATAAAAAGGTAATTTAAGTTGTATTAACTTATGTATCTCAAAATGAAAAATAGACAGGATATAGGATTAATTAAAGATTATACGTATATGTCATGTATTCTAAGATTTGAATAAGTTTGGGGATGCCGCTTTTTTTGTTTTTTTTTGCCAGGTTCGGGCCGACTTCTGTGCTCCACTTTGTGTCATCTTTACAGTTGTGATGAAGCATGCACACATGCACATTATCCAGTTTCTGTCCGATTAAGGCGAATACATGCAGAAGGAAACCGGTTTCCAGTTGCATCAGCTGGGGGTCGTAGTTGGCTTTAGAGAAGTCCAGTATTAGTCGGACTAACTAACGCGTTCACATCTTCAGTCCAGTTAGAGTCCAATTAAGGCAACAATTCATTTTTTTTCCAACTGTCATGTAAACGTACTGACTGTGACTGTGACATGATGAAATAAAGTTTAGAAAAAGGAGTTCCTAATGAAACAGGATTGTCTCCAAGTGATCAGATTTCCTACGGGCCCTGAACGCGCCTTGGTTGTAAATCTGACAAATCTGAGGCATTCAATTGATGATTAAACATTATTAACCACTAATATTCATTAATAACATTAATGTGACTTGAAACTGTCACAGTTGAGTCCAGATCTTCAACCTCTGAGCGTCTTTCTGCTGCTTTTAACGACTTCTTCCTGTTTCAAGGTTTTAATTAAAGAATAAATGAATTAATGCAGAACGTAATGGAACAAGTGTTGTTGTTGTTGTTGTTGTTGTTGTTAACAGATTTAATCAGGTTGAGTTCAGCAGCAGCAGAGACCAGAGTTAATGAAGCCATTCATTCATTGGCAGGAAATGAATCGGACACTATTTATATAATTTAATCGTTTTGTTTGTTTTTGTTTTTTATTCAAAGCTTTAATGTCAAAACATTGAATGAATCTGTTCAAATTGATTCATATATTTATTTTCTGACATTTGAGAGAAAAACAAGCTGATGAATTAATGTAATTATTATTGATTATTAGTCACTCACCTCTAACCCTCCCCCCTTGTTTCTGTCTCCCCCACAGATATCAGTTTACCTAAATCTGCAACAATATGCTACACAGCAGCTCTGCTCAAAGCCCGGGCCGTGTCCGACAAGTGAGTATCGCTGCACAACAGCTACAGTCATCTGTGTGTGTCTGTGTTTGTGTGTGTGTTGACGCGCAGTACTGATGGTTATGTAGCAGCTCAGTGAGTCTCCACTTCCTGTTTCACTCATTATTATGTTTATTAATCATCATTTAATTAATAATCAGACTGGATTCACACTAATGACAGGTCCAACCCTCTGAATACACACTAGAAAATGCATATTTTTGTTTATTCTATAATAATTGTATGTTTCATGTTTTCAATTTTTACTATTTGGAGTTTTATTTACATTTTTTAAAATTGTTTAAATGTTTTTGTGTTTTTCTTTCCTTTCCCAATTCTTACAGTTAAATGTTTAGTTTTAATGTAAAGCCCAGTGAGTTGCCCTGCTGTATAAAGTATAAATAAAGCTGCCTTTCCTACAGTAGACAGAACTCCAGACACAAAATCTCATGGAATCCCACGTGATAAAACGTGATTTCAGAAGAAAACCAAATAATGGGGGGATGATGATGAGAGTCTGTGCCAAATTTATTTTGAAAAATCTAGAAAATAGAAAAAAGAATAATTGAATTTCTGAGACACAAGGTTATTGCTGTAGCTGTTGTCAGGTGTTATCAATACATATACAGTAGTAATCAATATCTGATCAATACGTGTGTGTGTGTGCGGGCAGGTTCTCTCCAGAGGCGGCGTCCAGACGAGGGCTGAGCACGGCAGAGATGAACGCAGTAGAAGCCATTCACAGAGCCGTGGAGTTCAACCCCCATGTCCCTAAAGTGAGACACACACACACGCAGATGCACACACACACGTCCTGTAACCTTACTTCATCATCCTCACCTGTGTTTGTTTCTCTCTCCTCCTCCTCTTCCTCAGTACCTGCTGGAGATGAAGAGTCTGATTCTTCCTCCAGAACACATCCTGAAGCGCGGCGACAGCGAGGCCATCGCCTACGCCTTCTTCCACCTGCAGCACTGGAAACGGGTGGAGGGGGCGCTCAACCTGCTGCACTGCACCTGGGAGGGCAGTGAGTACACGCACACGCAGACACACAGACACACACACACACGTCTCGATAGAACGTCAGATAATTGGACGTCCAGCGCTGGTCGCAGCATCGTGGCATTCATCCGTGATCGCTCTGTAGCCTGTAACACTAGCACCGCTTATCATTGAAAAATAAACCAAAAACACTTCAACATCGACTCGACTTTCATAACATTAGAGTCGACTTGAAAAAAATCTGAAGTCATGCAACTGTTAATCAGCAGGTTTATTATATAAGGCAGTGGTTCTTCAAGGACCCTGAATTGACACAAATTAGACCACAGACCCGCATTAGACCAAATTTATAAGTAAACACCAGAAATACACAAATATTTGTTCTGAGACTGAAGAACATTACTTTTTTTATACATTTAAATTGCAGCCAATTTTTGGAAATATTAGAGAGAAATTTCTGGAAAAAAGTGGTCCAATTTCTCCAAAGACATTTAAACATTTCAAGGAAGAAGTGGTAAAAATTCTCTCAAAAAAAAAGAAAAAAGAAAAAATGTTCTAAAAAAAAAAGTGGTAAAATTTCTCGTAAAAAAAAGTTCAAAATAAAAAGTAAAAATTTTCTAGAAAAAAATGGTAAAATTAAAAAAAAAAGTTTTAAAAAAAATCTAGAAAAAGTGATCAAATTAAAAAAAAACTTGGTGGTAAAAAGTGGTAAAATATCTCATAAAAAATGTTCAAAATAAAAGAGTAAAAATTTTCTAGAAAGTGGTAAAATTTCTAAAACAAAAAAGTAAAAAAAAAAAATCTAGAAAAAGTGGTCAAATTAGTTGATAAGGTACTAACTAAAGTCATGGTAACAGAAACCTAAACACAGAGTTTGTCTCTTTTCTTCTTCAGTCGTTTCCTCCTCAGCAGCTGCTCACACACTTTCCAGCTTCCACACTTTGAAATTTAAGTTTTTTCATCCACATTTCCTGTGTTTAAGTTGAATTTTAAGTTTATTGGTTTAATGTACGAGGACAGTCCCAATGAATCAACTGCAAACAGTAAAAAGGGCGGCTTTAGCCGGCAGGGCTAGTATTCTAAAAACAACGGCATATTACAACACAATGATGTTCAAACCTGTGTGTCTGTGTGTGTCTGTGTGTGTGTGTGTGTGTGTTGCAGCGTTCAGAATGATCCCGTATCCCCTGGAGAAGGGTCACCTGTTCTACCCCTACCCCATCTGCACAGAGACGGCCGACAGGGAGCTGCTACCCAGTAAGACACGCCTCGACACACACACACACACACACACACACACACTTGACTGAATATTCAAATTAATTCACTTTCACTTAAAGGGATAGTTCAACATTTTGGCAAATTGGCCCATTGCCATAATCCCTATAGTCATGGCAGTAGGTTCGTTACCTTTAATTGTCGGTGCAAGCTATTATTTTTACCAGTTTTCACATTAATTCATCGTTTTCCTTCTATTTTTATTCGTCTTTATCTATTTTTTTACACCGACCTGCTCCTGAAGCCACCGGCAGCGTCGTCACTGTGTTTGTTTGTTTACATGACATCACCAAACGCTGAGTTTATTTACACACAGGAACGACTCTCTCTCTCTCTCTCTCTGATTCCTGTAAACAGGTTTTAACTCGTTTTCACAGCCTCGTTAAACACGAGCAGAGTAAACAGGAAACAGTTGCACATGTTTGATGTAAACAAACGAGTTTCATTCATCAGTTCAGCGACTCTGAACATTAGAAATCTGTTCATATCATGCACTATTATTTTGCTTTTTAGCATATAAACAAATAAACACCATTATGTAATAACATAATACATTTTCACCTCATGATGTAATATAATAACGTCACATTTTGTAATAAAAGTCTTGAAGGCAGTATGTAATGTTGTAATAAGTTGTTACATGTTGCATCCGTTATTACAAAATGCAGGTGTTGCACTTAAATGTAATAATTTGGTGGAAAATGTAGCAACTTATTACAAAATGTGACGTTATTACATCATGAGGTGAGAGTCCATTACATTGTTACATAATGCAACGTTATGACAGACTAAATGATGCTACAGGACCTTTATTTTGAAAAGCATGTGAGGACAGGAAGTGAGACATTTGAGTTGTTAGTGAACGAACCTGCAGCGTTTCTGTTGATGTTCTGCCCTGAACTAACGTGATGTCATGTGTTTGTGTGTCTGTCTGTGTGTGTCATTGTGTGTTTGTGTTTGTGTGTGTGTGTGTGTGTGTCCCACGTGGAAGCAGTGTTTCACGAGGTGTCGGTCTACCCGAAGAAGGAGCTGCCCTTCTTCATCCTCTTCACCGCCGGTCTCTGCTCCTTCACCGCCATGTTGGCTCTGCTCACACACCAGTTTCCTGAGCTCATGGGCGTGTTCGCTAAAGCTGTGAGTACACGCCTTCTTCTCCCTCCTCATCTTCCTCCTCCTTTTCCTTCATCATCCTCCTCTCCCCTCCTTCCCCTTCCCTCTTTCTTCTTCCTCCTCCTCCTCATCTGTCCTCTAACTTCTCTTTCTTCCTCCTCCTCCTTTTCCTTCCTCCTCCCCTCCTCCTCATCATCTTCCTCTTCCTCCTTCCTCCTCCTCTTCCTCCCCCTCCTCCTGACACTCAGGTCGTCACAGCACCCAGTGAATCTGTCAGGTGTCTGTGACCTTTGACCTTAAACCTGCGTCTGTCGCATCAACACGTCCAGTTGACCTTTGACCTTTCCACCTGTAACACAACGACATCACACCTCGTCTCCTCCCCGTCGTGACCTTTGTTGTTGTTGTTGCTCCGGTTTACATTCATCAGTTACTTATTCCTTCAGACTTGGTTTAATCCTCCTGCTGTTGTTTCCATGGCAGCCAGTGGAGGGCGCCACCGCCTCCCTGCCCCTGTGTGTGTGACAGAGTAGAGTCATATAACAAATACTATTTATGAACAAAAATTTATTGATGTCTCCTTTCACTTCACATTTACATCAGTTTATTTTATTATTTATAATAAAATAAACTGAATCTCATCGTGGCTCTAATTCTATAATAAAATGTTTTTCTTTTGGGCAAATTCAACAGATAATGTTACAAAGATTGAAACAAGAAAAGGAAAAATCTGACTTTTCAAGTGTCACATAGTGTTTTTTATGTCAATAAGTAAAGATCTGCTTGAACTTCAAACTTTATTTATTTTTGTTCAATCTTGTGACGTTTTGATCTGAACTTCCTGTTTGGTCTCTTTGTGCGTCTGCAGTTCCTCAGCACGTTGTTCGCTCCTCTCAACTTCATCATGGAGAAGGTGGAGAGCATCCTGCCGTCCAGCCTCTGGCACCAGCTCACCCGCATCTGACCCCGACCCACCAGGACCAGGACCGGAACCAGAACCAGAACCAGAACCGGGAGCCGACGAGACGACCTCCGCTCAGACAGAAACAGCTGAACTGAAACCCAGAACGCTGCGTTGGACGGGACTGACACACCTTTGTGCCAAGAGTAGAAACCAAACGGACGAAAAACAGACGAGGAACCCAAGAACCGGTTTTGACTTCTTTTTTTTTTTTGACCGATTTGCAATTTTTTCGGGGGGTTTCAATCATTTCCACCAGTTTTTTTATTTCGTTTCTTCAAAAGAAGGTGATGAATTGCCAAAACCACAAACACACAGAGGAAAAAAAGACGGAGACGAGACGAGAACGAACGAGTCGGACACAAAGAAAAACAAAAAAACAGATTGATCCAGAATCAGTTTCGACCTTATTTGATATGTTTGCATTTTTTTGGAGGGTTTTCAATCATTTAAAGCTGTTTTTTTTGTTGTTCCAAAAAAAAGAAAAAAAAAACAAGTTGATAAATTGCCATCATTAAAAAAGTGGAAAAGACAAAAAAATACAATAAAGGACTTTTTGTGTATTGCTGCAAGCAGCTTCTTCCTGACATCTTGATTCACTCACTCAGTTTTAACAGCTGGAGGTTTGTGATGTCACAAAATCCTGGTAAGTTTTCACATGCTTTCAGTCTCAGGACGAAGAGTTCAACCTGGATCCGTCTGGTTCTGATCTTCCAAATGAGGAACTGCATCGTCTTTAACACACAAGTATTTATCATTTGGGCCCAGTTGTTCAAATAGTGTGATCTGGATCAAAATTATCATTATTTTAAAATATTTTTCCATTTGTTTCAAATTTAGACTTTAAATTTCATTTGATTATCAAGTAGTTCAGGAAAAGTTCTTTATTTCTGGAACGATCAAGTTAACTTTATTCACTTTGATCACTGTGATGTTTAAAAATCAGGTGCAAATATCAATGAATAATGTACTTGGATCTTGAGGCAAGATTAGCGATCCAACAGCCGCTGGTTAGCCCGTTTACATCCCTCAAAGCCGAAATTTTTTTTCCACAGACAGCGTCAGATGGCGACTTGAATTCGCCTGGAATTGTCCTACAAACATGAAAAAATAGCGAAACTATTTTCTAGTTTCGCTATTTTTTCATGTCACTATATCACCGTTTAGAGTAATCTGATGTTTGTTAAGTCTATAAAACCAATTATTGGACAAACATTACTATTTATTTAGAAGAAACACAGAACACAATATAAGAGTGAGACACCAATACACCAATAAACAGTGATACAGCAATAAACTGTTGACAACACGTAGACAGTACAAAAACAGCAGTTTAACATCTAAGAAGGACCAAATCAAGTGCAGCACACCTGAGGAAGGGTGTTCCCTATCCTATACTCAGTGAAGAGAAAAATCCTATAAAATGTAAGTATACATAAAATGTTTTAAGTTTCCAGAAATCACAATATTTTAAGAAAGTTCCATGGGTGGGATGCATTAATTAAAAAAATACTAAGATACATTTTTAAAAGACTAGTTGAGTAGCAGGTGCCCTGCTTTTAAGCGTGCTGGCAACTTTGGTTCTCCAGTAGCCACTTTTTTAAATAATGAGAGAAATGTAAATAATTTGATCTGCTTTTCAGGGTTTCAGGCAACTTATTCCATTCTTTGATGGCTGTCCATGAGAAGACAGATTGAGCAAAAGAGGAGTGTCGCATGGGAATAATGCAGTCACCCCTGGATACTGATCTTGAGGCTCTAACTGTCGACTCGGAGCGGAGCTGTACAAAGTTTTTCAGAGGGGGAGGGGCTGCGTTGTGTATTATCTTGTGGACCAATCGAATGTTACAGAATTTGATTAGGTTGTCAAAACTCAAGAACTTATATTTAGAGAGGATGTTGCAGTGATGGTAATGCTGTGGTTTCCTGTCCAGGATCTTCAGAGCTTGCCCGTAAAGTGATCTTACAGTATTTAATGTGGTTTTGTTTGCCTGTGACCAAGATGATATGCAGTACTGGATGTAAGATAGGATCATCGCATTTAGATATGTCTTAGCAGCATCTGTTGTTAAAGAGTGTCTAATATGGCGAAAATTAGCAATACTAAATTTCAAAATACGACACATGTTTTTACTATGCTTTTTAAAGGTCAGATTAGAGTCTAAAATAACCCCTAAGTATTTAAATTCCTCCACATTTTGTAAGGCTTGCCCTCCTACACAGACATTGGGATACATTTTTTTGGTTTTTTGTTTGGAGAAGAACATAGATACAGTTTTCTCCATGTTTAGATGATGAATACAGCCATTTTGAGATTTTTTCCATTGTGCCTGATAGTTTGGCTGCCACTACTTCTGCATTTCTCCCGTGCGCAAGTATTACTGTGTCGTCCGCGTACATTATGATATCTACATCGTCACATACTGTAGGGAGGTCATTGATGTAGATGCTGAAGAGGAGAGGGCCTAAAATTGAGCCTTGTGGTACTCCCATCTGGCAAGCTTTAAAGGAAGATGTCTTATCTCTGACCCTAACACACTGGAGGCGGTTTACCAGATATGACTGTAACCATTTCAAAACATTTACAGAAAGTAAAAAATGTGACAATTTTGAGAGAAGTACAGAATGGTTTACGGTGTCAAAAGCTTTACGAAGATCTAAAAATACAGCTCCTACCACCCCCCCCTTATCAGACCTTGCTTTGATGATCTCCAGGAAATAGCTACAGGCCGTTTCTGTTGAATGATTTTTTCTAAACCCAAATTGCATTGGGTGTAACAGGTTCTTTTTGTCCAAGTGATCTTTTAGCTGCTCTGCAGCAACTTTTTCGATAACTTTGGATATGGCTGGTAAAATACTAATAGGCCTATAATTGCTCATGACCTGCTGGTCACCTGATTTAAAAACAGGAGTTACTATGGCCCAACAATGTAAAGCAGTGGGACGGCAAAACAAACAAAAATCTGAGGAATTTTATGAAGAATAGGCTCTCTGGTATAGCTGACAGTGTTTTTACTGGACCTAGAGCTAAAGTTACTGACATTAGCCTTCAGTCCTGTAACAACATGAGTGCACATTTTTATAATTAGTCATGGTTATCATAGATTAGCCGGGCTAGCGCTTAGCTACCTGTTTAACTTTAATAACTCAGTGACTCAATAAACGGTCCATAAAAAAAATCTCCAGTGGATATCTGAGTTACAACATGACTGAGCTACTGGAGTAGTTTCATGTTGTGTCCGACAACGAGAGGGTTTTAACAGCTGACGTCCTGCTGTTAGCTTAGCTACGTTAGCTGTCCCTGTCAGCTGCAGCCACTGATGCTTTGTAGACACCGTAATTCCGGTAAAAACGGATTAAATACAACACATAACACGAAACACACACACAGAAATAGTAGTGTTTCTTCAGTGATTTAGGATTTGTCTAAACGGTAATAGGGCGTGAAAAATATGATATATTGCTGGAACTTTAAGTACATCCCTGTAACACAGGATTCACATTATGAAATTTTCTGTATTTGAGCGTAAAAATAAAACATATTTGAAATGGAAAACGTCAGAGACTTTTGGTCCAGTTGATAGGCTACGTTAGGCGACAAATTAAGTCTAGGCAACAATGTAAAGCAGTGGGACGGCAAAACAAACAAAAATCTGAGGAATTTTATGAAGAATAGGCTCTCTGGTATAGCTGACAGTGTTTTTACTGGACCTAGAGCTAAAGTTACTGACATTAGCCTTCAGTCCTGTAACAACATGAGTGACCTTTTTACAGTAATGTAGACTATTGAGTATTCAATGATGAAATCATGCACTCTGCGACAAGTAATTAGATAGACAGACAGACAGACCCTAAAAATGTCTGTGACTAAGCTGACGCCACTTTTAAACTCTTTTAAAGTGCAGCCAAACACCAGGTAAAAGCAGCCTCTTAACTTCATCAACGCAGCTCAAACCTGGTGGCTCCGCACGGCGACCAAGCTTTAATAAACACACCAGATCCGCGCCGGTTTTTCAGCCGGTCGCTACTGGAGCTCAATTAAAAGGAAGAAGAAAAGCGCTGGTCAAAGCTGAGA
Organism: Decapterus maruadsi; assembly: GCA_030347415.2. Lineage (NCBI taxonomy): Eukaryota > Metazoa > Chordata > Actinopteri > Carangiformes > Carangidae > Decapterus > Decapterus maruadsi. The sequence goes on along the minus strand of CM064893.1, from coordinate 26,956,094 downwards.
ACAGCGGAGTTTCCTCTGCTGCAGCTGATCAGCTGACATGTGGTCCAGACGAGGCTACAGACCTGTCACTGTCTCACGGTGCATCTCATCTCATTATTGTTGACTTCAACCTCAGAGCTCAGTGTGATGAGTTCAACAAATCATTTTATGCTACTGTGATTTAAGTAGTTATACAGTAATCATCATAGTGTAGTGGCATGTCCCTCCCCTCCCCCACTTCCTGTTCAAAGTTTACTTTCACTTCTGAACCAGCGGTTGTTGTGTCGCAGTTTATTTTCCCATGTGAAGGTAAGGTGAAGACTTTGAATGTGTTCCTTTTTAACATCTGTTGTTTCCTGAGTTCTCTGTCCTTCAACTACTCGTGTTGTTGTTGTTGTTGTGTTATTATAATGTTACTGTAGCTGAGTCAGATCTGTAAAGTCTGGACCGACAGAACCTGTTGTCGATAGAAAAGCAGGAGCAGAGTCAGTCGACGTCAGTAGTTGTTATTTGTGTGCAGCTCCACTCAGATCCAGGACAAAGATAAAGGCGAACTAAGCACCTGTTTAAGTCCTCATAACCACTCGGAGCCCAAAAGCAACACACTTTTTAAACTCAATTGTGTGTAAATTCTGTCAACAATGTCTGTTACTGCATATCATCAGTACAGTCGTTAGTTATGTATTTTTCCTGGAGCATTTCCTTGTTGTGTTACTTCCTGCTTGTGCTGCAGCTGAGTTGAAGCCCAGTTGTTGTGTGTGTAACAATCAGCTGTAGCTGGTTTGATCCAGTGGTTTTCTACAGGGACGCTGTCCACACAGAGACTGTGTCACATCAAGTCAGTGGATCTCAGTCCTTGTGTGTGTCAGTGGATGGAAACAGTGGTCCATGGATCATGTTGCTGGGCTGCTCTTCACTTCACTGCAGCTTCATGACGCCATCTAGTGGACTGATAGTAGAAGTACAGCAGCTGATGGCAGCTTCCTCTTCCTCACTGCTGTGTGACTGCATTCAGCTGACACTGATATGAAGCAGAGAAGAAGAGCCAATCAGTGGAGGAGCAGCTGGAGACATGATGGACATGTGAGCTGCTGTGCACATGAATGATGTGTGTTTCCTCTGCAGGTGAAGCTACAAAGTGTGTGTGAGCTGATGTGGATGTGACCTCAGCAGCATGGATCAGTGTGAGGACAGAGAGGAGGGAGCCCCTCCCTCTAAAACCACTCTGTGTGGGGGACATCAGGACAAGACCAGAGGTCAAAGGTCAGAATTAAAACTGTCTAAAAGTCAGTTGTTGTGTTTATTAAAAGATTGAAGATATTTTTCATCAGTTTTTATCCAACATTTACATTTATCAGTTGTGTTGTTGTTTCAGGATCCAGCAGCAGAGACCAGACTCTCCTGAACCCAGCTGTCTGTCTTTAAAGAGCGACTGCTCAATGGACGAGATATTGAACTTCAAAGGACGTGGATCAGCTGATCAGATGTAAGAGTCTCTGTCTGAACATCCACATGTTAATATTCAGTAATTCTCACAGTGCAGCCCAGTAGCAACAGGAAATGTGTCAGCACCTTCTACTTAAAACAGGAAGTAACCACTGGGTTAAAATCATCTTTTCATTTGCTCTAAATGTTGATGGTCTTGTTTCCAGCTGGTAGAAGGAACATGGTGATGTTGCTGCATCAAGTCGCCTCCTGGTGGCAGCTTTGAGCTGTGCAACAGGGCGAGGGGCCGATCAGTGGTTTCTAGTGAGTTCAGAGTGACGTCAGACACAGAGAGCAGAGACAGAGGATCAGATCAGTTACAGGAGCTGAAGCAGAATCTCAGCAGCTGCTTTTTACACGAGCAGACGAACAAACGTCCATAAATACTGAGAGAGAGAACGAGAAAAACTCAGGTGGAGATAGAAACTTCAACTCATCTACAGAACAAAACAAAGAGATAAATGACATTTTCTGAGGTTAGAAAAAAATCCTCATCATTATTGTTTACAGATTTTATCTACAGGAATAAGGAAACAAATCAAACATTTTTAGATTTTTTTTAAAGGTTCATCTTTTTGTGTTCATTTTTTTTTATTTTTGAAAACCTAAAACTATTTAACATCAGTTGTGTTGTTGTTTCAGGATCCAGCAGCAGAGACCAGACTCTCCTGAACCCAGCTGTCTGTCTTTAAAGAGCAACCGGTCAAAGGATGACTACATTAACTTTAAAGGAGGACGTGGATCTGCTGATCAGATGTAAGCTGTAACTGACAGTCAGACTCAGGTTATTGTAGAAATGAACCAGTTTGTACGACGTGTTGTTGGACCAGGTCTGAAACCAAAGTGTCTCTGTCTGTTGTGAACGTCCTCAGGGGACATATAAAGTCCATCTTGTATTATCTCTCTGTCCTGATGTTGACTTGACACTGATTCCTCTACAGAGTGGACCAGGAGAGCTCAGAGGTTCCCAGTGGTCAGTCTGCCCAGCAGCATCAAACACACCTGGACTCCATGTTTATGGTGGGTACATGTCCAACAGCTGCTGTTACATCTGTTGTGTTCACCATCATCTCCATGCTGCACTTTGACACCAGTGGATTGTCAGTCTGTCAGGTTGTAGTTTGATGCTGTCACTCATAGAGTTTCTGTTCCAGCTGCTGGAGGAGAACATGGTCACTTTTGTGAAGAACGAGCTGAAGAAGATCCACAAGTTTCTGAGTCCAGATTACCCAGAATGCTCAGGGAGTCAGAGGGAGGATGAGGAGGTGGTGGACGGTGAGGATGAAGAGCAGAGGAGCATCAGAGAGGCGTTAGTGAAGATGACAGTGAAGCTCCTGAGGAGCAGGAAGCAGGAGGAGCTGGCTGAGCGTCTGCAGAGCAGTAAGAGGATTTCTGTAAAGATTCAACATGATGGACAAATGAGACGTTCACTGACATCAACACATGGAGGGAAACATGTTCATATAGTTGTTATTTAGAGGAATTATCATGTTAAATTTATTATTGGTCTGATTTCTTGTGTTTTCATTCAGAACATTTTGCTCCAGTTTATCGACGTAAACTCAAATCTGCCCTGAAGAAGAAGTTCCAGTGTGTGTTTGAGGGGATCTCTAAAGCAGGAAACCAAACCCTTCTGAACCAGATCTACACAGAGCTCTACATCACTGAGGGAGGGGCTGGAGGGGTCAATGATGAACATGAGGTCAGACAGATTGAAACAGCTTCAAGGAAACCAGACAGACCAGAAACAACCATCAGACAAGAAGACATCTTTAAAGCCCCACCTGGAAGAGACCGACCAATCAGAACAGTGATGACAAAGGGAGTGGCTGGCATTGGGAAAACAGTCTTAACACAGAAGTTCACTCTGGACTGGGCTGAAGACAAAACCAACAAGGACATAGACTTCACATTTCCCTTCACCTTCAGAGAGCTGAATGTGCTGAAAGAGAAAAAGTTCAGCTTGGTGGAACTTGTTCATCACTTCTTCTCTGAAACCAAAGCAGCAGGAATCTGCAGCTTTGATCAGTTCCAGGTCGTCTTCATCTTTGACGGTCTGGACGAGTGTCGACTTCCTCTGGACTTCCACAACACTGAGATCCTGACTGATGTGACAGAGTCCACCTCAGTGGACCTGCTGCTGACCAACCTCATCAGGGGGAAACTGCTTCCCTCTGCTCGCCTCTGGATAACCACACGACCTGCAGCAGCCAATCAGATCCCTCCTGAGTGTGTTGACATGGTGACAGAGGTCAGAGGGTTCACTGACCAACAGAAGGAGGAGTACTTCAGGAAGAGGTTCAGAGATGAGGAGGAGGCCAGAAAGATCATCTCCCACATCAAGACCTCACGAAGCCTCCACATCATGTGCCACATCCCAGTCTTCTGCTGGATCACTGCTACAGTTCTGAAGGAGCTGTTGAAGGCCAGAAGGAAAGGAGAGCTGCCCATTCTGGAGAAGCTGTTGAAGACCAGAAGGAGAGGAGAGCTGCCCAAGACCCTGACCGAGATGTACATCCACTTCCTGGTGGTTCATCTAAAACTGAAGAAGGTCAAGTATGATGGAGGAGCTGAGACAGATCCACACTGGAGTCCAGAGAGCAGGAAGATGATTGAGTCTCTGGGAAAACTGGCTTTTGAGCAGCTGCAGAAAGGAAACCTGATCTTCTATGAATCAGACCTGACAGAGTGTGGCATCGATATCAAAGCAGCCTCAGTGTACTCAGGAGTGTTCACACAGATCTTTAAAGAGGAGAGAGGCCTGTACCAGGACAAGGTGTTCTGCTTCATCCATCTGAGTGTTCAGGAGTTTCTGGCTGCTCTTCATGTCCATCTGACCTTCATCAACTCTGGACTCAACCTGATGTCACAACAACAAACTACCTCCAAGAATACTGAAACAACAGGAATCAACTCTGCAGAGACAAACTTCTACCAGAGCGCTGTGGACGAAGCCTTACAGAGTCCAAATGGACACCTGGACTTGTTCCTCCGCTTCCTCCTGGGTCTTTCACTGAAGACCAATCAGACTCTCCTACGAGGTCTGATGACTCAGACAGGAAGTGACTTACGGTCCAATAAGAAAACAGTCCAGTACATCAAGAAGAAGATTGAAGAGACTCCCTCTGCAGAGAAAAGCATCAACCTGTTCCACTGTCTGAATGAACTGAATGATCGTTCTCTAGTGGAGGAGATCCAACAGTCCCTGAGATCAGGACGTCTCTCCACAGATAAACTGTCTCCTGGTCAATGGTCGGCTCTGGGCTTCATCTTACTGTCATCAGGAGAAGATCTGGATGAGTTTGACCTGAAGAAATACTCTGCTTCAGAGGAGGCTCTTCTGAGGCTGCTGCCAGTGGTCAAAGCCTCCAACAAAGCTCTGTAAGTGTAGAGATAGTTGGATTTATTCATCATTATATAAAACACTTCTGTCTTTTCAACAGGACAGAAAATAAATTCCTTTCTTCTTTAATTCCTCATGATCATCTCTTCAGACTGAGCAGCTGTAACCTCTCAGAGAGAAGCTGTGAAGCTCTGTCCTCAGTCCTCAGCTCCCAGTCCTCTAGTCTGAGACACCTGGACCTGAGTGACAACAACCTGCAGGACTCAGGAGTGAAGCTGCTGTCTGGTGGACTGGAGAGTCCACACTGTAGACTGGAGACTCTCAGGTGAGGATCCATCCAGCTGTTTATCTGATGACACTTGAACACACCTCCAGGGGCCAAATGTATAAACCATGCGTACACATGAAATCTGTGCGCACACCACTTTCCACGTACTTTTCCAAATGTATAAAAAACTACGGGTGGTGAGAATGTGCGCAGTGGTACGCATGCTTCAGACCAATCTTTCAGATTATTATGGTGTTGCGAGTTGGCAAAAAGGATAATAAATGTGTGAATTTGAGAGTTGTTTCATTTAGATATTTTTTTCGTTACATTGTGTCAATAATCAACGAGCTGCAGCAGCTGTCCAAATACGTCTTGATGTGATGCAGCGACAGCAAGCGTGGTGAACAGTGTAATATAATAATAAGTCTAATGAAACAAGAGGAAATGAAAAAGAAAAATAGTTTATTTCTTATGATGATTCCCGCAGTATCACTTTAAGTTTCCTCACTTCCATCAATACAGTTTATAATAATATCATTATTGTTATTGTTATAGGACACAGTCAATAAGGACATGTGTGTGTGTCCGGCTGTGCGCACTGGCACCGGAGGTACCAGGGTCTTAATAATGTTGTACAACGTAGTTTTCATTGCATGTCCGACTGCAATTTAAGCTGAGTCTGAAACTGAATCTGTGTCTCCTGATTCATCTGGCACATTGTCACTGACGGCAGTTTGGATCAGGACCGAGCGGTGCGCGCAATAAGGACAGCGAGGAGAGCGCTGGGGTTCCCGGTCCCCCGGTTTTAGTTGGATTTATTCATCATTATATAAAAACACTTCTGTCTTTTCAACAGGACAGAAAATAAATTCCTTTCTTCTTTAATTCCTCATGATCATCTCCTCAGACTGAGCAGCTGTAACCTCTCAGAGAGAAGCTGTGAAGCTCTGTCCTCAGTCCTCAGCTCCCAGTCCTCTAGTCTGAGACACCTGGACCTGAGTAACAACAGCCTGCAGGACTCAGGAGTGAAGCTGCTGTCTGGTGGACTGGAGAGTCCACACTGTAGACTGGAGACTCTCAGGTGAGGATCCATCCAGCTGTTTATCTGATGACACTTGAACACACCTCCAGGTGTTGACAGTAGTTTCCTGTATGTTGTTGTGTGTGTTCAGTCTGTCAGGATGTCTGGTCACAGAGGGAGGCTGTGCTTCTCTGGCCTCAGCTCTGAGCTCCAACCCCTCCCATCTGAGAGAGCTGGACCTGAGCTACAACCATCCAGGAGCCTCAGGAGTGAAGCTGCTGTCTGCTGGACTGGAGGATCCAGACTGGAGACTGGACTCTCTCAGGTATGGAGAGGCTGCTGCAGCCACACACACTGTCTGATAGAGGAGGAGGGGCTGGAACATTTTCTATGGCCCCGTTCACATCTGGTCACACCTGGTATTAACATCTGTCTCAGGTGATTGATGCATTGATGACATCAGATCTGATCACTCAGACCATATCCAGAGGTGGTGTAGGCCACAGTGAAGCTCCGCCCACTCCACTGACGTCCTCTGTCTCAGTCTGACTCGTCCCAACACAGTTTATACTGAAGCTAAAATCTCAGAGTGTTTCCAACATGAGCTGTGCAGCTTCCATCAGTCACAGTGATGAGTTTCTCCTCATGACTTCAGTGTCTCTTCATGACTCACTGTGTCATATTCAGGAGAAGAGATCTCAGTGATGAAACCAGATGTTGACAGCTGTGCTCTGAGTTTCTCCAGATGTTTAGATCAGACTTAATTTCAGAGTGTATCAGGAAACATTTCAGCTGCAGCTGGTTTAAAGTCATGGTTGGTAATCATCAGTGTTAATTTCGTCAGACGAGACTAGATGAAATATATTCCTGAACAATGTGTTTTTTAATGACAAAAAAGAGACGAAGACGAGACGAAATCAATGTCCAGGGAGAAGGTCTGGACAGTTTCTGCCTGGTGTAAGGAAAACGACGTCAGTCCTAACAAAGAAATAATCATTGTTGCATCTTGACAAGGAGAAAGTTGAGTCTCTAGTTTCAAATTCCTAGATGTGTATCAGGAAACATTTCAGCTGCAGCTGGTTTCAAGTTATGGTTGGTAATCATGTTCAGAAACACTTTTTGTTACAATGGGTGAAATGGTCCTTCTATCCTGAGAATAGTCAATACATTATGTATTCAGAAGTAGGAACAAAAACAATCAGACTCTGTAGCAGCTGCAGGACTGACAAAACTCTGACCAATCCATGCTTTTCGCTCCGAAAAGGAAAAAACGATCAGATTCCTTCATGTCTGGTTCTGCCTCGTCAAGCTGCCGTCCCTCTCCCCAGGTCTGCATAAAGGTGAAGGCGTGGCTTCAGAGAGAAGTCTGAGGAAAGGAGCTGCGACTTTTGACTTTGTATTTTCAAAATGTGGCCTGATAGAAGCGTTTTTCCAGAGTCTCCAACCCTCTCTGTCTGGTCAGATATTGATGATCAATAATCAGCTCAGTCTCTCTGAGATCCTGATCTTGTCCTGATGAGATCTGTTGTTGTGTTGAGGAGACAGTAAATCACAGTGAGACATCCAGATGTCCTCACTGTCCAGAGGCCTGGAGCTGTCAATCAGAAGAGAGTGAGTGTAGTGAACAGTGTAATAATCAGTGTTTGTGGCTGAATGTGTGTGTGATCAAACAGCTGTTTTCAGACTGTGTGTGTGCTGCTCCAACACGTCTGACTCCAGATCAGATGAAGCCACAAAGTGTCTCCTTAATGAAAGTCTCCAGCAGCTGGAGCTTCACTTCCTGTCTGAGTCCATGTGCTCTGAGCTGAGCCTGGTTCTCTCTGCTCTACAGTTTCTCTGCTTCCTCTAGACTCTGACTTCAAGTCCAGTCAAAATGTGTGGACAGGTTTGATGGAGCTCAGGACTGGTCCTGAGGACGGCTGCTTTGTTCCACATGATGTGACTGATCTCAGTGAGTCAGTGTGTTGCAGCTGATCTGTGTGAAGAGCAGAGAAGAACAGAGTCATTGATCATGAGATCCTGATCCGTCCTGTCACTGTGATCAGATGTTTCTATTAGAGCTCCTTCATCCACTCACTGCTGCTGTGGCTCCTGTGGAAACCTGCTCACAGCCTCCTTCTTCAGCTTCCTGGGGAGTTTTCTTCAAACAAACACAAGTTGTGTTCACACTCAGTGTTTCTCACTAAACTCACTGTTTCACTGAGCTCTAACAAACGTGTTGAGTGTGTTTCCTTCCTCATCAAACACTGAAACATCCACTGTTCACAGCTGCATTCTTCTTCTTCTTCTCCACCTGTTGTGTCTTCATCTTATTTGCTGTGACGTGTTGTCGGAGCTATTTGTCACTTTTGTATTATTTAATCACTTATTCTTTAGTTATTTTTTGTGGTTTAGTTTGGGGAATGCACCTTTAGTTTGTTTAGTATTGATTAAGTTTATTCTGGTATTTAACCACGCTCTTATTTTGAAACTACTGGGTAGCTGGAGCGCACCGGGTGAGTTTACATATGTGGGTTGGCAGACACAGGTGAGCTAGGCACCTGGGAGGGCAGATGGTTTTTTACCAGGGCAAGAGAGGCGGCAAAGTCCCATTGTTCTTTGTCTGTTTGTTTGCTTGGAAAATAAATCAACAGAAACGTAACCTTTTGCCTGGACAATGAGCTCTGTTATACCTGCGTAAATTCACTCCCTGGGTGTCTCAGTGGCCGTTTGATTTGATTCAGTTTAATTATAGTTTTTTGATATTTTTTCTTGAGTTTTTGATTATTCACCTGGAGGACAAATAGCCACTACATAAAGTAAAAAACCCACCCTAAAGAGAAGATTTGCGGATGGAATCTCTGGAAGCTTGGATATTGCATTGATGAACTTTGGAATACGATTGTTTGGAGTGGAAAACGCGTTGCGTTTGGAGAGTCACTGGCCGACGGATATCGCACGAAACTACTCAACAGCATCGGTGAGCAAAGAAATGTGATAAGGCTGTATTGGAAAACAGCGTCACTATTGGAGTGTTTGAATCATCGTTTCTTTGCACTGGATGTTTATTGGGATCTTTGGAAGTTTTGGATGACGCGCCGGTGCTGCGCAATACTACAATCTCATGGTAAGCCACGCCTCCTTTTCATTCATAAAAGTCTCTGATGCGGAGCCGTGTGTCACAAACGATATCCCTGTGTGTTATGAGTATTGCAAGCCAAAGTGTGGAAATTAAAGGATTGATGTGTCCGTGCTCTCAAAAAGGAGTGTCAAGTTTACCTCAAAGGGTCTGGCATTTTATTTGAAGACATGTCAGGAAAAAAGGTCTTTGAAATGCAAACACGTAAAAAGGAGCATGGATAAAATGTGTGATTTCATGTAGGCTTGGGCGGTATCCAAATTTTGATACCGTCAAACTTCCTCCACATTTTACCCTGGTATACGGTATTACCGTGACTAATTAAAAAGGATGACGTAAGCCTCAGGTGGCATTACAAAACTGTTGGCTTGTGCCTTCACCGTTCAGAAACTGAATACCAAACACTATTAATGAACAATAACAACATAACATGCATAATATTAACAACTTTTAAGGGTGCGGGCAGCGGCGCTCTCCATGGGTCTCATTCATGAAATGTTAGTAAATCTGTGTGTAGATTTGCACATAAAAGCTCTCGGTACTACAGCGCTAGAGCAGTCACGGGAGGAGGAGGCTCTTCACAGCCTCAGCTGTAGAGGAGCATGGTTGGATCAACACATGAAGTTATATAGGCAGGTTGTATTGTTACAGAAGCACCAGCCGTCTGTCACAGCTCCATCCAAGCCGGTGCCGGCTGCGCAGGATGAAGTACGCGCCCACGGAGCGCGTAGCAACACAAATCAGTTTTTTTCCGGTTTTCTATCAGATTATTATCATCATTAGATGGAGCCTCTGTGACACTACTGTGTAGGCTGACAACCAGTGAGTGCTCGGTGGCAGCGCCGCTGCTCGTTGGAAACAGCTGTAATAACATACTTTCGGGTCCTGAAACGTTTGTAATTTCTCTGGAAAAGGTCGCTAGATTTGTCGCTACTCGCTTTTTACAAAAAAAAGTCGCCAAGACTGTTTGGAAAATCGATGGGTTGGCAACACTGCGCTCTGCTTCTCTCTCTCTTCACGCTCTGCGCCGGTGGGTTCGTTTACATTCAGCACCAGGTTTGACTGGAGCGGAGCTCCACTGTGCCCCGCCCCCGCGGGTGCACGAGCAACATGGGAGTAGAAATCAAACACACTCCTCCTGCTGCGGTCGAGTTGAAAACAGCGACACTGAGCTTCCAAACCGTACACTGAGTTTCAACCAAGATTCCAGCGCAGCGGCAGACAATTTCAGTGGCGACCGCCTCTAAATTCATGCAGTAAAAAACCTGTTTGTGTGCAGAAGTAGTGTTCTTTTTTGACACCAAGTCACCCGGTGCGCGACCTGCCATCTTTCTCCCCTTCGTGCGTCTCTCTCCCCTCCGTCATCACGTCGACGTCATGTTCACAAACTTTATTGAAAGTCTCCAAATGTAGGCTAAAACATGTTCAACTATTTAAGTAAAACTGAAAATTCAACCACACAAGTGCTACTGGACAGAGAATCAAGTATAGGCATCAAATGACTTTTATTTAATATTTAATTGTTAGGCTATCTCCTATATAAGTGCATTGCATTTTTTCATGACAGTATTGAAACTGATACCGCTGCTATTTTTAAACACCGGCAGTATACGGTATTACCGTAATACCGCCCAAGCCTAATTTCATGGTATCTACTGACAATGTGAACTCAGTGCAAGCCGAGCTGAGTAAATGCATCAAATGCTTCGAGGAAGCCAAAGACATGCATGAAGCCATTCTGAATTTGAATTTGCCTGAGGATGAAGTTGAACGGCAAAATATATATTTTCATGCAAAAGACTCTGTGTTTTCTAACTTCATTGAAAAAGTAAAAGCTTGGTTATCTGATGCAGGCCATCCATATGCGCAATCAAATGATGCCGAAAAACCTCCTGGTAACTTAAGTGTGGCTTCTGATGAGATTAACCCAGAAGACAGTGTTTCAAATGTTTCATGTCAAGAGGAGAACCGCTCCAGAGCGCGCTCTAAGTTATCCAAGGCATCATCCACATCATCTGCGAGAATTAATGCAGAAGCCGACAAAGCGGCACTACTGGAGCGCATGGCTGCATTAGAAAGGAAACACGCATTGGAAGAAAAAGAGGAACAACTCAGAAAGGAAAAGGAACTGTTCACTCTGGAAATGGAGCTTGCTGCTGCTAATGCAAAACTGAATGTGTTGGAAATCAATTCAAAATGTGGCTCTAAAGGATCAAACGCAATGAATTCATATTTTGACAAGAACTGGACTGGTGCTCAAGGAACACGCCCACTGAATCTCCATGCGGACGATTTTGTTCCACAAATGGATGCTGCAAATAACAATGAGAGAGAAGCTCACATGGAGGCTCAGGCTGTCACTGTCATACCTGTACATGCGGCAATAACACACACTGACGTCAGACCATCACTAATTAACACCCGAGTGAACGTCAGGCCTGGGCGCGCAGCAACGACACAAACTGACACTGGCCCAGTAATAAATCAAACTCACATAACATCTATGGTTCCTAATACTCTGAATGTACCCCGCAATAATAACCCCTGCAATGATATTATGGACATTATGCAAAGGCAGAATGACATCACTGCATTGTTGGTTCAGCAAAATTTAGCATCTGCTTTGCCAATGAGAAATATCCCTGTGTTTGATGGTGACCCTCTTCAGTTTAAATCATTTTTGAGATCTTTTGAAAACTGCGTTGAAGGGAAAACTAACAATGCCAGTGATTGTTTGTCATTTTTGGAACAGTACACCAGGGGGCAGCCAAGAGACCTTGTCAGGAGCTGTCAGCACCTACCCCCCAGTGTGGGTTATCAGAGAGCCAAATTCCTACTGATGGAGCATTTTGGCAATGAACATAAAATCACTTCTGCTTATATGGAAAAAATTCTGAATTGGCCCCCCATTAAAACAGAGGATGTACCAGCACTGCAATCTTTTTCCCTGTTTCTTCGAGGTTGCTCCAATTTAACACAGCAGATGATGTACATGAAGGAGTTGGACATGCCATCCAATCTCAAAATTATTGTGATGAAGCTTCCATACAAGCTGCGTGAGAAGTGGAGGAGCATTGCCTGTGATCTGCAGGAGCAAAATGGATGCAGAGTAATGTTCAGTGACCTTGTGACATTTGTGGAAAAACAAGCCAAAATACTCTCTGACCCACTGTTTGGTAATATTCAAGATCTGTCACCGGTCAGCCGCAGCAAAGCCCCCAACATCAGCCACATAAAGCAAAGGAGAAATGGAAGCACCTTTGCCACCAGTGTCTCTGCAGTGAAGGAAAGCAACAAAACCTACATGGACAGTAATATTAAGTCTTCCTCTACCCAAAGTTACAGCAAATGTTGTTTATTTTGCAAACTTAACAGTCACTCCCTGGATAAATGCTCACAGTTCAAATTAAAGATGCACCGGGACAAGGTAAATTTCATACAGGAAAATGGAATTTGTTTTGGTTGCCTGAGAGTTGGTCACAGAAGCAAAGACTGCAGGAGTCGTTTGGTCTGTGTTGTGTGTAACCGGAAGCATCCATCAGTCCTTCACATTCAGGAAAAGGATAAAGGTATATCCTTAAAGGACGCACAAGCTGTGAGCTCTCCACCGAGTGTTTCTCCTGGACCTTCTCAGACATGTGGAGCTATAGGGGCCGGTGATGAGGAGGATGATGCTGTCTTCTCTATTGTTGCAGTAAAAGTTAAATGCCAGATGAGTAATGAAGTTGTGCAAACTTACGCTTTTTTGGATCCTGGGAGTTCAGGTACATTTTGCACTGTTAGTCTGGCCAGAAGACTGGGCCTGAGAGGCAGGCCAGCCAACATTTTACTGAGGACCATGGGTCAGAGGAAAATTGTGAGGACCACTGTATTGTCTGGTGTGGAAGTGTCTGGCATGGACATGAATGATTTTATTGAGTTACCAAATGTTATGACTCAAGAGACTATGCCAGTGTCAAAACTGAACATTCCACAGCAAGAGGATATTGCAAAATGGTCTTATTTGAGGAACATACAACTTCACCATCTGGATGCAGAGGTTGATCTGCTCATTGGGACAGACGCTCCTAAAGTGATGGAACCCTGGGAGCTGATTAACAGCCAGAATGAGGGACCATACGCAGTCAGGACCAGAGTTGGCTGGGTAATTAATGGACCACTGCGCAGTGGAAACAACAGTGGAGTTAAGACGGGCTGTTCTGTCATCACAGCCAATCGTATCTCTGTGGAACATCTGGAAGAGATGCTCATCAGTCAATACAATCATGATTTCAGTGAAAATACATCAGTGGAACAGGTGGAAATGTCAAGAGAGGACATTATGAAGACTGTGCAAAGTACAGCAGAACTGAAAAGTGGACATTATTGTATTGACTTACCTTTCAGAGAAGAAGATCCTGTCTTACCAAACAATCGTTGTGTGGCAGAGCAGCGGCTTCGAGGCCTGAAGAGGAAATTTGAGAGAGATGTCAAGTACAAGGAGGAGTACACTTCATTTCTCAGCAACATGTTAGATCAAGGTTATGCTGAGATTGTACCCACAGAGCAGCTGGAACAAGATGATGGAAAAGTGTGGTACATTCCCCATCACGGAGTACATCATCCTACCAAAGGAAAATTGAGAGTTGTTTTTGACTGTGGGGCCATGTTTAAAGGAACTTCACTGAACCAGCAGCTGTTGCAGGGACCAGACGTGACAAACTCTCTGATTGGAGTCCTCATTCGGTTCAGGAAGGAGCCTGTTGCAGTCATGGCAGACATCCATGCCATGTTTCATCAAGTTCAGGTACCTGATAACCATGTTGATTTCCTCAGATTTCTGTGGTGGCCCCAGGGCAACACTGACCAAGAACCAGCAGAATATCGCATGAGGGTACATTTGTTTGGAGCTGTGTCATCCCCAAGTTGTGCAAATTATGCCTTGAGGAGGACTGCAGAGGATAATGCATCTGATTTCCCCCCTGAAGTAATCAGCACAGTCAACCATAACTTTTATGTAGATGACTGCCTGAAGTCCACAGCCTCGGAGGGAGATGCCATTCAGCTGGTGAAGGACTTGACTGCACTCTGTCACAAAGGTGGATTCAGTCTCCAGAAGTGGGTAACAAACAGTCGATCTGTGTTGATGTCAATCCCAAGTGACATTAGAGCGACAGAGATGAAAGAACTGGATTTGGACACAGATCAGCTTCCTGTCGAAAGAGCGCTTGGATTGAAATGGTGTGTTGAGTCTGATAAGTTCATGTTTAGGACTTCAATGCAGGAACGGCAGCAAACCAGAAGAGGAATTTTGTCTGTGGTGAGCTCGCTGTATGGCCCACTAGGATTTTTGGCTCCTTTCACTATGACAGCCAAGTTAATGTTGCAGGAGCTCTGTAGAAGAAACCTGATGTGGGATGAACAAATTCCCCCCTCCTTCTCTAAGCAATGGTCTGTTTGGCTGAGTGATCTTCAAAAGATGAGTGCATTCACAGTTGAACGTTGTATCAAACCTCATGACTTTGGCACATCTGTGACTGCGCAAATCCATCATTTTTCTGATGCAAGTCAAGCTGGTTATGGTACAGTATCTTACTTGAGACTGGAAGATGGTGATAAAGTGCATGTGGCATTTCTTGTGGGGAAAGCCAGAGTTGCTCCCCTGAAGCAAATCACCATTCCTCGCCTGGAGCTCACAGCAGCAGTTCTCGCTGTCCGAGTGGATGCCATGCTGCAAAAGGAGCTACAGTGGCAGCTGAAGAGGTCGATGTTTTGGACTGATAGCACGACCGTCCTCAAGTACATTTCAAGTGAAACTAGACGTTTCCACACCTTTGTTGCCAACAGAGTCTCTGTCATTAGAGAAGCTACAGATGTTGGTCAGTGGAAGTATGTGGGCACAAAGATCAATCCTGCAGATGAAGCGTCACGTGGATTGACAGCTGAGGAACTTCTCACAAATGGAAGATGGATTAAAGGCCCAGAATTCCTCTATTTGTCAGAGAGTGAGTGGCCTGTACCTGATTTTGAGCCAGCTGTGATTCCTGCTGATGACCCGGAGGTCAAAAAAGAACCAGCAGTGTGTGCCATCGTTAAGCACTCAGAAGATCCCACAGACTGCCTCATTCATTATTTCTCATCATGGAGGAGACTTAAAACATCTGTTGCCTGGTTCCTTGAGCTTAAAAGAGTTCTTTTGCTTTTGAGCCAGAAGAGGAAGGAGTTGAAGGCTGCTGAGAGTGACAAGGAAACAGGAGCTAAAAATTCTGTGGATCAGAATCTTCAGAGCTTCAAGGCCACACTTCAAGGGAGGATTTTGACCCCAGAAAATTATGAGGAAGCAGAAAAGGCAATATTTCGTTTTGTCCAGAAGCACAGGTTTGAAAGTGAAATTGCCTCACTGACACGTGGCTTGGATAACATCTCCAAAGGCAGCCCACTTTACAAGCTGGATCCAATACTGGAGGACGGCATTCTCAGAGTTGGAGGTCGCCTGCATAAGTTGGCATTACCATCAGAAATCAAGCACCCTGTCATCCTGTCAAAAGATCTGCATGTTTCCCAGCTTATTCTACGTCATATCCATCAGCAGCTAGGACACGCTGGTAGAAACCACATGTTGCACAGGCTTCGACAGAGGTATTGGATCATTAATGCCAATTCTGCTGCAAGAAGAACAATTACAGAATGTACAGTGTGCAGACGATACAGAGGAAATCTTGGAGAACAGAAGATGGCAGACTTACCGGAGGAGAGAGTCATGCCAGACAAGGCTCCCTTTACAGATGTGGGAGTGGATTATTTTGGCCCCCTGGAGGTCAAGAGAGGAAGAGGCCTTGTGAAAAGGTATGGAGTGCTGTTCACCTGCTTCACCAGTCGTGCAGTGCACCTGGAGGTGGCGCACACACTTGATACACATTCTTGTATTAATGCTGTGCGGAGATTTGTTTGCAGAAGAGGCCCTGTGACAAGCATGAGGTCTGATAATGGCACAAACTTCATTGGAGCCAGCAAGGAGCTGAAACAAAGTCTTGCTGCTTTGAATGATGAGAAGATTCAAGGTGCTTTGATTCAGGATAGGATTAAATGGAGCTTCAATACACCAGCAGCCCCACATCAAGGAGGTATTTGGGAACGTCTGATTCGTTCAGTAAAGAGCATGCTTTCTTCTGTTGTCAGACAGCAGGTGTTGGATGATGAGGCCCTGCAGACGCTGTTTTGTGAGGTGGAGGCTATACTGAACGACAGACCCATCACAAAGGTTTCTGATGACCCCAATGACCTCGAGGCCCTAACACCCAATCATATTCTGTTGTTAAAGGGAAAACCCATCTTTCCACCAGGACTCTTCGAGCAGAATGATCTGTACACAAGGAGAAGATGGAGACAAGTACAGTACATTGCGGAACTCTTTTGGAAAAGATGGGTATCTGAGTACTTACTTGTGATGCAGGAAAGACAAAAGTGGACGAGGCCGAGAAGAAACTTCTCTCCAGGAGATATTGTCATCATCGCTGATGCTACGGCACCCAGAGGATCCTGGATGATGGGCCGAGTTCTGAGTACCAAGTCTGATGCCAAAGGATTGGTCCGTTCTGTGTGCCTTCAAACCAAGACCAGTGTTTTGGAGCGGCCTGTGACGAAGATCTGCCTGCTCCTGGAGGCCACGGATTAGGACCATGGACATTATTCTCTCTTTCTCCCTTCCTACTCTATTCTCTATCTGTTTTTTTTTGTTTACAGCTACAGAAGAAGACAGAAGAATACCCCCCCCCCCTTTGTAGAGTTAGGGAGAGATAAAGAAAATAGCTCCTTGTAGAAATTAGTGTAATTGTGAGTTTACACTTTTCACAATTAGGGGCCGGAATGTCGGAGCTATTTGTCACTTTTGTATTATTTAATCACTTATTCTTTAGTTATTTTTTGTGATTTAGTTTGGGGAATGCACCTTTAGTTTGTTTAGTATTGATTAAGTTTATTTTGGTATTTAACCACGCTCTTATTTTGAAACTACTGGGTAGCTGGAGCGCACCGGGTGAGTTTACATATGTGGGTTGGCAGACACAGGTGAGCTAGGCACCTGGGAGGGCAGATGGTTTTTTACCAGGGCAAGAGAGGCGGCAAAGTCCCATTGTTCTTTGTCTGTTGTTTGCTTGGAAAATAAATCAACAGAAACGTAACCTTTTGCCTGGACAATGAGCTCTGTTAATACCTGCGTAAATTCACTCCCTGGGTGTCTCAGTGGCCGTTTGATTTGATTCAGTTTAATTATAGTTTTTTGATATTTTTTCTTGAGTTTTATATAATAATAGCCACTACACGTGTGTTTTGCAGCTTGAGAGTCAGAGTGAAAGTGTGTGTCTGACACTGCAGTGACATCACATGGAGAAAACCCATGATGAAGTGTTTCCTCCTGGTCTCCTCCTGCTCTGTATCATCACTAGATAAAGACTCCAGCTCCTTCTTCTCTGTGCTCAGTCTTCATCCATACATACCAGCCTCCATGTGAACACAGTGATAAAACAGTGTCTGTGTGTGAGAGCCATGTAATGTCCATGTGTGCATGCTGACAGAGAACGTGCTGCTCTGACCCCCCTCCTCCTTTCAGGGTGCAGCCTGCTGGAGTCCAGTTCGGTCCGGGGAAGTGTAAGTGTGTTTTTACTTTGAGCAGCACATTCAACCATCTTCACACTGTCACATCACTGACCTCATGAGTCTTCATCAAACTGTCAATAACTGATCAATGATCAATAACTGCAGCTGTGTCTTGTTCTCTCCATCAGATTCCTGTCGACTCAAAATCGACACAAACACAGTGAACACAAAGATCAAACTGTCTGACAACAACAGGAAGGCGACACGTGTGGAGGAGGATCAGTCATATCCTAATCATCCAGACAGATTTGACCCGTTGCCTCAGCTGCTGTGTTCAACTGGTCTGACTGGTCGCTGCTACTGGGAGGTCGAGAGGAGAGGATGGGTTTCTATATCAGTGAGTTACAGAGGAATCAGCAGGAAAGGAAACAGTAATGACTGTGGGTTTGGAGAGAACGATCAGTCCTGGAGTCTGGTCTGCTCTAAAGGTCGTTACTACGTCTGGCACAATAACATACGGACAGACATCACGTCCTCCTCCTCCTCCTCCTCCTCTTCCTCCTCCTCCTCCTCTGTCTCTAACAGAGTAGCAGTGTATGTGGACTGTCCTGCTGGCTCTCTGTCCTTCTACAGAGTCTCCTCTGACTCACTGATCCACCTCTACACCTTCAACACCACCTTCACTCAACCTCTGTGTCCTGGGTTTGGATTCTGGTCCAGTTATGATTCCTCAGTGTCTCTGTGTTGAGTGAACCAGAGTCTCCTCCTGTCACAGAAACCTTCTCACTGTTGAACAGACAGTTCAGTCTCTACATGTCTGTCTCTGTCTCTCACTCACGTTTTCACATTCATGGATTAAATCAGTTGATTTTTAAAAATATTTTCTCAATGATTCTTGTAAACTTCTTCCTCCTCCTTTAAAGATGGAAGATTCATGATCAACTTTACAGGCTGTTTGTGAGCTGGTCACAGGTAAACAGACACAACAAGAAACACAACTGGAAACAAACATAATGTTGTATAGACGCTGAATATAATGAATTACATGTGATTTCTTTTTCTTTGTGGTTTTACTGAATCATTACTGCATTTCCTGCTGATGAGCCACTAGTCCTACCAGATAATGATGTTTCTTTTAACATGCCACTGAGATAATTATTAAACTGTATCTCTGTCATCTCTGTCCTGTAAATAATCTGATGTGAAATATATATTGATATATTGCTTATATGTTGCTTTTATAAAACACTTTATTTTGGCATTCCCACATCGGTTGTATGAACATATCACACCACCCCTTGTCGTTAATACAAAGTTAATGATTTTGTTCTCTCCATCAAAGTCGCTAAGAACATCCAGACTATGGTGTAATCTTGAAGCTTGAATTAACTCCAACTCCAAACCAAGCCCCGACCCGTTCCGTTAAACCAGATCAGCTGGCTCCACTTCACGCTGATTCAAGCCTCACCTGGTTCAAACCCACACCGGTCGAGCGCCTAAAATATCATAAAATGGCCCAAAGCAAAGGGACCCAACGCACCGAAGCTTCTCCACAGCCGACTAAACGTTATTTATGGAGATTTATGATGAATATAAGGACTGTACAAGAAGAAAAGGAATGGATTGTCTGTTAAAACAATGATTAAACTATTGAAATGACTCTGTATAGTAAAAGCTGGAGGTCATGATAGGCGTGGGTAACGCGTGGGGTAACGTTACACAGCTGCTTGTTAGTCACGCCCCCAGTATCTTGGAGTACCTACTACTACACAAAAGAAAATCAGAGAAATGTCCAATTCTCTTGCATCACAGAGGAGGTCTAGACCAATACGACTGACAGGATCAATGCACAAGTGGCACAAAGTTCCTTCTGTTTCAGCCTCATATGAAACCTTATTCCAGGTGTGTCTATAGCTCAGTGGGTAAAACAAATAGTTTTCAACATTTTAGTCCACGCTGCAGCGAGTCTGGGAACGTTGATGGAACTGAACTCTCACTAAAATAAGCGAGACTCGGCCGTTGAAGCCAGACTTTGAGCTCAGCGAGCTTGATGGAGGAACCCCCCAGTTGTTTGTCACTGTGAGCTGTTTATTGTCACAGTTACACAACAAATCAACAGGAACACATGACTCAAGTGTCACATTAAGGTTGTATTAAATAACAAAAGAAAGCACTTGGGTCTGACATACAGGGGGCTCAATAAAAACACCAGTCTCTCCACTCAGATTATGTGACAACCCCCTCCCCCACTTTCACGTTTGACCCAGCGGTTGTTCCCTGAAATGGGAACAGACTGCAACTGAAATGGGAACCAAAACTGCCAGAAAACACAAAAGAAGAAGAAGAACCAGCAGTTGTGTCGCAGTTTATTTTCTAGTGGAGAGGTAAGGTGAACAGTTTGAATGTTTTCCTCATTAACTGTCATTACCTGAGTTCTTTTCCCTTCAGCTTGTCATTGTGTTGTTGTTGTGTAATTTTAATGTCACTGTAGCTGAGTCAGATCTGTAAATGTAAAGTCTGGACCGACAGAATCTCCTTGGTAGAAGAGCAGAAGCAGAGAGAGTCGATGGTCAGTAGTTGAACAGAGTGGTTATTTGTGTGGAACTCCACTCAGAGCCAGGCAGGCCAACCTGCTTAGGGCCTCACAACCACTCGGGGCCCCAAAAGGTAATAAACTTTTTTAGATCTATTGTGCATAAATTCTGTCAATCCCTAGAGAATTCCTGCGTAATCACAAACACCCTAATTGTTGTCGTTGCACTTCAAGTTGTTGTTGCAATTTATTTTTAAAAGATTTACACTACAGGACTGATGTGGACTCAGTGTGGCGGACTGAGGGGCTCACAGGGGTTTTAATATGATGTTCAGAAAGACAGTGAACACCACAGAGGCTCCTGCTTCAACAGCTGCTACAGTCTATTGATCAGTACTGTTACTGCATATCATCAGTACAGTTGTCAGGTACTTGTACATTCCTTGAGTATTTCCTTGTTGTGGTACTTCCTGCTTGTGCTGCAGCTATGAGTTGAGGCCAGTTGTTGTGTGTGTAACAATCAGCTGTAGCTTGTTTGATCCAGTGGTTTTCTACAGGGACGCTGTCCACACAGAGACTGTGTCACAATAAGTCAGTGGATCTCAGTCCTTGTGTGTGTCAGTGGATGGAAACAGTGGTCCATGGATCATGTTGCTGGGCTGCTCTTCACTTCACTGCAGCTTCATGACGCCATCTAGTGGACTGATAGTAGAAGTACAGCAGCTGATGGCAGCTTCCTCTTCCTCACTGCTGTGTGACTGCATTCAGCTGACACTGATATGAAGCAGAGAAGAAGAGCCAATCAGTGGAGGAGCAGCTGGAGACATGATGGACATGTGAGCTGCTGTGCACATGAATGATGTGTGTTTCCTCTGCAGGTGAAGCTACAAAGTGTGTGTGAGCTGATGTGGATGTGACCTCAGCAGCATGGATCAGTGTGAGGACAGAGAGGAGGGAGCCCCTCCCTCTAAAACCACTCTGTGTGGGCGACGTCAGGACCAGACCAGAGGTCAAAGGTCAGAATTAAAACTGTCTAAAAGTCAGTTGTTGTGTTTATTAAAAGATTAAAGATATTTTTCATCAGTTTTTCTCCAACCTGCACATTTATCAGTTGTGTTGTTGTTTCAGGATCCAGCAGCAGAGACCAGACTCTCCTGAACCCAGCTGTCTGTCTCTAAAGAGCAACATGTCAAAGGACCGGTACATTGACTTTAAAGCAGGACGTGGATCAGATGATCAGATGTAAGAGTCTCTGCCTGAACATCCGCATGTAAATATTCAGTAATTCTCACAGTGCAGCCCAGTAGCAACAGGAAATGTGTCAGCACCTTCTACTTAAAACAGGAAGTAACCGCTGGGTTAAAATCATCTTTTCATTTGCTCTAAATGTTGATGGTCTTGTTTCCAGCTGGTAGAAGGAACATGGTGATGTTGGCTGCATCAAGTCGCCTCCTGGTGGCAGCTTTGAGCTGTGCAACAGGGCAAGGGGCCGATCAGTGGTTTCTAGTGAGTTCAGAGTGACGTCAGACCAGAGATGTTCACAAGTCTTTTTTTACAAGTCCAAGTCAAGTCTCAAGTCTTTGGTCACGAGTCCAAGTCAAGTCTCAAGTCTGTGTGGGGTGAGACTTCATCAAGTCTCAAGTCTTTGGTCACGAGTCCAAGTCAAGTCTCAAGTCTCTATGAGCTTCTATCATCTGCTGCTATCCGGTCTACTAAGAATACTGCCCAGCTATATCTAAGAAATTCAAAGCATTTACCGTATTATTATCACTCCTTTATCTATTAGCATACAGTATCAGTACTGATTTAGTTGTTTGTTATATGATCACTTTAAACAGGCCATTGTAATGTAATATGAAGAAAACAAACAATAAATGCTTTCCTTTAAAGGAAACTGTATTTGTCCAACATGAACATACAGTACAGTTACAGAATTTTGTATATCAAAAAAAGCAAAACTGTTGCTGTCATATTATCTGAATACTGAATACTGTCTATAAACTCTTTAAAAAATAAACAGATAAACCGTCTCTGGCGACGCACATAGGGCACAGAGATAGGGCAGTGATCCTAAGACCTAAGTCAATTCAACTAAGTTTGTCCAAGTGGAGTTGCCGTACGTGGCTGTTACAAATTGGGTAGCGTCGCAGATCGGGTAGTGACCTCTTTATATGTCTATGGTAGTGACCGGTAGTGACATGCATCGCTACCATCCTTCGCGGCCTCCCGTATCCCAAGATGCTTTGCACACCGGTGTTGTTATTAGCAACCTAGCCGCTAGCTGTCGAACGTAGCAGCTCTGTGCTGCAGCCACGGTAACCCGGCTCTGCTGCCGGCGGCAGGCAGCCGGCTTGGAGGCGCGGTCGCCGGCTGAGCCGGGCTCTGCTGGCCGCACAGGTGAGGAGCAGCGGCAAAGCACTTGACTCAAATAATTAAAAAAAAAAAAAACTATGAAAACGTATCACTCTGCTCTTTATTCTCTATTCACTTAGCCTCCCCCTGGCTGCTGTTCAATAGTTTGTTTATCAGTATATTAATGATAACTGCCCTTGTATTTTTACTACATCTGTCCTGATGTTGACTTGACACTGATTCCTCCACAGAGTGGACCAGGAGAGCTCAGAGGTTCCCAGTGGTCAGTCTGCCCAGCAGCATCAAACACACCTGGACTCCATGTTTATGGTGGGTACATGTCCAACAGCTGCTGTTACATCTGTTGTGTTCACCATCATCTCCATGCTGCACTTTGACACCAGTGGATTGTCAGTCTGTCAGGTTGTAGTTTGATGCTGTCACTCATAGAGTTTCTGTTCCAGCTGCTGGAGGAGAATATGGTCACTTTTGTGAAGAACGAGCTGAAGAAGATCCACAAGCTTCTGAGTCCAGATTACCCAGAATGCTCAGGGAGTCAGAGGGAGGATGAGGAGGTGGTGGACGGTGAGGATGAAGAGCAGGGGAGCATCAGAGAGGCGTTAGTGAAGATCACAGTGAAGCTCCTGAGGAGCAGGAAGCAGGAGGAGCTGGCTGAGCGTCTGCAGAGCAGTAAGAGGATTTCTGTAAAGATTCAACATGACGGACAAATGAGACGTTCACTGACATCAACACATGGAGGGAAACATGTTCATATAGTTGTTGTTTAGAGGAATTGATATGGTTTCTTATTGGTCTGATTTCTTGTGTTTTCATTCAGAACATCTTGCTGCAGTTTGTCGACATAAACTCAAATCCTCCCTGAAGAAGAAGTTCCAGTGTGTGTTTGAGGGGATCTCTAAAGCAGGAAACCAAACCCTTCTGAACCAGATCTACACAGAGCTCTACATCACTGAGGGAGGGGCTGGAGGGGTCAATGAGGAACATGAGGTCAGACAGATTGAAACAGCTTCAAGGAAACCAGACAGACCAGAAACAACCATCAGACAAGAAGACATCTTTAAAGCCCCACCTGGAAGAGACCGACCAATCAGAACAGTGATGACAAAGGGAGTAGCTGGCATTGGGAAAACAGTCTTAACACAGAAGTTCACTCTGGACTGGGCTGAAGACAAAACCAACCAGGACATACACTTCACATTTCCCTTCACCTTCAGAGAGCTGAATGTGCTGAAAGAGAAAAAGTTCAGCTTGGTGGAACTTGTTCATCACTTCTTCTCTGAAACCAAAGCAGCAGGAATCTGCAGCTTTGATCAGTTCCAGGTCGTCTTCATCTTTGACGGTCTGGACGAGTGTCGACTTCCTCTGGACTTCCACAACACTGAGATCCTGACTGATGTGACAGAGTCCACCTCAGTGGACCTGCTGCTGACCAACCTCATCAGGGGGAAACTGCTTCCCTCTGCTCGCCTCTGGATAACCACACGACCTGCAGCAGCCAATCATATCCCTCCTGAGTGTGTTGACATGGTGACAGAGGTCAGAGGGTTCACTGACCCACAGAAGGAGGAGTACTTCAGGAAGAGGTTCAGAGATGAGGAGCAGGCCAGAGAGATCATCTCCCACATCAAGACCTCACGAAGCCTCCACATCATGTGCCACATCCCAGTCTTCTGCTGGATCACTGCTACAGTTCTGGAGGAGCTGCTGAAGACCAGAAGGAGAGGAGAGCTGCCCAAGACCCTGACTGAGATGTACATCCACTTCCTGGTGGTTTATCTAAAACTGAAGAAGGTCAAGTATGATGGAGGAGCTGAGACAGATACACACTGGAGTCCAGAGAGCAGGAAGATGATTGAGTCTCTGGGAAAACTGGCTTTTGAGCAGCTGCAGAAAGGAAACCTGATCTTCTATGAATCAGACCTGACAGAGTGTGGCATCGATATCAGAGCAGCCTCAGTGTACTCAGGAGTGTTCACACAGATCTTTAAAGAGGAGAGAGGCCTGTACCAGGACAAGGTGTTCTGCTTCGTCCATCTGAGTGTTCAGGAGTTTCTGGCTGCTCTTCATGTCCATCTGACCTTCATCAACTCTGGACGCAACCTGATGTCACAACAACAAACATCTTGGTGGTCTTCGTGGTCTCAAGTGTTTAGAGAAAAACCTGAACCAAAGTCTTTCTACCAGAGCGCTGTGGACGAGGCCTTACAGAGTCCAAATGGACACTTGGACTTGTTCCTCCGCTTCCTCCTAGGTCTTTCACTGAAGACCAATCAGACTCTCCTACGAGGTCTGATGACTCAGACAGGAAGTGACTCACGGTCCAATCAGAAAACAGTCCAGTACATCAAGAAGAAGATTGAAGAGACTCCCTCTGCAGAGAAAAGCATCAACCTGTTCCACTGTCTGAATGAACTGAATGATCGTTCTCTAGTGGAGGAGATCCAACAGTCCCTGAGATCAGGACGTCTCTCCACAGATGAACTGTCTCCTGCTCAATGGTCGGCTCTGGGCTTCATCTTAGGGTCATCAGGAGAAGATCTGGATGAGTTTGACCTGAGGAAATACTCTGCTTCAGAGGAGGTTCTTCTGAGGCTGCTGCCAGTGGTCAAAGCCTCCAACAAAGCTCTGTAAGTGTAGAGACAGTTGGATTTATTCATCATTATATAAAAACACTTCTGTCTTTTCAACAGAACAGAAAATAAATTCCTCTCTTCTTTAATTCCTCATGATCATCTCTTCAGACTGAGCAGCTGTAACCTCTCAGAGAGAAGCTGTGAAGCTCTGTCCTCAGTCCTCAGCTCCCAGTCCTCTAGTCTGAGACACCTGGACCTGAGTAACAACAGCCTGCAGGACTCAGGAGTGAAGCTGCTGTCTGGTGGACTGGAGAGTCCACACTGTAGACTGGAGACTCTCAGGTGAGGATCCATCCAGCTGTTTATCTGATGACACTTGAACACAGCTCCAGGTGTTGACAGTGGTTTCCTGTGTGTTGTTGTGTGTGTTCAGTCTGTCAGGATGTCTGGTCACAGAGGAAGGCTGTGCTTCTCTGGCCTCAGCTCTGAGCTCCAACCCCTCCCATCTGAGAGAGCTGGACCTGAGCTACAACCATCCAGGAGCCTCAGGAGTGAAGCTGCTGTCTGCTGGACTGGAGGATCCAGACTGGAGACTGGACTCTCTCAGGTATGGAGAGGCTGCTGCAGCCACACACACTGTCTGATAGAGGAGGAGGAGCTGGAACATTTTCTATGGCCCCGTTCACATCTGGTCACACCTGGTATTAACATCTGTCTCAGGTGATTGATGCATTGATGACATCAGATCTGATCACTCAGACCATGTCCAGAGGTGGTGTAGGCCACAGTGAAGCTCCGCCCACTCCACTGACGTCCTCTATCTCAGTCTGACTCGTCCCAACACAGTTTATACTGAAGCTAAAATCTCAGAGTGTTTCCAACATGAGCTGTGCAGCTTCCATCAGTCACAGTGATGAACTACTGGGATCAGGAGTTTCTCCTCATGACTTCAGTGTCTCTTCATGACTCACTGTGTCATATTCAGGAGAAGAGATCTCAGTGATGAAACCAGATGCTGGCAGCTGTGCTCTGAGTCTCTCCAGATGTTTTGATCAGACTTTATTTCAGAGTTGATGAGGAAACATTTCAGCTGCAGCTGGTTTAAAGTCATGGTTGGTAATCATCACTGTTAATTTCGTCAGACGAGACTAGACGAAATATATTCCTGAACAATGTGTTTTTTAAGAACAAAAAAGAGACGAAGACGAGACGAAATCAATGTCCAGGGAGAAGGTCCGGACACTTTCTGCCTGGTGTAAGGAAAACGACGTCAGTCCTAACAAAGAAATAATAATTGTTGTATCTTGACAAGGAGAAAGTTGAGTCTCTAGTTTCAAATTCCTAGATGTGTATCAGGAAACATTTCAGCTGCAGCTGGTTTCAAGTTATGGTTGGTAATCATGTTCAGAAACACTTTTTGTTACACTGGGTGAAATGGTCCTTCTGTCCTGAGAATAGTCAATACATTATGTATTCAGAAGTAAGAACAAAAACGGATCTTCCGGTGGCGCGCTACACGGCATGGCAGCATAGTGACTGAGCTCCGGGCATCAGCCTCAAATTCAATAATCTTTACTCAGTAGGACTACACATAAACAAACAAATTACACTCCGCTTCGACGATGAACGCGGACAAAGCCAAGAAAGAAAGGTACGAACTGCGCAGTAACTCAGAAAAAGAACTCGAGACGGAGGCTGAAGTTAGCGAAACTCCGAATCAAGATGGAGGCGGCAGAGAGACCGAAACTTTGGATTCAATACGCACTGCGGTGAGTGAAGTTTTGTCTACGGGAATGGCAGCGCTACAAGCCGAATTGAAAAAAGACCTCTCAGACTTCCGCACGTGCTTCATGGAAGATATCAAAAAACAAATGGACGAATTTGTATCAGAAGTAAACCGGAAAATACAGGATGTGACAGGTCAAATTGAGGGGGCAGTGGAACGCGTGGGCCAGATGGAGGAAAACATGCTCGGCATGGAAAGACACTCTCACTCAGCTGCTCACTAAACAGCGGGCGCTACAGGAAAAGGTGACTGATCTGGAAGGGCGCTCTCGGCGCAATAATATCAGGATTTATGGCATTCCGGAGGACGCCGAGGGCACGTCTGCAGTGACTTTTATTGAAAACTTCATCAAGACGGAGTTGGGGAGCGAGCCTGGCCGTGGACTGGGGATTGAGCGCGCGCACCGCGCCTTGGCACCAAAACCACCACCGAGTGCCCCTCCACGTTCCATGGTGGTTCGTTTCCTCCAGTTCTCGGTCAAAGAAAAGATCCTCCACGCAGCCTGGAAAAAAGAGCTCCGTGTCCAAAACAAACGGGTGTATTTTGATCATGATTATGCAACGGAGGTTCAGAACAAAAGGAAGGAATATATACCCATCAAGAAAATACTGCGAGAGAATGGCGTACGCTTCCAGACCCCGCTAACAAAACTGCGAGCCTTTTTTGACACGGGCTCTGCAACTTACAACAGCGCCGCACAAGCAGCAGAAGACCTGCGGAGGAGAGGATACACGGTGGGCGAGATCCCCGGCAGGATCAGGAGCAAAGACATCTCGGAGGAGACGCTGGCTCGGCTTCTCCCCTGGGAGACAACGGAGGCCCGACCCGGTGGAGAAAAACAACGATTCCAGCGGCAGATCCGAGAGAAACTGAAGGAGTATCGCAGAACGGAATCGGGAGCCACAGCAAGGGATGAGTGAGACATTTAATGATAATCTCCCCACTATCTTATTATTACGTTAAAATACAGGCTGGTGCCTATGGGCAATAGACAGAGCCACCAAACTCTCTTTTCTTTTTTCTTTTCTTCTACTGAGTGAGGGCCCCACCCTGTGGCCAGCTCCCTCACTGTCAAAAGCGACATGACAGCTTTTCTGATGGAGGTTCAGTTTAGTGTTCTACTACGTTCTCGATGTTCATCTGTTTTATACTGTATTGTTTATTACCATTGGTCCGGGGTGATACAAGAATGTTTCAACTGCAAGACTGACGCATTATCAATACTATAATATACAGTCCCTGAATGTAAATGGACTGAATAACCCCATCAAAAGAAGCAAAATGATTGCTAAAATAAAAAGGGAAAAAGTAAATGTGGCATTTTGGCAGGAAACACACCTTTCAGGCGCCGAACATGAAAAACTTAAAAAGATGGGGTATAGAAATACTTTCTTTTCATCATATAAGAAAGGAAAAAGAAGGGGAGTAGCTATATTGATCTCAAATGCGGTCAAATTCGAATTTATATCCCAAATTAATGATAGAGAAGGTAGATTTGTTTTGGTTAAAGGAAAAATAGACCAAAAAGAGGTAACATTATTTAATGTTTATGCTCCCCCAGGAAGCAATATAACCTTTTTCAGAAAGATATTTGAACTAATTACATTTCAAACATATGGGACTCTTATTTGTGCAGGAGATTTCAATGTGCTTCTCAACCCTTCTTTAGACACAACCAATAGAACAAGGAAGAGAAATTTGACTGAAAAACGCATAAACAAAGTACTTAAAGATTTGGGACTTATTGATGTGTGGCGGGCTCTGAATGGATCAACCCCAGGTTATACTTTTTATTCTGCAAGACACACAGTCCATTCAAGGATTGATTATTTTTTCATGTATAACAAAGACCTTCATAGGTTGAAATATTGCAGAATAGGTCAGAGGGATCTTTCAGACCACTCAGGGATTTTTCTAACTTTACATTTAGATGGAAGACAGCGAAAAACTTTGTGGCGACTTAATACTGGTTTGCTGAATGACCGTACCTTTAGAGATTCAATGGAAAAGGACTTAGCACTATATATGCAGGACAATAATAATGGAGAGGTAAACCCCAGCATATTATGGGATGCTGCTAAAGCTGTTCTCAGGGGGAAGATTATTGCCAGGACGGCTGCACTAAAAAAAATGAAGACCCAAAAATTAGCTGGTCTACAGGAAAAACTGAGAAACCTGGAACAAACACATAACAAATAAAGAACCCTCGATTATACAACAAATTAGACATACTAAACAGGAAATAGATAAAATATTAAGTGAGGAGGTGGAGAAAAATATAAGATTCATGAAACAAAGATATTATGAGGCTGGCCCTAGGGCTGCAAAATTATTGGCGTGGAGGCTCAAAAAACAACAGGCAGAAAACACTATCCACAAGATCAGGGATCCCACTACAAATAAAATTACCAACAATTTGGACGGCATACAAAAAGCATTTGAAAGATATTACAAATCTTTATACTCTCAGTCAGAACAGGTTGATAGCCACTCAGCTGCTGAATTTTTGAGCTCCTTAGACCTTCCCACGTTAGGTAAAGAAGCTAACGATAAACTTACCTCGCCAATAACAAAGGAGGAAATAAGTAAAGCTATCTCAAGTTTGAATACTAACAAATCACCTGGGACGGATGGCTTTCCTCCAGAATGGTATAAGTCAATGAAAGATCACCTGCTCCCCTATTTGGAGTCCAGCTTTAACTATATTCTAAAAGGAGGCTCCCTCCCCCCCTCCTGGAGAGAGGCCTTCATATCTGTGATCCCCAAAGAAGGGAAGGATAGAGTGGACTGTAAAGGGTACAGACCCATTAGTGTTTTAAATTCAGATTATAAACTGTATGCCACCATCCTTGCAAAAAGAATGGAACCTGTAATGCCTTTACTAATAGACGAGGACCAAACAGGATTCATAAAGAATAGACAGACACAGGACAACATAAGAAGAGCCTTACATACAATTGAACAGATTAACAAAGACCAAATCAGTGCCATCATTCTCAGCTTAGACGCTGAAAAAGCTTTTGATTCAGTCGGGTGGGAATATCTGTATTTAGTTATGAAAAGATTCAATTTTTGTAAGGATTTTATACACTGTATCCAGGCACTTTACACCTCCCCCACGGCAAGAATCAAAGTTAATGGCAGTCTGTCTGATTCTATAAGTTTACAGCGTGGTTGCAGGCAGGGCTGCCCCTCAGTCCCAACCTATTTAATTTATTCATCGAACCCTTAGCCCAAGCAATACGCCAGGAAACAGAATTAGAGGGTATCTCCATGGGAGGAGAGGAATATAAAATAAGTCTGTATGCGGACGATGTGTTGATCACAATAAAAAATCCTAATTCAGGCCTGCCTCTGTTAATGAAAATGCTAGAAACATATGGGGGATATTCAGGATATGCCCTAAATATACATAAAACACAGGTTATGATATTTAATTACACACCTACTGAAGAAATCAACATAATGTATGGTTTTAAATGGAACACACCCTTTATTAAATATCTGGGAGTAAATTTGCCTAAAGACATGTCACAGTTATTCAATGTTAACTATAACAGTATTAGCAAAAAAATATATGATGACCTTGATGGGTGGGGCCTGTTGCCTCTCGACTTTGGAAGCAGAATTAGAGCAATAAAAATGAATATTCTCCCTAGGTTATTATATCTTTTTTTATCATTGCCAGTGGAAATTCCTCTGAAACAATTTAGAGAGTGGAACAAACATATTTCACGATTCATTTGGAATAAACAGAGACCAAGGGTAAAATTTTCCACCCTCCAGCTTCCGGAGGAGAGGGGCGGCAGGGCCCTCCCATCTTTAAGGGACTATTATTTAGCAGCCCAACTGAGGCCTCTTGTATATTGGTGTAACCCTTCCTATGAAGCGAAATGGAAAACCATGGAGTTATCTTTAACAGATACACCAATCCATTCACTGCTTGGTTGTGCGGGGATGGAGAAAAAAATACTACATACGGAGAGCCAATGGGTGAACTGTTCATTTAAGGTATGGGGTGAGGTGGTTAAAAAATTTGAACTCCAGAAACAGATAAAACTACTTAGATGGCCAGCGTATGACCCCGAATTCACACCAGCATTATTTGATCACAGATATAAACAATGGACCTATTATGGTGTTACTGCTCTATGCAAAATTGTTAAAAAATGGGAACTTATCAGCTTTAGCAATTTGTGTCAAATGTATGGACTAGGCGGGCAAGACTTCTACAGGTACTTACAGGTCCGTGATTATTTTGGTAAAAAACTAAAAGGTTGTAACCCAGCAGAGCTACCAGTGTTTATTCATATATTTATGGATGCATATAACTCTGGGAATATTAAAGGACTTATAAGCAAGTTATACCACAGCATCACCTCTCTGAAGAAGGATTCAACGGACTACATAAAACAACGGTGGGAAAAGGAGTTAAATACTGTAATAACAGAGGACATGTGGTCAAAGGCCTGGAAAACACAATTATCCTCCACCAATTCCTGGACCTGGAGAGATTTTTGCTGGAAAAGCTTAATTCGTTTTTTTATAACTCCCAAACAGAAGTCCAAACAGACTGGTACACAAATGACCTGCTGGAGAGAGTGTGGAGAAGCTCTTGCTGATCATGCCCATATTTTTTGGTCTTGCCCCTCCATTCAGTCTTTTTGGAGAGAAGTGACAAAAATTATTTCAAAGGTTCTATGTTTTAATATGAATGTATTGTTCACAACTCTCTATCTTGGGAACATGCCAGATGGGTTGAGTGTGGCTGATCAGTACCTACTCAGGGTCTTGCTGGCCTCAAGTAAGAAGGCCATCACAAAATGTTGGCTCCAGAAAAATGCTCCCACTACAGAATCTTTTGTTAATATTGTAAAACAATTACATGTACTAGAGCAAATGACATATTCAATCAGACTCCAAAAAGATCTAGGTGAAAAACGGTGGCAGAAATGGAAAGACTACTTAGCAAATGAATGAGATTGTATACACACATACTGGATGTTATTCTGACTTGTAGACTTATTGATCACCCCCGGACCTTGAATATGGGTAATTGTTCAATGTTTTGTATTTGTTTTTTGTTCTGTAATATAAGATGAAAATGACTTATAAATAAAGAGTTTAAAAAAAAGAAGTAAGAACAAAAACAATCAGACTCTGTAGCAGCTGCAGGACTGACAAAACTCTGACCAATTCATGCTTTTCGCTCCGAAAAGGAAAAACCGATCAGATGCCTTCATGTCTGGTTCTGCCTCGTCAAGCTGCTGTCCCTCTCCCCAGGTCTGCATAAAGGTGAAGGCGTGGCTTCAGAGAGAAGTCTGAGGAAAGGAGCTGCGACTTTTGACTTTGTATTTTCAAAATGTGGCCTGATAGAACCGTTTTTCCAGAGTCTCCAACCCTCTCTGTCTGGTCAGATATTGATGATCAATAATCAGCTCAGTCTCTCTGAGATCCTGATCTTGTCCTGATGAGATCTGTTGTTGTGTTGAGGAGACAGTAAATCACAGTGAGACATCCAGATGTCCTCACTGTCCAGAGGCCTGGAGCTGTCAATCAGAAGAGAGTGAGTGTAGTGAACAGTGTAATAATCAGTGTTTGTGGCTGAATGTGTGTGTGATCAAACAGCTGTTTCCAGACTGTGTGTGTGCTGCTCCAACACGTCTGACTCCAGATCAGATGAAGCCACAAAGTGTCTCCTTAATGAAAGTCTCCAGCAGCTGGAGCTTCACTTCCTGTCTGAGTCCATGTGCTCTGAGCTGAGCCTGGTTCTCTCTGCTCTACAGTTTCTCTGCTTCCTCTGGACTCTGACTTCAAGTCCAGTCAAAATGTGTGGACAGGTTTGATGGAGCTCAGGACTGGTCCTGAGGACGGCTGCTTTGTTCCACATGATGTGACTGATCTCAGTGAGTCAGTGTGTTGCAGCTGATCTGTGTGAAGAGCAGAGAAGAACAGAGTCATTGATCATGAGATCCTGATCCGTCCTGTCACTGTGATCAGATGTTTCTATTAGAGCTCCTTCATCCACTCACTGCTGCTGTGGCTCCTGTGGAAACCTGCTCACAGCCTCCTTCTTCAGCTTCCTGGGGAGTTTTCTTCAAACAAACACAAGTTGTGTTCACACTCAGTGTTTCTCACTAAACTCACTGTTTCACTGAGCTCTAACAAACGTGTTGAGTGTGTTTCCTTCCTCATCAAACACTGAAACATCCACTGTTCACAGCTGCACTCTTCTTCTTCTTCTTCTTCTTCTTCTTCTTCTTCTCCACCTGTTGTGTCTTCATCTTATTTGCTGTGACGTGTGTTTTGCAGCTTGAGAGTCAGAGTGAAAGTGTGTGTCTGACACTGCAGTGACATCACATGGAGAAAACCCATGATGAAGTGTTTCCTCCTGGTCTCCTCCTGCTCTGTATCATCACTAGATAAAGACTCCAGCTCCTTCTTCTCTGTGCTCAGTCTTCATCCATACATACCAGCCTCCATGTGAACACAGTGATAAAACAGTGTGTGTGTGAGAGCCATGTAATGTCCATGTGTGCATGCTGACAGAGAACGTGCTGCTCTGACCCCCCTCCTCCTTTCAGGGTGCAGCCTGCTGGAGTCCAGTTCGGTCCGGGGAAGTGTAAGCAGCACATTCAACCATCTTCACACTGTCACATCACTGACCTCATGAGTCTTCATCAAACTGTCAATAACTGATCACATGATCAATAACTGCAGCTGTGTCTTGTTCTCTCCATCAGATTCCTGTCGACTCACAATTGACACAAACACAGTGAACACAAACATCAAACTGTCTGACAACAACAGGAAGGTGACACATGTGTATGAGTATCAGTCATATACTGATCATCCAGACAGATTTGACCAGTGGTATCAGCTGCTGTGTTCAACTGGTCTGACTGGTCGCTGCTACTGGGAGGTCGAGTGGAGAGGAAGGGTTTCTATATCAGTGAGTTACAGAGGAATCAGAAGGAAAGGAAACAGTTATGACTGTTTGTTTGGAGGGAACGATCAGTCCTGGAGTCTGAGCTGCTCTGGTGGTCTTTACTACGTCAGGCACAATGGCAGACGGACAGACATCACCACCTCCTCCTCCTCCTCCTCCTCCTCCTCCTCTGTCTCTGACAGAGTAGCAGTGTATGTGGACTGTCCTGCTGGCTCTCTGTCCTTCTACAGAGTCTCCTCTGACTCACTGATCCACCTCTACACCTTCAACACCACCTTCACTCAACCTCTGTATCCTGGGTTTACACTCTGGTCTGGTTCCTCAGTGACTCTGTGTTGAGTGAACCAGAGTCTCCTCCTGTCACAGAAACCTTCTCACTGTTGAACAGACAGTTCAGTCTCTACATGTCTGTCTCTGTCTCTCACTCACGTTTTCACATTCATGGATTAAATCAGTTGATTTTTAAAAATATTTTCTCAATGATTCTTGTAAACTTCTTCCTCCTCCTTTAAAGATGGAAGATTCATGATCAACTTTACAGGCTGTTTGTGAGCTGGTCACAGGTAAACAGACACAACAATAAACACAACTGGAAACAAACATAATGTTGTATAGACGCTGAATATAATGAATTACATGTGATTTCTTTTTCTTTGTGGTTTTACTGAATCATTACTGCATTTCCTGCTGATGAGCCACTAGTCCTACCAGATAATGATTTTTCTGTTAACATGTCACTGAGATAATTATTAAACTGCATTCATCTCTGTCCTGTAAATAATCTGATGTGAAATATATATTGATATATTGCTTATATATTACTTTTATAAACAGTTACCAATAAAGACAATATGAAAGAGGAATACTCAATCAATTTCATGTAGTTTTTATCCAACCAGAAATATTATCTAATCAAATCGCCCCACTGTGAAAAAACCAGTCCCATCTCTCTGGACGTTAGCTCCAAGTTGTAATAATAAAAATAATGTGACGATGTGTGGCTGGTTGCTAGTTTGCTGGTAGGAGGTAAAGCTAGAGGAGGACGCCACTAAATAAATGTGCTGGTGGGATTTATCTGATCTGAAAACTGATCTCAGGCACATTTGGTCTTTACATTAATAATAATAATAATCTACCTCTTTATTTTGGCATTCCCACATCGGTTGTATGAACATATCACACCACCCCTTGTCATTAATACAAAGTTAATGATTTTGTTCTCTCCATCAAAGTCACTAAGAACATCCAGACTATGGTGTAATCTTGAAGCTTGAATTAACTCCAACTCCAAACCGAGCCCCGACCCGTTCCGTTAAACGAGATCAGCTGGCTCCACTTCACACTGAGTCAAACCTCAAAATATCATAAAATGGCCCAAAGCAAAGGGACCCAACGCACCGAAGCTTCTCCACAGCCGACTAAGCATTATTTATGTAGATTTATGATGAATATAAGGACTGTACAAGAAGAAAAGGAATGGATTGTCTGTTAAAACAATGATTAAACTATTGAAATGACTCTGTAAAAGCTGGAGGTCATGACAGGCGTGGGTAACGCGTGGGGTAACGTTACACAGCTGCTTGTTAGTCACGCCCCCAGTATCTTGGAGTACCTACTACTATACAAAAGAAAATCAGAGAAATGTCCAATTCTCTTGCATCACAGAGGAGGTCTAGACCAATACGACTGACAGGATCAATGCACAAGTGGCTCAAAGTTCCTTCTGTTTCAGCCTCATATGAAACCTTATTCCAGGTGTGTCTATCGCTCAGTGGGTAAAACAAATAGTTTTCAACATTTTAGTCCACGCTGCAGCGAGTCTGGGAACGTTGATGGAACTGAACTCTCACTAAAATAAGCGAGACTCGGCCGTTGAAGCCAGACTTTGAGCTCAGCGAGCTTGATGGAGGAACCCAACCAGTTGTTTGTCACTGTGAGCTGTTTATTGTCACAGTTACACAACAAACAAACACAAACACATGACTCAAGTGTCACATTAAGGTTGTATTAAATAACAAAGGAAAGCACTTGGGTCTGACATACAGCTTAGGGTTTAGGCAGAGACAGAGATTCAAATTATGACAATCACTCATCAAAATGTTAAAATGTGCTAAAAAAAAACCATCAGTCAGACGGGGCAAAGAGAAACCAGTCAGGGCTGAGGAGACGCTCTCTCCAAGGCCAAACAGCAGTGATTGGACAGTGCAGCCACCACAGCCCTGCTATTGACCAATGCAACAGTGCTGTGCTGCATTGTTATAGAGGCAGACCAGGAGACTGTATGTATTATTTTCATGTAGTGAATGAATCCAGGAAAACAATCCCATCTGAGTCGTCTTTGTTCCTGAGCCGCACTTATTACACCTACTATAAGTTATCAGGAATCTTATCAACAGATGGACTTTGATGAAGCTGGTGCCTTTCCTGTTACTCATCGCTTTATAATTTCCATAGTATATTGTTCACTTCACCTGGGTACATTTGTTAGTCAGTTTTAAAAACAGTCAATGCAATGAAATGTAGTCTGCCCTGGATCTCACTCAGTCCTTAAAAAAACAAACAATAATAACAGTAACGGCATACAGTATAATAAACAACACTGACAAGGTAAAACAGGCAATATACTGTACAATAGGCCTAAAAAGCACCAATAAATCAATCAATCAATAGCTCATGACCTTCACAATCATTTAAAACTACTGTTCAGTAATCTGACTGCCTGGAGGTAGAAACTGTCTCTGTGGCGCGAGGTCCAAGCACAGATGCTCTGTAGACGCTTCCCTGAGGGTAAATAGGAAAAAGACTATATGCTGGGTGACTAGTGTCCATCATAATGCCGAGTGCTTTCTTCCTGCTGCGGGTGGTGTAAATGTCTTGTAACTGTGGTCGTTGTGGTCCTATCATTTTTGATGCTGTTTTACTCTCCTTGTAAGATATTTATAATTTTGTGCTGTAGTATTGCCAAACCACACCAGTATGCATCCAGTCAAGATGCTTTCTACATGTCATTTTCTGTTACTGTAGCTTACTTCCCTCATGTGCCTCTGGTCCGTAATATTGTGTGTCATAAACGTTCTTTTAATGCGTGGAGCAAAGTGCAGCGGTGCAGGTTCATTTATCCAGATACGATTACAGCATCATATCCAACAGGTGAGTCACCGTTCATAGTTTAACACCAACAGTTTATTTTCTCCTGTGGCAGTTACGTGAAGAGAGTGGTTATTTGTGTGCAGCTCCACTTACTGATGACTGGAGGCAGCTTTACCGCCTGAATCAGCCTGTGGAGGAGGCGGAGATGAGCCGCTGCTCTCCCGCTGTCTGAGCTCGTCCGGACAGCTGCTGGAGAACAGCTGGGACTTTGTCTGTGGTGAGTGGTCTGTCGTTAGATTTACACTACAGGACTGATGTGGACTCAGTGTGGCGGACTGATGGGCTCACAGGGTTTTAATATGATGTTCAGAAAGACAGTGAACACCACAGAGGCTCCTGCTTCAACAGCTGCTACAGTCTATTGATCAGTACTGTTACTGCATATCATTAGTACAGTCGTCAGGTACTTGTACTTTCCTTGAGTATTTCCTTGTTGTGTTACTTCTTTCTTGTACTGCAGCTGAGTTGAGGCCCAGTTGTTGTGTGTGTAACAATCAGCTGTAGCTTGTTTGATCCAGTGGTTTTCTACAGGGACGCTGTCCACACAGACAATACAACAGTGCTGTGTTGCATTATTATAGAGGTACAGGAAAGACAGAGACTGTATGTATTAATTATATGAGTTTTCAAGTCCTCTGTAGTGAATGAATTCAGGAAAACAATCACATCTGAGTCATCTTTGTTCCCAAGCCGCAGTTATTACACCTACTGTAAGTTATCAGGAATCTTATCAGCAGATGGACTTTGGCCTTGTGGTGGTGGAACAGTTGATGAGGCCAGTGCCTTTCCTGTTACTCATTTATTTATTGTTGAAACGCCTTATATTACTTTATATTACAATACTTTACTTCCCTGTGTGGACAGACTGTGTCACATCAAGTCAGTGGATCTCAGTCCTTGTGTGTGTCAGTGGATGGAAACAGTGGTCCATGGATCATGTTGCTGGGCTGCTCTTCACTTCACTGCAGCTTCATGACGCCATCTAGTGGACTGATAGTAGAAGTACAGCAGCTGATGGCAGCTTCCTCTTCCTCACTGCTGTGTGACTGCATTCAGCTGACACTGATATGAAGCAGAGAAGAAGAGCCAATCAGTGGAGGAGCAGCTGGAGACATGATGGACATGTGAGCTGCTGTGCACATGAATGATGTGTGTTTCCTCTGCAGGTGAAGCTACAAAGTGTGTGTGAGCTGATGTGGATGTGACCTCAGTAGCATGGATCAGTGTGAGGACAGAGAGGAGGGAGCCCCTCCCTCTAAAACCACTCTGTGTGGGGGACGTCAGGACCAGACCAGAGGTCAAAGGTCAGAATTAAAACTGTCTAAAAGTCAGTTGTTGTGTTTATTAAAAGATTGAAGATATTTTTCATCAGTTTTTCTCCAACATGCACATTTATCAGTTGTGTTGTTGTTTCAGGATCCAGCAGCAGAGACCAGACTCTCCTGAACCCAGCTGTCTGTCTTTAAAGAGCGACGACTCAATGTACTTGCCCATTAATTTTAAAGGAGGAAGTGGATCAGCTGATCAGATGTAAGAGTCTCTGTCTGAACATCCACATGTTAATGTTCAGTAATTCTCACAGTGCAGCCCAGTAGCAACAGGAAATGTGTCAGCACCTTCTACTTAAAACAGGAAGTAACCACTGGGTTAAAATCATCTTTTCATTTGCTCTAAATGTTGATGGTCTTGTTTCCAGCTGGTAGAAGGAACATGGTGATGTTGCTGCATCAAGTCGCCTCCTGGTGGCAGCTTTGAGCTGTGCAACAGGGCGAGGGGCCGATCAGTGGTTTCTAGTGAGTTCAGAGTGACGTCAGACACAGAGAGCAGAGACAGAGGATCAGATCAGTTACAGGAGCTGAAGCAGAATCTCAGCAGCTGCTTTTTACACGAGCAGACGAACAAACGTCCATAAATACTGAGAGAGAGAACAAGCAAAACTCAGGTGGAGATAGAAACTTCAACTCATCTACAGAACAAAACAAAGAGATAAATGACATTTTCTGAGGTTACAAAAAATTCCTCATCATTATTGTTTACAGATTTTATCTACAGGAATAAGGAAACAAATCAATCATTTTTAGTTTTTTTTATAAAGGTTCTTCTTCTTTGTGTTCATTTTTTTTTATTTTTGAAAACCTAAAACTATTTAACATCAGTTGTGTTGTTGTTTCAGGATCCAGCAGCAGAGACCAGACTCTCCTGAACCCAGCTGTCTGTCTTTAAAGAGCGACGACTCAATGTACTTGCCCATTAACTTTAAAGGAGGACATGGATCAGCTGATCAGATGTAAGCTGTAACTGACAGTCAGATTCAGGTTATTGTAGAAATGAACCAGTTTGTACGACGTGTTGTTGGACCAGGTCTGAAACCAAAGTGTCTCTGTCTGTTGTGAACGTCCTCAGGGGACATATAAAGTCCATCTTGTATTATCTCTCTGTCCTGATGTTGACTTGACACTGATTCCTCCACAGAGTGGACCAGGAGAGCTCAGAGGTTCCCAGTGGTCAGTCTGCCCAGCAGCATCAAACACACCTGGACTCCATGTTTATGGTGGGTACATGTCCAACAGCTGCTGTTACATCTGTTGTGTTCACCATCATCTCCATGCTGCACTTTGACACCAGTGGATTGTCAGTCTGTCAGGTTGTAGTTTGATGCTGTCACTCATAGAGTTTCTGTTCCAGCTGCTGGAGGAGAACATGGTCACTTTTGTGAAGAACGAGCTGAAGAAGATCCACAAGCTTCTGAGTCCAGATTACCCAGAATGCTCAGGGAGTCAGAGGGAGGATGAGGAGGTGGGTGACGGTGAGGATGAAGAGCAGAGGAGCATCAGAGAGGCGTTAGTGAAGATCACAGTGAAGCTCCTGAGGAGCAGGAAGCAGGAGGAGCTGGCTGAGCGTCTGCAGAGGAGTAAGAGGATTTCTGTAAAGATTCAACATGATGGACAAATGAGACGTTCACTGACATCAACACATGGAGGGAAACATGTTCATATAGTTGTTATTTAGAGGAGTTAACATGTTAAATTCATTATTGGTCTGATTTCTTGTGTTTTCATTCAGAACATTTTGCTCCAGTTTGTCGACGTAAACTCAAATCTGTCCTGAAGAAGAAGTTCCAGTGTGTGTTTGAGGGGATCTCTAAAGCCGGAAACCAAACCCTTCTGAACCAGATCTACACAGAGCTCTACATCACTGAGGGAGGGGCTGGAGGGGTCAATGATGAACATGAGGTCAGACAGATTGAAACAGCTTCAAGGAAACCAGACAGACCAGAAACAACCATCAGACAAGAAGACATCTTTAAAGCCCCACCTGGAAGAGACCGACCAATCAGAACAGTGATGACAAAGGGAGTGGCTGGCATTGGGAAAACAGTCTTAACACAGAAGTTCACTCTGGACTGGGCTGAAGACAAAACCAACCAGGACATACACTTCACATTTCCCTTCACCTTCAGAGAGTTGAATGTGCTGAAAGAGAAAAAGTTCAGCTTGGTGGAACTTGTTCATCACTTCTTCTCTGAAACCAAAGCAGCAGGAATCTGCAGCTTTGATCAGTTCCAGGTCGTCTTCATCTTTGACGGTCTGGACGAGTGTCGACTTCCTCTGGACTTCCACAACACTGAGATCCTGACTGATGTGACAGAGTCCACCTCAGTGGACCTGCTGCTGACCAACCTCATCAGGGGGAAACTGCTTCCCTCTGCTCGCCTCTGGATAACCACACGACCTGCAGCAGCCAATCAGATCCCTCCTGAGTGTGTTGACATGGTGACAGAGGTCAGAGGGTTCACTGACCCACAGAAGGAGGAGTACTTCAGGAAGAGGTTCAGAGTTGAGGAGCAGGCCAGAGAGATCATCTCCCACATCAAGACCTCACGAAGCCTCCACATCATGTGCCACATCCCAGTCTTCTGCTGGATCACTGCTACAGTTCTGGAGGAGCTGTTGAAGACCAGAAGGAGAGGAGAGCTGCCCAAGACCCTGACTGAGATGTACATCCACTTCCTGGTGGTTTATCTCAAACTGAAGAAGGTCAAGTATGATGGAGGAGCTGAGACAGATCCACACTGGAGTCGAAAGAACAGGAAGATGATTAAGTCTCTGGGAAAACTGGCTTTTGAGCAGCTGCAGGAAGGAAACCTGATCTTCTATGAATCAGACCTGACAGAGTGTGGCATCGATATCAGAGCAGCCTCAGTGTACTCAGGAGTGTTCACACAGATCTTTAAAGAGGAGAGAGGCCTGTACCAGGACAAGGTGTTCTGCTTCGTCCATCTGAGTGTTCAGGAGTTTCTGGCTGCTCTTCATGTCCATCGGACCTTCATCAACTCTGGACTCAACCTGATGTCACAACAACAAACATCTCTGTGGTCTCAAGTGTTTAGAGACACATCTAAACCTTTCTACCAGAGCGCTGTGGACGAGGCCTTACAGAGTCCAAATGGACACCTGGACTTGTTCCTCCGCTTCCTCCTGGGTCTTTCACTGGAGACCAATCAGACTCTCCTACGAGGTCTGATGACTCAGACAGGGTGTAACTCACGGTCCAATCAGAAAACAGTCCAGTACATCAAGGAGAAGATTGAAGAGACTCCCTCTGCAGAGAGAAGCATCAACCTGTTCCACTGTCTGAATGAACTGAATGATCGTTCTCTAGTGGAGGAGATCCAACAGTCCCTGAGATCAGGACGTCTCTCCACAGATAAACTGTCTCCTGGTCAATGGTCGGCTCTGGTCTTCATCTTACTGTCATCAGGAGAAGATCTGGATGAGTTTGACCTGAAGAAATACTCTGCTTCAGAGGAGGCTCTTCTGAGGCTGCTGCCAGTGGTCAAAGCCTCCAACAAAGCTCTGTAAGTGTAGAGATAGTTGCATTTATTCATCATTATATAAAAACACTTCTGTCTTTTCAACAGGACAGAAAATAAATTCCTTTCTTCTTTAATTCCTCATGTTCATCTCTTCAGACTGAGCAGCTGTAACCTCTCAGAGAGAAGCTGTGAAGCTCTGTCCTCAGTCCTCAGCTCCCAGTCCTCTAGTCTGAGACACCTGGACCTGAGTGACAACAACCTGCAGGACTCAGGAGTGAAGCTGCTGTCTGGTGGACTGGAGAGTCCACACTGTAGACTGGAGACTCTCAGGTGAGGATCCATCCAGCTGTTTATCTGATGTTCATCTGTATCCACTTCAAATCAAACAGTAAGACATAAAGCTTTTACTTAATTATTGCAATGTTTGGTTTCAGTTCATTTAATTGCTGAATAGTTGCTATGGACACTGAGGGGCCAACAGAGGTTTACTGTATCTTCAATATCACATGAAAATTTCTGATCATACACTGTCCCACATGAAAACCTGCAAGGTCCTGTCCTATAAGCGAACAGAGCGATATGCGGCCTGTTGTCTTGCTGCTGGGTTCACTGTCTCTGTTGTAAAAATAAATTATTTTAAATAAATAATAAATAAAGGATAATAAATAAAGAACAAGGACTTCATTCATTAAATGACATAATGTCTCTGCTCAGGCTTATATGGATCAAACCTGCCACGTAGCAGGTTTGCTTCACAGCATGTGTTGCCATACCGACTGACTCAGCGTTACGTTGATCTGGTTGTATGAAACAGAAAACTCTGAGTTTCCCTCATCTCAGGCTCAACATACTCAGAGTTTCTGAAACTGATCCCAGGAGGTGTTGACAGTGGTTTCCTGTGTGTTGTTGTGTGTGTTCAGTCTGTCAGGATGTCTGGTCACAGAGGAAGGCTGTGCTTCTCTGGCCTCAGCTCTGAGCTCCAACCCCTCCCATCTGAGAGAGCTGGACCTGAGCTACAACCATCCAGGAGCCTCAGGAGTGAAGCTGCTATCTGCTGGACTGGAGGATCCAGACTGGAGACTGGACTCTCTCAGGTATGGAGAGGCTGCTGCAGCCACACACACTGTCTGATAGAGGAGGAGGAGCTGGAACATTTTCTATGGCCCCGTTCACATCTGGTCACACCTGGTATTAACATCTGTCTCAGGTGATTGATGCATTGATGACATCAGATCTGATCACTCAGACCATATCCAGAGGTGGTGTAGGCCACAGTGAAGCTCCGCCCACTCCACTGACGTCCTCTGTCTCAGTCTGACTCGTCCCAACACAGTTTATACTGTTCAAGCTAAAATCTCAGAGTGTTTCCAACATGAGCTGTGCAGCTTCCATCAGTCACAGTGATGAACTACTGGGATCAGGAGTTTCTCCTCATGACTTCAGTGTCTCTTCATGACTCACTGTGTCATATTCAGGAGAAGAGATCTCAGTGATGAAACCAGATGTTGGCAGCTGTGCTCTGAGTCTCTCCAGATGTTTTGATCAGACTTTATTTCAGAGTTGATGAGGAAACATTTCAGCTGCAGCTGGTTTAAAGTCATGGTTGGTAATCATCAGTGTCGTCAGACGAGACTAGACGAAATATATTCGGGAACAGTGTTTTTTAATGACAAAAAAGAGACGAAGACGAGACGAAATCAATGTCCAGGGAGAAGGTCCGGACACTTTCTGCCTGGTGTAAGGAAAACGACGTCAGTCCTAACAAAGAAATAATCATTGTAGCATCTTGACAAGGAGAAAGTTGAGTCTCTAGTTTCAAATTCCTAGATGTGTATCAGGAAACATTTCAGCTGCAGCTGGTTTCAAGTTATGGTTGGTAATCATGTTCAGAAACACTTTTTGTTACACTTGGTGAAATGGTCCTTCTGTCCTGAGAATAGTCAATACATTATGTATTCAGAAGTGGGAACAAAAACAATCAGATTCTGTAGCAGCTGCAGGACTGACAAAACTCTGACCAATCCATGCTTTTCGCTCCGAAAAGGAAAAACCGATCAGATGCCTTCATGTCTGGTTCTGCCTCGTCAAGCTGCCGTCCCTCTCCCCAGGTCTGCATAAAGGTGAAGGCGTGGCTTCAGAGAGAAGTCTGAGGAAAGGAGCTGCGACTTTTGACTTTGTATTTTCAAAATGTGGCCTGATAGAACCGTTTTTCCAGAGTCTCCAACCCTCTCTGTCTGGTCAGATATTGATGATCAATAATCAGCTCAGTCTCTCTGAGATCCTGATCTTGTCCTGATGAGATCTGTTGTTGTGTTGAG
Source organism: Decapterus maruadsi (assembly GCA_030347415.2). Taxonomy (NCBI): domain Eukaryota; kingdom Metazoa; phylum Chordata; class Actinopteri; order Carangiformes; family Carangidae; genus Decapterus; species Decapterus maruadsi. The sequence continues at coordinate 26,911,808 of CM064893.1, read as the reverse complement.
GAGACAGTAAATCACAGTGAGACATCCAGATGTCCACTCAGTGTTTCTCACTAAACTCACTGTTTCACTGAGCTCTAACAAACGTGTTGAGTGTGTTTCCTTCCTCATTGAACACGGAAACCATCCACTGTTCACAGCTGCACTCTTCTTCTTCTTCTTCTTCTTCTTCTTCTTCTTCTTCTTCTTCTTCTTCTTCTTCTTCTTCTTCTCCACCTGTTGTGTCTTCATCTTATTTGCTGTGACGTGTGTTTTGCAGCTTGAGAGTCAGAGTGAAAGTGTGTGTCTGACACTGCAGTGACATCACATGGAGAAAACCCATGATGAAGTGTTTCCTCCTGGTCTCCTCCTGCTCTGTATCATCACTAGATAAAGACTCCAGCTCCTTCTTCTCTGTGCTCAGGGCCTGATCTACTAAGATCGCAGATAAGGAGCGCTAAATTGCGTGCTCCTGGTAAAAAATTGCGTGTCTGGTTAGCGCATGAAAAGGAGGTGATCTACTAAGAGTAACACGCTAAATAACAGCACACGCAGTCCGCAGTATTTAAATGAGGGTTTGCGATTGGTAATCGTGTCCGCGGTGGACAGAGAGCTGGATGGACACAGAATTTGATCCGATGGATTAATAGAGAACTCAGGTGGGACAATCAGGAGTCAGGACACACTGACCAGAGGGATCAAAGACAGGGTGAAGACTGGGTGACGTCTCTCAGTCTCGGACCCGCAGCTGGGCAGCCACATACTCCAGAAGGAGGAGAGGAAAGGAGAGGAGCGCATAAGAGGAGAGACGTGCGGCGTGCGTAACGGCGCTTAAATGACTTTAAACACATGAAAAAAAAACTGCTACAGTTTGCTGGAATGATCGGGATGCGAGGAAATGCAGAGATGTAAGAGCTTTTGCCCTGGCAGGTATTAAATCAATAAAAGAAAAAAAAGCTGTGTCAGATAACACCTGCCTTTCAAACGTACTAAATAAAAACGCAAAAACGTCCACCGCAATCTGTTTCAGGTTTGTTAAATCAGGCTGCGTGTGCTAAATAAATCTATTTGCATCTACTCCTCCCAATATTTTGCACGTTCTGGCAGAAACGCCCATATTTGCATATTCATTAAGGCAAACGCGCTAAATACATCACGCATGCTTTTTTGCCCGTTTGAGAGACGCAATTCTCAGTGCACCAGGTTGGTAGATCAGTTGGCACATTTTTTTGCGGGTGACATCGTGTTTGCACACGTTTTAGTACAAGCAAACCTTTAGTAGATCAAGCCCTCAGTCTTCATCCATACATACCAGCCTCCATGTGAACACAGTGATAAAACAGTGTGTGTGTGAGAGCCATGTAATGTCCATGTGTGCATGCTGACAGAGAACGTGCTGCTCTGACCCCCCTCCTCCTTTCAGGGTGCAGCCTGCTGGAGTCCAGTTCTTGACACCAGAACTGATGAGGTGCAAGTGTAAGTGTGTTTTTACTTTGAGCAGCACATTCAACCATCTTCACACTGTCACATCACTGACCTCATGAGTCTTCATCAAACTGTCAATAACTGATCAATGATCAATAACTGCAGCTGTGTCTTGTTCTCTCCATCAGATTCCTGTCGACTCACAATCGACACAAACACAGTGAACACAAAGATCAAACTGTCTGACAACAACAGGAAGGCGACATGGGTGGAGGAGTATCAGTCATATCCTAAACATCCAGACAGATTTGACTACTGGTCTCAGCTGCTGTGTTCAACTGGTCTGACTGGTCGCTGCTACTGGGAGGTCGAGTGGAGAGGAGACGTTTATATATCAGTGAGTTACAGAGGAATCAGAAGGAAAGGAGACAGTGAAGACTGTTGGTTTGGAGGGAACGATCAGTCCTGGAGTCTGGTCTGCTATAGTGGTCGTTACTACGTCAGGCACAATGGCAGAGAGACAGACATCACCTCCTCCTCCTCCTACTGCTCTGTCTCTGACAGAGTAGCAGTGTATGTGGACTGTCCTGCTGGCTCTCTGTCCTTCTACAGAGTCTCCTCTGACTCACTGATCCACCTCCACACCTTCAACACCACCTTCACTCAACCTCTGTTTCCTGGGTTTACACTCTTCAGTTCTGGTTCCTCAGTGTCTCTGTGTGAGTGAACCAGAGTCTCCTCCTGTGACAGAAACCTTCTCACTGTTGAACAGACAGTTCAGTCTCTACATGTCTGTCTCTGTCTCTCACTCACGTTTTCACATTCATGGATTAAATCAGTTGATTTTTAAAAATATTTTCTCAATGATTCTTGTAAACTTCTTCCTCCTCCTTTAAAGATGGAAGATTCATGATCAACTTTACAGGCTGTTTGTGAGCTGGTCACAGGTAAACAGACACAACAAGAAACAACTGGAAACAAACATAGTGTTGTATAGACGCTGAATATAATGAATTACATGTGATTTCTTTTTCTTTGTGGTTTTACTGAATCATTACTGCATTTCCTGCTGATGAGCCACTAGTCCTACCAGATAATGATTTTTCTGTTAACATGTCACTGAGATAATTATTAAACTGTATTCATCTCTGTCCTGTAAATAATCTGATGTGAAATATATATTGATGTATTGCTTATATATTGCTTTTATAAAACAGTTACCAATAAAGACAATATGAAAGAGGAATACACAATCAATTTCATGTAGTTTTTATTCAACCAGAAATATTATCTAATCAAATCGCCCCACTGTGAAAAAAACAGTCCCATCTCTCTGGACGTTAGCTCCAAGTTTGCTCTGCATGTCGTCTTTTCCTCCTCTATTTCTAATAATGTGACGATGTGTGGCTGGTTGCTAGTTTGCTGGTAGGAGGTAAAGCTAGAGGAGGACGCCACTAAATAAATGTGCTGGTGGGATTTATCTGATCTGAAAACTGATCTCAGGCACATTTGGTCTTTACATTAATAATAATAATAATCTACCTCTTTATTTTGGCATTCCCACATCGGCTGTATGAACATATCACACCACCCCTTGTCGTTAATACAAAGTTAATGATTTTGTTCTCTCCATCAAAGTCACTAAGAACATCCAGACTATGGTGTAATCTTGAAGCTTGAATTAACTCCAACTCCAAACCGAGCCCCGACCCGTTCCGTTAAACCAGATCAGCTGGCTCCACTTCACGCTGATTCAAGCCTCACCTGGTTCAAACCCACACCGGTCGAGCGCCTAAAATATCATAAAATGGCCCAAAGCAAAGGGACCCAACGCACTGAAGCTTCTCCACAGCCGACTACACGTTATTTATGGAGATTTATGATGAATATAAGGACTGTACAAGAAGAAAAGGAATGGATTGTCTGTTAAAACAATGATTAAACTATTGAAATGACTCTGTATAGTAAAAGCTGGAGGTCATGACAGGCGTGGGTAATGCGTGGGGTAACGTTACACAGCTGCTTGTTAGTCACGCCCCCAGTATCTTGGAGTACCTACTACTATACAAAAGAAAATCAGAGAAATGTCCAATTCTCTTACATCACAGAGGAGGTCTAGACCAATACGACTGACAGGATCAATGCACAAGTGGCTCAAAGTTCCTTCTGTTTCAGCCTCATATGAAACCTTATTCCAGGTGTGTCTATAGCTCAGTGGGTAAAACAAATAGTTTTCAACATTTTAGTCCACGCTGCAGCGAGTCTGGGAACGTTGATGGAACTGAACTCTCACTAAAATAAGCGAGACTCGGCCGTTGAAGCCAGACTTTGAGCTCAGCGAGCTTGTTGGAGGAACCCCCCAGTTGTTTGTCACCGTGAGCTGTTTATTGTCACAGTTACACAACAAACAAACAAACACAAACACATGACTCAAGTGTCACATTAAGGTTGTATTAAATAACAAAGGAAAGCACTTGGGTCTGACATACAGCTGAGGGTTTAGGCAGAGACAGAGATTCAAATTATGACAATCACTCATCAAAATGTTAAAATGTGCTAAAAGACATCAGTCAGACGGGGCAAAGAGAAAGCAGTCAGGGCTGAGGTGACGCTCTCTCCAAGGCCAAACAGCAGTGATTGGGACAGTGCAGCCACCACAGCCCTGCTATTGACCAATGCAACAGTGCTGTGCTGCATTGTTATAGAGGCAGACCAGGAGACTGGATGTATTATTTTCATGTAGTGAATGAATCCAGGAAAACAATCCCATCTGAGTCGTCTTTGTTCCTGAGCCGCACTTATTACACCTACTATAAGATATCAGGAATCTTATCAACAGATGGACTTTGATGAAGCTGGTGCCTTTCCTGTTACTCAATTATTATTTATTGCTTTATAATTTCCATAGTATATTGTTCACTTCACCCGGGTACATTCGTTAGTTAGTTTTAAAAACAGTCAATGTAATGAAATGTAGTTTGCCCTGGATCTCACTCAGTCCTTAAAAAAACAAACAATAATAACAGTAACGGCATACAGTATAATAAACAACACTGACAAGGTAAAACAGGCAATATACTACAATAGGCCTAAAAAGCACCAATAAATCAATCAATCAATAGTTCATGACCTTCACAATGATTTGAAACTACTGTTCAGTAATCTGACTGCCTGGGGGTAGAAACTGTCTCTGTGGCGCGAGGTCCAAGCACAGATGCTCTGTAGACGCTTCCCTGAGGGTAAATAGGAAAAAGACTATATGCTGGGTGACTAGTGTCCATCATAATGCCGAGTGCTTTCTTCCTGCTGCGGGTGGTGTAAATGTCTTGTAACTGTGGTCCTATCATTTTTGATGCTGTTTTACTCTCCTTGTAAGATATTTATAATCTTGTGCTGTAGTATTGCCAAACCATACCAGTATGCATCCAGTCAAGATGCTTTCTACATGTCATTTTCTGTCACTGTAGCTTACTTCCCTCATGTGCCTCTGGTCCGTAATATTGTGTGTGATAAACGTTCTTTTAATGCGTGGAGCAAAGTGCAGCGGTGCAGGTTCATTTATCCAGATAACATTACAGTATCATATCCAACAGGTGAGTCACAGTTCATAGTTTAACACCAACAGTTGATTTTCTCCTGTGGCAGTTACGTGAAGAGAGTGGTTATTTGTGTGCAGCTCCACTTCCTGATGACTGGAGGCAGCTTTACCGTCTGAATCAGCCTGTGGAGGAGGTGGAGATGAGCCGCTGCTCTCCCGCTGTCTGAGCTCGTCCGGACAGCTGCTGGAGAACAGCTGGGACTTTGTCTGTGGTGAGTGGTCTGTCATTAGATTTACACTACAGGACTGATGTGGACTCAGTGTGGCGGACTGAGGGGCTCACAGGGTTTTAATATGATGTTCAGAAAGACAGTGAACACCACAGAGGCTCCTGCTTCAACAGCTGCTACAGTCTATTGATCAGTACTGTTACTGCATATCATCAGTACAGTCGTCAGGTACTTGTACTTTCCTTGAGTATTTCCTTGTTGTGTTACTTCCTGCTTGTACTGCAGCTGAGTTGAGGCCCAGTTGTTGTGTGTGTAACAATCAGCTGTAACTTGTTTGATCCAGTGGTTTTCTACAGGGACGCTGTCCACACAGACAAGACAACAGTGCTGTGTTGCATTATTATAGAGGTACAGGAAAGACAGAGACTGTATGTATTAATTACATGAGTTTTCAAGTCCTCTGTAGTGAATGAATCCAGGAAAACAATCCCTTCTGAGTCGTCTTTGATTCCTGAGCCGCACTTATTACACCTACTATAAGTTATCAGGGATCTTATCAACAGATGGACTTTGGCCTTGTGGTGGTGGAACAGTTGATGAGGCCAGTGCCTGTCCTGTTACTCGTTTATTGTTTAAACGCCTTATATTACTTTATATTACAATACTTTACTTCCCTGTGTGGACAGACTGTGTCACAACAAGTCAGTGGATCTCAGTCCTTGTGTGTGTCAGTGGATGGAAACAGTGGTCCATGGATCATGTTGCTGGGCTGCTCTTCACTTCACTGCAGCTTCATGACGCCATCTAGTGGACTGATAGTAGAAGTACAGCAGCTGATGGCAGCTTCCTCTTCCTCACTGCTGTGTGACTGCATTCAGCTGACACTGATATGAAGCAGAGAAGAAGAGCCAATCAGTGGAGGAGCAGCTGGAGACATGATGGACATGTGAGCTGCTGTGCACATGAATGATGTGTGTTTCCTCTGCAGGTGAAGCTACAAAGTGTGTGTGAGCTGATGTGGATGTGACCTCAGCAGCATGGATCAGTGTGAGGACAGAGAGGAGGGAGCCCCTCCCTCTAAAACCACTCTGTGTGGGGGACGTCAGGACCAGACCAGAGGTCAAAGGTCAGAATTAAAACTGTCAGACTTGTGTGTTTATTAAAAGATTGAAGATATTTTTCATCAGTTTTTCTCCAACATGCACATTTATCAGTTGTGTTGTTGTTTCAGGATCCAGCAGCAGAGACCAGACTCTCCTGAACCCAGCTGTCTGTCTTTAAAGAGCAACTGGTCAAAGGGAAAGATCATTGACTTTAAAAGAGGACGTGGATCAGCTGATCAGATGTAAGACTAAACTAAATTTCAAAGCTTTTGAGTCTCTATTGAACGTTCTTCCTGTGGAGTCAAAAAGAGTTATAACCTTGTCCAGCTGCAGTAAAGAGTCTCTGTCTGAACATCCACATGTTAAAGGACAAGTGCCATTTTTTACAACCTGGGCCTAATTTCTGGCATAATAACGTCATTTACTCACCCATGTAACTTTAGTGTCATTAGGAGTCCTTTGGACAATATTCAGGTCCATTCAAGAGTCACTTATAGCCATATAGTGATCAGGGCAGAGGAAATGCAGCCTCTAAATAACACATTATCTACAGCAAAACTTGTTGTTATCGTCATCCAGGGTCGGTAGAAATCTGACACAACCAGGTTGCATAAAACTGCAAAAGCGTTCACATCAGTTGTGTTGTTGTTTCAGGATCCAGCAGCAGAGACCAGACTCTCCTGAACCCAGCTGTCTGTCTCTAAAGAGCGACCGGTCAAAGGGAAAGATCATTTACTTTAAAGGAAGACGTGGATCAGCTGATCAGATGTAAGCTGTAACTGACAGTCAGATTCAGGTTATTGTAGAAATGAACCAGTTTGTACGACGTGTTGTTGGACCAGGTCTGAAACCAAAGTGTCTCTGTCTGTTGTGAACGTCCTCAGGGGACATATAAAGTCCATCTTGTATTATCTCTCTGTCCTGATGTTGACTTGACACTGATTCCTCCACAGAGTGGACCAGGAGAGCTCAGAGGTTCCCAGTGGTCAGTCTGCCCAGCAGCATCAAACACACCTGGACTCCATGTTAATGGTGGGTACATGTCCAACAGCTGCTGTTACATCTGTTGTGTTCACCATCATCTCCATGCTGCACTTTGACACCAGTGGATTGTCAGTCTGTCAGGTTGTAGTTTGATGCTGTCACTCACAGAGTTTCTGTTCCAGCTGCTGGAGGAGAACATGGTCACTTTTGTGAAGAACGAGCTGAAGAAGATCCACAAGCTTCTGAGTCCAGATTACCCAGAATGCTCAGGGAGTCAGAGGGAGGATGAGGAGGTGTTGGACGGTGAGGATGAAGAGCAGAGGAGCATCAGAGAGGCGTTAGTGAAGATCACAGTGAAGCTCCTGAGGAGCAGGAAGCAGGAGGAGCTGGCTGAGCGTCTGAGCAGTAAGAGGATTTCTGTAAAGATTCAACATGATGGACAAATGAGACGTTCACTGACATCAACACATGGAAGGAAACATGTTCATATAGTCGTTATTTAGAAGAATTGATATGGTTTCTTATTTGTCTGATTTCTTGTATTTTCATTCAGAACATCTTGCTGCAGTTTGTCGACGTAAACTCAAATCTGACCTGAAGAAGAAGTTCCAGTGTGTGTTTGAGGGGATCTCTAAAGCAGGAAACCAAACCCTTCTGAACCAGATCTACACAGAGCTCTACATCACTGAGGGAGGGGCTGGAGGGGTCAATGAGGAACATGAGGTCAGACAGATTGAAACAGCTTCAAGGAAACCAGACAGACCAGAAACAACCATCAGACAAGAAGACATCTTTAAAGCCCCACCTGGAAGAGACCGACCAATCAGAACAGTGATGACAAAGGGAGTGGCTGGCATTGGGAAAACAGTCTTAACACAGAAGTTCACTCTGGACTGGGCTGAAGACAAAACCAACCAGGACATACACTTCACATTTCCCTTCACCTTCAGAGAGCTGAATGTGCTGAAAGAGAAAAAGTTCAGCTTGGTGGAACTTGTTCATCACTTCTTCTCTGAAACCAAAGCAGCAGGAATCTGCAGCTTTGATCAGTTCCAGGTCGTCTTCATCTTTGACGGTCTGGACGAGTGTCGACTTCCTCTGGACTTCCACAACACTGAGATCCTGACTGATGTGACAGAGTCCACCTCAGTGGACCTGCTGCTGACCAACCTCATCAGGGGGAAACTGCTTCCCTCTGCTCGCCTCTGGATAACCACACGACCTGCAGCAGCCAATCAGATCCCTCCTGAGTGTGTTGACATGGTGACAGAGGTCAGAGGGTTCACTGAGCCACAGAAGGAGGAGTACTTCAGGAAGAGGTTCAGAGATGAGGAGCAGGCCAGAGAGATCATCTCCCACATCAAGACCTCACGAAGCCTCCACATCATGTGCCACATCCCAGTCTTCTGCTGGATCACTGCTACAGTTCTGGAGGAGCTGTTGAAGACCAGAAGGAGAGGAGAGCTGCCCAAGACCCTGACTGAGATGTACATCCACTTCCTGGTGGTTCATCTAAAACTGAAGAAGGTCAAGTATGATGGAGGAGCTGAGACAGATCCACACTGGAGTCCAGAGAGCAGGAAGATGATTGAGTCTCTGGGAAAACTGGCTTTTGAGCAGCTGCAGAAAGGAAACCTGATCTTCTATGAATCAGACCTGACAGAGTGTGGCATCGATATCAGAGCAGCCTCAGTGTACTCAGGAGTGTTCACACAGATCTTTAAAGAGGAGAGAGGCCTGTACCAGGACAAGGTGTTCTGCTTTGTCCATCTGAGTGTTCAGGAGTTTCTGGCTGCTCTTCATGTTCATCTGACCTTCATCAACTCTGGACTCAACCTCATGTCACAACAACAAACATCTCGGTGGTCTCTAGTGTTTAGAGTCACATCTAAACCTTTCTACCAGAGCGCTGTGGACGAGGCCTTACAGAGTCCAAATGGACACCTGGACTTGTTCCTCCGCTTCCTCCTGGGTCTTTCACTGAAGACCAACCAGACTCTACTACGAGGTCTGATGACTCAGACAGGAAGTGACTCATGGTCCAATCAGAAAACAGTCCAGTACATCAAGAAGAAGATAGAAGAGACTCCCTCTGCAGAGAAAAGCATCAACCTGTTCCACTGTCTGAATGAACTGAATGATCGTTCTCTAGTGGAGGAGATCCAACAGTCCCTGAGATCAGGACGTCTCTCCACAGATAAACTGTCTCCTGGTCAATGGTCGGCTCTGGGCTTCATCTTACTGTCATCAGGAGAAGATCTGGATGAGTTTGACCTGAAGAAATACTCTTCTTCTGAGGAGGCCCTTCTGAGGCTGCTGCCAGTGGTCAAAGCCTCCAACAAAGCTCTGTAAGTGTAGAGATAGTTGGATTTATACATCATTATATAAAAACACTTCTGTCTTTTCAACAGGAAAGAAAATAAATTCCTGTCTTCTTTAATTCCTCATGATCATCTCCTCAGACTGAGCAGCTGTAACCTCTCAGCGAGAAGCTGTGAAGCTCTGTCCTCAGTCCTCAGCTCCCAGTCCTCTAGTCTGAGACACCTGGACCTGAGTAACAACGACCTGCAGGACTCAGGACTGAAGCTGCTGTCTGGTGGACTGAAGAGTCCACACTGTAGACTGGAGACTCTCAGGTGAGGATCCATCCAGCTGTTTATCTGATGACACTTGAACACACCTCCAGGTGTTGACAGTGGTTTCCTGTGTGTTGTTGTGTGTGTTCAGTCTGTCAGGATGTCTGGTCACAGAGGAAGGCTGTGCTTCTCTGGCCTCAGCTCTGAGCTCCAACCTCTCCCATCTGAGAGAGCTGGACCTGAGCTACAACCATCCAGGAGCCTCAGGAGTGAAGCTGCTGTCTGCTGGACTGGAGGATCCAGACTGGAGACTGGACTCTCTCAGGTATGGAGAGGCTGCTGCAGCCACACACACTGTCTGATAGAGGAGGAGGAGCTGGAACATTTTCTATGGCCCCGTTCACATCTGGTCACACCTGGTATTAACATCTGTCTCTTCATGACTCACTGTGTCATATTCAGGAGAAGAGATCTCAGTGATGAAACCAGATGTTGGCAGCTGTGCTCTGAGTCTCTCCAGATGTTTGGATCAGACTTTATTTCAGAGTTGATGAGGAAACATTTCAGCTGCAGCTGGTTTAAAGTCATGGTTGGTAATCATCAGTGTTAATTTCGTCAGACGAGACTAGATGAAATATATTCCTGAACAATGTGTTTTTTAAAGACAAAAAAGAGACGAAGACGAGACGAAATCAATGCCCAGGGAGAAGGTCCAGACACTTTCTGCCTGGTGTAAGGAAAACGACGTCAGTCCTGATAAAGAAATAATCATTGTTGCATCTTGACAAGGAGAAAGTTGAGTCTCTAGTTTCAAATTCCAGGATGTGTTTCAGGAAACATTTCAGCTGCAGCTGGTTTCAAGTTATGGTTGGTAATCATGTTCAGAAACACTTTTTGTTACAATGGGTGAAATGGTCCTTCTGTCCTGAGAATAGTCAATACATTATGTATTCAGAAGTAGGAACAAAAACAATCAGACTCTGTAGCAGCTGCAGGACTGACAAAACTCTGACCAATCCATGCTTTTCGCTCCGAAAAGGAAAAACCGATCAGATGCCTTCATGTCTGGTTCTGCCTCGTCAAGCTGCCGTCCCTCTCCCCAGGTCTGCATAAAGGTGAAGGCGTGGCTTCAGAGAGAAGTCTGAGGAAAGGAGCTGCGACTTTTGACTTTGTATTTTCAAAATGTGGCCTGAAAGAACCGTTTTTCCAGAGTCTCCAACCCTCTGTCTGGTCAGATATTGATGATCAATAATCAGCTCAGTCTCTCTGAGATCCTGATCTTGTCCTGATGAGATCTGTTGTTGTGTTGGGGAGACAGTAAATCACAGTGAGACATCCAGATGTCCTCACTGTCCAGAGGCCTGGAGCTGTCAATCAGAAGAGAGTGAGTGTAGTGAACAGTGTAATAATCAGTGTTTGTGGCTGAATGTGTGTGTGATCAAACAGCTGTTTTCAGACTGTGTGTGTGCTGCTCCAACACGTCTGACTCCAGATCAGATGAAGCCACAAAGTGTCTCCTTAATGAAAGTCTCCAGCAGCTGGAGCTTCACTTCCTGTCTGAGTCCATGTGCTCTGAGCTGAGCCTGGTTCTCTCTGCTCTACAGTTTCTCTGCTTCCTCTGGACTCTGACTTCAAGTCCAGTCAAAATGTGTGGACAGGTTTGATGGAGCTCAGGACTGGTCCTGAGGACGGCTGCTTTGTTCCACATGATGTGACTGATCTCAGTGAGTCAGTGTGTTGCAGCTGATCTGTGTGAAGAGCAGAGAAGAACAGAGTCATTGATCATGAGATCCTGATCCGTCCTGTCACTGTGATCAGATGTTTCTATTAGAGCTCCTTCATCCACTCACTGCTGCTGTGGCTCCTGTGGAAACCTGCTCACAGCCTCCTTCTTCAGCTTCCTGGGGAGTTTTCTTCAAACAAACACAAGTTGTGTTCACACTCAGTGTTTCTCACTAAACTCACTGTTTCACTGAGCTCTAACAAACCTGTTGAGTGTGTTTCCTTCCTCATCAAACACTGAAACCATCCACTGTTCACAGTAGGGCTGCAACTAACGATTATTTAATAATTTTAATAATCGATTAATCTGTCGATAATCGGATTAAAAAAAGCATTAATTTCCAACCATTTATTCTAAAACAGAGCTGGCAGTACAAATTCACAGTGCACAAAATCTTCAGAAAGTGCAAAAACATGTTGCTCCTTGAACATCTCTGAGCTTTTAAGAGTAATACAAAAAAAATGGACTAACAGAAAACATACACACGTATGCTGACATCTATCAAATATATTGGCTTTTTTAAAATAAAGTGCACAAAAGAGGTATATTTTTGTTTAAAAGGGACCTGAGCTGTCAGAACAATAAATAATTTTTTTTTTTTAAGGAAAATACATATCAGAAAATTTAACAGGGTTTGTTTGAACATTATAACTTCTCCACATTACACAGATGCACACTCACATACACGCACTCACTCTCTCTCACTCCCTCTACTCAGACGCTTTGCGTTGTGGTGGTGTGGATCTTGTTGCTCAGAAAACAGGAACAGAGGCGGACTTTACTCTCGCCAGCTTCATCACCATGACAACCACAAACAATCACAACTACCACAAAACTCTGAATAAACGAGTTTGCCGCGGCGTGAGTGACGTTGTAATCGCGCAACGCAACGAATCGATGATCAAATTAGTTGCCAACGCTTTTAATAATCGATTTTAATCGATTTAATCGATTTGTTGTTGCAGCCCTAGTTCACAGCTGCACTCTTCTTCTTCTTCTTCTTCTTCTTCTTCTTCTTCTTCTTCTTCACCTGTTGTGTCTTCATCTTATTTGCTGTGACGTGTGTTTTGCAGCTTGAGAGTCAGAGTGAAAGTGTGTGTCTGACACTGCAGTGACATCACATGGAGAAAACCCATGATGAAGTGTTTCCTCCTGGTCTCCTCCTGCTCTGTATCATCACTAGATAAAGACTCCAGCTCCTTCTTCTCTGTGCTCAGTCTTCATCCATACATACCAGCCTCCATGTGAACACAGTGATAAAACAGTGTGTGTGTGAGAGCCATGTAATGTCCATGTGTGCATGCTGACAGAGAACGTGCTGCTCTGACCCCCCTCCTCCTTTCAGGGTGCAGCCTGCTGGAGTCCAGTTCGGTCCGAGGAAGTGTAAGTGTGTTTTTACTTTGAGCAGCACATTGAACCATCTTCACACTGTCACATCACTGACCTCATGAGTCAACTGTCAATAACTGATCAATGATCAATAACTACAGCTGTGTCTTGTTCTCTCCATCAGATTCCTGTCGACTCACAATCGACACAAACACAGTGAACAGAGAGATCAAACTGTCTGACAACAACAGGAAGGCGACATGGGTGAAGGAGCATCAGTCATATCCTGATCATCCAGACAGATTTGAATGGTTTTCTCAGCTGCTGTGTTCAACTGGTCTGACTGGTCGCTGCTACTGGGAGGTCGAGAGGAGAGGAGGGGTTTCTATATCAGTGAGTTACAGAGGAATCAGAAGGAAAGGAGACAGTAAAGACTGTGGGTTTGGATGGAACGATCAGTCCTGGAGTCTGTTCTGGTCTGATGGTCGTTACTACGTCAGGCACAATAAAAGACGGACAGACATCACCTCCTCCTCCTCCTCTGTCTCTGACAGAGTAGCAGTGTATGTGGACTGTCCTGCTGGCTCTCTGTCCTTCTACAGAGTCTCCTCTGACTCACTGATCCACCTCTACACCTTCAACACCACCTTCACTCAACCTCTGTATCCTGGGTTTGGATTCTTCAGGTCTTGTTCCTCAGTGTCTCTGTGTTGAGTGAACCAGAGTCTCCTCCTGTCACAGAAACCTTCTAACTGTTGAACAGACAGTTCAGTCTCTACATGTCTGTCTCTGTCTCTCACTCACGTTTTCACATTCATGGATTAAATCAGTTGATTTTTAAAAATATTTTCTCAGTGATTCTTGTAAACTTCTTCCTCCTCCTTTAAAGATGGAAGATTCATGTTCAACTTTACAGGCTGTTTGTGAGCTGGTCACAGGTAAACAGACACAACAAGAAACACAACTGGAAAGCTAAACTGCCGTTTGTTACCACTGTTCCCATTCAAATTAGGTGCTGGTTTTCTACCCGGAAGTAGAATGTAAACAAAAAGGCGATTCGGCCCGCGCACCACCCTGGCTGGTTAAAGATTTATGAAAAAATGCACATACGTTTTAAGTTTTCTAATAATAATGGGACATGAAGCGTTCCAAACCAAAAAGAATGAGTCCTCTCGCTTATCTCTCCGTTGCCTTGAACAGGCTGCATGCTGCAAAATGCACTGCAATTCAGGTTCCGAATTTCCCGTGCTGCTCATCCTGCTCTGCGGATGTGACGTCAAATGACGCCTCGGCGGCTTGGCTTTCACCGCTTGCTACCACCATCAGCAGTGGGCGGATGGCAGCCATCACTACCTGGCAGCGAGTAGAGAAATAACGTCACTTTCTTACATTTTTAATATGTTTTCATGCGAGAAAGTGGCGGTTTAGACTCCCAATCTGTTGTCAGTTTATCCACATATCGCCTGTAAGTAGTTTTTTGCCGACATTTTTCGGAGGAATGTCGCGGCACACACGAGTGGCAGCAGCGGCTCGACACAGAGGCTGTAGCCGGGGAGCTGAGCTCATCGGCTGGGTTACCTCTCTCTGTCTTTCTCCCTCTGTGCTCGCAGGGAAGAAAACCAGCCGAGTAACTCACCACAGGTTTTATGTCGGCTGGTTGAATTATTATTCAGATAAATGCTGGTCGTTGATGAAATCTAACTTTGTGGCAGTTGTATTTACTGTATGTACGGTAGCTGAAAAGTAAAGTGTAGCACTACCCTCAATAGACCTATTACTAAGGGTAGGCTTCTGGGTTCATATGTTTTATTTTAACCCTGATTTATAAGTAACTTTCTTAAAGGATAATTTGGATTTCAGGTTTCAATGCACACACCTATATAAATTAACTCTCTTTACTCTGGCAAAGAAATAGCACAAGACTCTTTTTTAGAAAAATAAACAGATCAATGATTTACTTTGATTTTCAAAGGTATTCAAACAACATCAATACACTTTCACTGAAGATAGATTTCAAATGAACCTATGAAGCTGACTCGCTGTCAGTTACTAAATTAACCAAACCTTTCAGTTAAATAGAACGCTTTAAGTTTCCCAAAAATATATAGAATACTCCTTTAAGTTTCAATAAACGACCTTTAAAGTTTTAGGAATACCTCTTTAAGTTGCAAAATACCTTCAAGTTACTCAAATTATTACATTCAAACCGTTTGTTACTCTTAGTTACTTTCAATTACTTTCAGTTACTCAAACAGAACTCAGTGGGCCCACACTCACACACAGACATACACACAGCCGGCAAAATAAAAATAACCCCGTTGCAGGCCTGATATGGTGACTTTTGAGTGCAGTGAAATCCACTTTTATTTCCAATGATCCAGGAACAGTTAAGGAAAAGTGTTACCTCCGATCCAAAGAACAGCTGTTTGCCCAGTCCAGGTCCGGCGGCAAGACGGTAGACCGAGGACCAACCAGTGAGCAGCCGATGCAACCTCCCGGGCAGCCCTGGGACGATGTCCACCGATGACGATTCACACACACGGTCGGCGGCATCGGCGAGCCCAACCCTCATGCTCTCTCAGCGAGAACACAAGGCACAGCCTATGTCAGAAGCTGGATTAGCTCCTCACGGCTAAAAGTCCGTTCGCTTTGCTAGCGAATGCTAATAAGACAGTCCGAGTTAGCTCAGTAGCTTTGCTAAGCTAACAACAGTTCATCTCTGGCAGAAGCTCCGAGCTGAACTCTAATCCAATGTCTGGGTCCTGACTATCGAGCAGACAGTCTAGATAGACACGGAACACTACACACTTACTGCTACTTTACACTCTCGGCTATGCATCTCCATCGTGTCTTTTTCGTCGTCGTCCTCTTTTTTCTCTGTCAAGTTATTTTGAGACACACACTCTCGCACTTGCTCACATCCGGTTTACCGCTGACCCTCCCACCTTAACCAATAGAATGACCAGGATCACACTTCTTCTCGATCATTACTTCCTGTCTCCCTGTGACTTCCTTCAAAATAAAAGAAGAATATTTAATCATGTGTCGTTTTCATCTTAATAACTCTTTTAACCTTTATGAAACATTTCTTTTACATTTGTAACACATTTTAATAACAGTTTAAACCATATATGAACCATTTAAGCCATTACTTATTTATTTTATTAGTAAGGTTTTTTTAACAGGGTTACGCCTTCAAGTTTAACTTTAATAACTCAGTGACTCAATAATAGATAGATAGATAGATAGATAGATAGATAGATAGATAGATAGATAGATAGATAGATAGATAGACAGACAGACAGACAGACAGACAGACAGACAGACAGACAGACAGACAGACAGACAGACAGACAGACAGACAGACAGACAGACAGACAGACAGACAGACAGACAGACAGACCCTCATTATCATTAATAAACATTAACTAATATGATTATACAGTAATCATCATAGTGTAGTGGCAGGAAGACCATTGTATCAAATAATGTGTTGGTCAAGAACAAGTTCAACTAAGTCAGAGGAAAATTGTTAAAGGTGTTTTCACTGTTCCTAAATGTAATAATAGGTCACACTGGACCCTCAACATTATTTAAACATTTTTCATTGTACTGTTCTCTAAAAATAAACTAGAGTCCTGCTGTATAAGTGCCCAAAATAAGTGATTGAGTGAGTATAAGTGATTTGAGGGCATCCTCCAAAAATGTCACATTCTCATTCACTGTGCCCTCTCCAATTTTTGGGTTGCATGACGCCCCTGGTCAGACAGACTATTGTAGGTTTGGTCCAGCGAAAACAGCGACTGTCAATCTGTCCTCCATGCCAGCCATTGCCACGCGTATATCCACCGCGCGAACCCACCGCAAAAGTTGAAATACTTCAACTCAGGTGGCACGACACGGGCGGTGAATCGCCCGTGTAGCGCTGCCTGGGTTGGACCACCGCGCCGCTCAACGAGGCTCGCCGCGCGAATTGTATTGACTTTCAAAAGCACCCAGCAACAGACACACAGCATCAGATCATGTCCCTCCCCTCCCCCACTTCCTGTTCAAAGTTTACTTTCACTTCTGAACCAGCGGTTGTTGTGTCACAGTTTATTTTCCCATGTGAAGGTAAGGTGAAGACTTTGAATGTTTTCCTTGTTAACACCTGTCGTTTCTTGAGTTCTCTGCCTTTGAACTACTCGTGTTGTTGTTGTTGTGTTATAATGTTATTGTAGCCGAGTCAGAGCTGTAAAGTCTGAACCGACAGAACCTGTTGACGGTAGAAGAGCAGAAGCAGAGTCAGTCGACGTCAGTAGTTGTGGTTATTTGTGTGCAGCTCCATTCAGATCCAGGACAAAGATAAAGGCGAACTAAGCACCTGTTAAGTCCTCATAACCACTCGGGGTCCAAAAGCAACACAATTTTTAAACTCTATTGTGTGTAAATTCTGTCAACAATGTCTGTTACTGTCCATCATCAGTACAGTCGTTAGTTATGTATTTTTCCTTGAGTATTTCCTTGTTGTGTTACTTTCTACTTGTACGGCAGCTGAGTTGAGGCCCAGTTGTTGTGTGTGTAACAATCAGCTGTAGCTTGTTTGATCCAGTGGTTTTCTACAGGGACGCTGTCCACACAGAGACTGTGTCACATCAAGTCAGTGGATCTCAGTCCTTGTGTGTGTCAGTGGATGGAAACAGTGGTCCATGGATCATGTTGCTGGGCTGCTCTTCACTTCACTGCAGCTTCATGACGCCATCTAGTGGACTGATAGTAGAAGTACAGCAGCTGATGGCAGCTTCCTCTTCCTCACTGCTGTGTGACTGCATTCAGCTGACACTGATATGAAGCAGAGAAGAAGAGCCAATCAGTGGAGGAGCAGCTGGAGACATGATGGACATGTGAGCTGCTGTGCACATGAATGATGTGTGTTTCCTCTGCAGGTGAAGCTACAAAGTGTGTGTGACAGCATGGATCAGTGTGAGGACAGAAAGGAGGGAGCCCCTCCCTCAAAAACCACTCTGTGTGGGGGACGTCAGGACCAGACCAGAGGTCAAAGGTCAGAATTAAAACTGTCTAAAAGTCAGTTGTGTTAAAGGGATAGTTCAACATTTTGGCAAATTGGCCCATTGCCATAATCGCTATAGTCATAGCAGTAGGTTCGTTACCTTTAATTGTAGGTGTAAGCTATTTTTAGTACGGCGGAGCGGAGTGGCAGGCTGCTCAGGGCTATTCTATGGAGGCAAAGGGAATTTCTTGGTTTCCCTCATCAAACTCATCAAATACACAACTGAGCAACTCAAAAGCGCTGTTGTGGACACGTTGTGAGCTGCAGAACCACCACGCTATGAGATAATGACGGAACGTTACGAAACGAAGCCGTTTCAGAGGTAAATTCATGCAAAACCGCTGATGCGCGTTGCGTTCAGGGACAGTTTTTCAGCAAGCAGTCTCCGCATTTACCCTGTATTTACCTCGAAAACGGCTCCGTCTCGTATCGTTCCGTCATTATCTCATAGCGTGGTGGTTCTGCAGCTCACAACGTGTCCACAACAGCGCTTTTGAGTTGCTGGGTTGTGTATTTGATGAGTTTGATGAGGGAAACCAAGAAATTCCCTTTGCCTCCATAGCGTAGCCCTGAGCAGCCTGTTGCTCCGCTTCGCCGTACTAAAAATAGCTTACACCTACAATTAAAGGTAACGAACCTACTGCTATGACTATAGCGATTATGGCAATGGGCCAATTTGCCAAAATGTTGAACTATCCCTTTAATTGTAAGATTGAAGATATTTTTCATCAGTTTTTCTCCAACATGCACATTTATCAGTTGTGTTGTTGTTTCAGGATCCAGCAGCAGAGACCAGACTTTCCTGAACCCAGCTGTCTGTCTTTAAAGAGCGACCGGTCAAAGGAGGCGGTCATTGACTTTAAAGAAAGGCGTGAATCAGCTGATCAGATGTAAGTTGTAACTGACGGTCAGATTCAGGTTATTGTAGAAATGAACCAGTTTGTACGACGTGTTGTTGGACCAGGTCTGAAACCAAAGTGTCTCTGTCTGTTGTGAACGTCCTCAGGGGACATATAAAGTCCATCTTGTATTATCTCTCTGTCCTGATGTTGACTTGACACTGATTCCTCCACAGAGTGGACCAGGAGAGCTCAGAGGTTCCCAGTGGTCAGTCTGCCCAGCAGCATCAAACACACCTGGACTCCATGTTTATGGTGGGTACATGTCCAACAGCTGCTGTTACATCTGTTGTGTTCACCATCATCTCCATGCTGCACTTTGACACCAGTGGATTGTCAGTCTGTCAGGTTGTAGTTTGATGCTTTCACTGATAGAGTTTCTGTTCCAGCTGCTGGAGGAGAACATGGTCACTTTTGTGAAGAACCAGCTGAAGAAGATCCACAAGCTTCTGAGTCCAGATTACCCAGAATGCTCAGGGAGTCAGAGGGAGGATGAGGAGGTGGTGGATGGTGAGGATGAAGAGCAGAGGAGCATCAGAGAGGCGTTAGTGAAGATCACAGTGAAGCTCCTGAGGAGCAGGAAGCAGGAGGAGCTGGCTGAGCGTCTGCAGAGCAGTAAGAGGATTTCTGTAAAGATTCAACATGATGGACAAATGAGACGTTCACTGACATCAACACATGGAGGGAAACATGTTCATAGTCGTTATTTAGAGGAATTATTGTTTTGAATTTATTGTCGGTCTGATTTCTTGTGTTTTCATTCAGAACATCTTGCTCCAGTTTGTCGACGTAAACTCAAATCTGCCCTGAAGAAGAAGTTCCAGTGTGTGTTTGAGGGGATCTCTAAAGCAGGAAACCAAACCCTTCTGAACCAGATCTACACAGAGCTCTACATCACTGAGGGAGGGGCTGGAGGGGTCAATGATGAACATGAGGTCAGACTGATTGAAACAGCCTCAAGGAAACCAGACAGACCAGAAACAACCATCAGACAAGAAGACATCTTTAAAGCCCCACCTGGAAGAGACCGACCAATCAGAACAGTGATGACAAAGGGAGTGGCTGGCATTGGGAAAACAGTCTTAACACAGAAGTTCACTCTGGACTGGGCTGAAGACAAAGACAACCAGGACATACACTTCACATTTCCCTTCACCTTCAGAGAGCTGAATGTGCTGAAAGAGAAAAAGTTCAGCTTGGTGGAACTTGTTCATCACTTCTTCTCTGAAACCAAAGCAGCAGGAATCTGCAGCTTTGATCAGTTCCAGGTCGTCTTCATCTTTGACGGTCTGGACGAGTGTCGACTTCCTCTGGACTTCCACAACACTGAGATCCTGACTGATGTGACAGAGTCCACCTCAGTGGACCTGCTGCTGACCAACCTCATCAGGGGGAAACTGCTTCCCTCTGCTCGCCTCTGGATAACCACACGACCTGCAGCAGCCAATCAGATCCCTCCTGAGTGTGTTGACATGGTGACAGAGGTCAGAGGGTTCACTGACCCAATGAAGGAGGAGTACTTCAGGAAGAGGTTCAGAGATGAGGAGCAGGCCAGAGAGATCATCTCCCACATCAAGACCTCACGAAGCCTCCACATCATGTGCCACATCCCAGTCTTCTGCTGGATCACTGCTACAGTTCTGGAGGAGCTGTTGAAGACCAGAAGGAGAGGAGAGCTGCCCAAGACCCTGACTGAGATGTACATCCACTTCCTGGTGGTTTATCTAAAACTGAAGAAGGTCAAGTATGATGGAGGAGCTGAGACAGATCCACACTGGAGTCGAAAGAACAGGAAGATGATCAAGTCTCTGGGAAAACTGGCTTTTGAGCAGCTGCAGAAAGGAAACCTGATCTTCTATGAATCAGACCTGACAGAGTGTGGCATCGATATCAGAGCAGCCTCAGTGTACTCAGGAGTGTTCACACAGATCTTTAAAGAGGAGAGAGGCCTGTACCACGACAAGGTGTTCTGCTTCGTCCATCTGAGTGTTCAGGAGTTTCTGGCTGCTCTTCATGTCCATCTGACCTTCATCAACTCTGGACTCAACCTCATGTCACAACAACAAACATCTTGGTGGTCTCAAGTGTTTAGAGACACATCTACACCTTTCTACCAGAGCGCTGTGGACGAGGCCTTACAGAGTCCAAATGGACACCTGGACTTGTTCCTCCGCTTCCTCCTGGGTCTTTCACTGGAGACCAATCAGACTCTCCTACGAGGTCTGATGACTGAGACAGGAAGTGACTCACGGTCCAATCAGAAAACAGTCCAGTACATCAAGAAGAAGATTGAAGAGACTCCCTCTGCAGAGAAAAGCATCAACCTGTTCCACTGTCTGAATGAACTGAATGATCGTTCTCTAGTGGAGGAGATCCAACAGTCCCTGAGATCAGGACGTCTCTCCACAGATAAACTGTCTCCTGGTCAATGGTCGGCTCTGGTCTTCATCTTACTGTCATCAGGAGAAGATCTGGATGAGTTTGACCTGAAGAAATACTCTTCTGCTTCAGAGGAGGCTCTTCTGAGGCTGCTGCCAGTGGTCAAAGCCTCCAACAAAGCTCTGTAAGTGGAGAGATAGTTGCATTTATTCATCATTATGTAAAAACACTTCTGTCTTTTCAACAGGACAGAAAATAAATTCCTTTCTTAATTCCTCATGATCATCTCCTCAGACTGAGCAGCTGTAACCTCTCAGAGAGAAGCTGTGAAGCTCTGTCCTCAGTCCTCAGCTCCCAGTCCTCTAGTCTGAGACACCTGGACCTGAGTGACAACAACCTGCAGGACTCAGGAGTGAAGCTGCTGTCTGGTGGACTGGAGAGTCCACACTGTAGACTGGAGACTCTCAGGTGAGGATCCATCCAGCTGTTTATCTGATGACACTTGAACACACCTCCAGGTGTTGACAGTGGTTTCCTGTGTGTTGTTGGGTGTGTTCAGTCTGTCAGGATGTCTGGTCACAGAGGAAGGCTGTGCTTCTCTGGCCTCAGCTCTGAGCTCCAACCCCTCCCATCTGAGAGAGCTGGACCTGAGCTACAACCATCCAGGAGCCTCAGGAGTGAAGCTGCTGTCTGCTGGACTGGAGGATCCAGACTGGAGACTGGACTCTCTCAGGTATGGAGAGGCTGCTGCAGCCACACACACTGTCTGATAGAGGAGGAGGAGCTGGAACATTTTCTATGGCCCCGTTCCCATCTGGTCACACCTGGTATTAACATCTGTCTCAGGTGATTGATGCATTGATAACATCAGATCTGATCACTCAGACCATATCCAGAGGTGGTCTAGGCCACAGTGAAGCTCCGCCCACTCCACTGACGTCCTCTGTCTCAGTCTGACTCGTCCCAACACAGTTTATACTGAAGCCAAAATCTCAGAGTGTTTCCAACATGAGCTGTGCAGCTTCCATCAGTCACAGTGATGAACTACTGGGATCAGGAGTTTCTCCTCATGACTTCAGTGTCTCATCATGACTCACTGTGTCATATTCAGGAGAAGAGATCTCAGTGATGAAACCAGATGTTGGCAGCTGTGCTCTGAGTCTCTCCAGATGTTTTGATCAGACTTTATTTCAGAGTTGATGAGGAAACATTTCAGCTGCAGCTGGTTTAAAGTCATGGTTGGTAATCATCAGTGTTAATTTCGTCAGACGAGACTAGACGAAATATATTCGGGAACAGTGGGCCTAATTCACAGTCCGTTCTTAGGAACAAATTTGTTCTTAAATCCTACTTACAAAGTTTTTACGAAGATTGTGGCATTCATGAATGTTTTCTTATGTTGGATTTGTTCTTAACTAAGAACAAAATCTACGAACAGTCAGGAGTATACTTACGCACATTTAAGAGCTAAGACTTGTGCAAACTAACTGCGTTTTCTTCTGTTCTGTAGTTGTATTTTCTTATTTTTTATGATGTTTTAAATAATCACATAAATTAATAATAATAATAATTTACAAATTACTTAATTAATATCATTAACCGTTCCATGGACAACATGGCATTCTGAACGGATCACGGAACAACAGTGATCTGTTGCACTACTGGAATCATGTGATAATATGACATATATGATGGCCCTTGTGAGAGTGTGGTCTCTCTGATAATAACCTGCATCCACTGCTGACGCTACTAAATATAACTAGATATTAATATTAATAATATAAACTAAATATGAACTTTTGTTTGTTTCTTTGTTTCATTCCTGCCGCAGTAGCTCCACTTCATGACTAAAGTTCTTTTTACGTTTGCAGTGTGGTGCCCCTTTTCAGATTTTCATTTGAGCATTTCAACTTTCTTTCTCTCTTCACCTCCTCTGCTCAGAGCTGTGGGTTCTGTGTGCACACGGCTCTGCAGTCTCATGCCCTTTTATGGGCATTGAAGGGGTTGTTACCTATGCTAATCCTATGTTAATTAGACTCACCTGGCACACGCCCTCAACTTACTAAGAGGTGGCATAAGAACACAGCTGCGAACAATTCTGAGGCTTACGAACGCGTTGATGAATCTGGAGTAGGGTTTTCTTAAGGAACTTCTTAAGAACAACTTAAGAAAGAATCCAAGAAGATTCTTAAGAAGATATTGGTGAATGAGGCCCAATGTGTTTTTTAATGACAAAAAAGAGGCGAAGACGAGACGAAATCAATGCCCAGGGGAAGAAGGTCTGGACACTTTTTTCCTGGTGTAAGGAAAACGACGTCAGTCCTAACAAAGAAATAATCATTGTAGAATCTTGACAAGGAGAAAGTTGAGTCTCTAGTTTCAAATTCCTAGATGTGTATCAGCAGAGAAATTCTAATATTGAGGAGAAGTGGCACTCTCGTCCACTTCCGGGTTTTCAATTCACGTCTTTGTCCACGTGGGGCGCTCGCAGGCGAGTGCAGAATGAATGGGTGCCAATGGGGAGACACCCCTAAAAATCCACTTTTCTCTGGAAATAATTTTTTGTCAAGTAATTTGAATATTATTTTCAAAAGGGGGGAGCAATAAAATGTACTTCGCCGAATATTGGATTTTTAGAGTTCAGTTATCTGTTCTAAAAAGCTGTTCAAAAAACCATGATGACGTCACAGTCAGTGGTGCTGCTTTACGGTAATTTCTGAGTCACCTCAGAGCACGATGACAGCCCGTAATGTATGCAGTCCGTCCAGCCCGCCGAAGTAACCATGTTATACCGTTATACAACATTATAATTAAAAAAACATTTAATGCAGACGATCCGTTCATTGTAAAACATCTATTTATTGATGTGCATGTAGTGAACGTATGGGTACAGAGAAGCCTCCAGGCAGCAATGAAGCTTCACTTTTCATTCAAACAATAAACTAATGCTACTGCCACAATTGTTAGATTTCATCAATGAGACCAACATTTATCTCCTAAAAAGAATTAAACCAGCCGGTTATTAACCTCTAAAATCCTACGGGTAAGTTAATTAGCGACTGTTTTCTCGGATCGACACCGGAGGTATAGCCGGCCGAGCACGTCAGCAGACCGGCTGCTGCCGCTGTGCTGTCCCGGTCGTTGCTCCACAGGTGGAGCTTCACTTCGAAGCAGACTTGTAAACAGCCGTCATAAACTGACCGCATCCTGGGATCTAAACAGTTACCTTATCGCTTGAAAATAATATTAAAAGTTAATAAAGTGCATAATAACAGCATTACAGAAGGAAACAAAACAGCTTTTAGCCGGTTTTACAGCGATTGTGTCATCCGGTGGATCTCTGGTCGTAAACCGTCGCAAATCCGTCACTGACCAATCAGCATCCATAGCAAAATGCTAGCGTTTCATGGCCAACAACAGCCCAACCTGTAGGAAATCTAAAGGACAAAACTTCTCAACGATTTCACTTTTAACCTATAATCCATGTCGAACTTTCCGAAAATACAACAATATTTGAGGTTTTTTGACTATTACCAGGTGAAAGGGACAAATTTAGCCTTCTAGCTCCATAGGGCTCCATTCATTCTGCACTCGCCTGCGAGCGCTCCTAGTGGAATTCTGGTGGAACTGCAACCAAGTTCGATACAATGGGGCTTATGGAGAGTGGCAAGGCTCGTCGTAGACCGGCTCTGGTATCAGGAAATATTTCAGCTGCAGCTGGTTTCAAGTTATGGTTGGTAATCATGTTCAGAAACACTTTTTGTTACAATGGGTGAAATGGTCCTTCAATCCTCAGAATAGTCAATACATTATGTATTCAGAAGTAGGAACAAAAACAATCAGACTCTGTAGCAGCTGCAGGACTGACAAAACTCTGACCAATCCATGCTTTTCGCTCCAAAAAGGAAAAACCAATCAGATGCCTTCATGTCTGGTTCTGCCTTGTCAAGCTGCCATCCCTCTCCCCAGGTCTGCATAAAGGTGAAGGCGTGGCTTCAGAGAGAAGTCTGAGGAAAGGAGCTGCGACTTTTGACTTTGTATTTTCAAAATGTGGCCTGATAGAAGCGTTTTTCCAGAGTCTCCAACCCTCTCTGTCTGGTCAGATATTGATGATCAATAATCAGCTCAGTCTCTCTGAGATCCTGATCTTGTCCTGATCTGTTGTTGTGTTGAGGAGACAGTAAATCACAGTGAGACATCCAGATGTCCACTCAGTGTTTCTCACTAAACTCACTGTTTCACTGAGCTCTAACAAACGTGTTGAGTGTGTTTCCTTCCTCATCGAACACTGA
This sequence comes from Decapterus maruadsi, assembly GCA_030347415.2. Taxonomy (NCBI): domain Eukaryota; kingdom Metazoa; phylum Chordata; class Actinopteri; order Carangiformes; family Carangidae; genus Decapterus; species Decapterus maruadsi. Next base: position 26,886,244 of record CM064893.1, on the reverse strand, counting down.
AACCATCCACTGTTCACAGCTGCACTCTTCTTCTTCTTCTTCTTCTTCTTCTTCTTCTTCTTCTTCTTCTTCTTCTTCTTCTCCACCTGTTGTGTCTTCATCTTATTTGCTGTGATGTGTTTTGCAGCTTGAGAGTCAGAGTGAAAGTGTGTGTCTGACACTGCAGTGACATCACATGGAGAAAACCCATGATGAAGTGTTTCCTCCTGGTCTCCTCCTGCTCTGTATCATCACTAGATAAAGACTCCAGCTCCTTCTTCTCTGTGCTCAGTCTTCATCCATACATACCAGCCTCCATGTGAACACAGTGATAAAACAGTGTGTGTGTGAGAGCCATGTAATGTCCATGTGTGATGCTGACAGAGAACGTGCTGCTCTGACCCCCCTCCTCCTTTCAGGGTGGACCCTGCTGGAGGGCGATTCTTGACACCAGGTCAATGGAGATGTAAGTGTGTTTTTACTTTGAGCAGCACATTCAACCATCTTCACACTGTCACATCACTGACGTCATGAGTCTTCATCAAACTGTCAATAACTGATCAATGATCAATAACTGCAGCTGTGTCTTGTTCTCTCCATCAGATTCCTGTCGACTCACAATCGACACAAACACAGTGAACAGATGGATCAAACTGTCTGACAACAACAGGAAGGCGACATGGGTGAAGGAGGATCAGTCATATCCTTATCATCCAGACAGATTTGACACGTGGCATCAGCTGCTGTGTTCAACTGGTCTGACTGGTCGCTGCTACTGGGAGGTCGAGTGCAGAGGAGACGTTGATATATCATTGAGTTACAGAGGAATCAGAAGGAAAGGAAACAGTAGAGACTGTAGGTTTGGACATAACCATCAGTCCTGGAGTCTGATCTGCTCTAAAGGTCGTTATTCCGTCAGACACAATGACAGACAGACAGACATCCCCTCCTCCTCCTCCTCTGTCTCTGACAGAGTAGCAGTGTATGTGGACTGTCCTGCTGGCTCTCTGTCCTTCTACAGAGTCTCCTCTGACTCACTGATCCACCTCTACACCTTCAACACCACCTTCACTCAACCTCTGTATCCTGGGTTTGGGTTTGGATTCCCCTTGTCCTGGTCTGGTTACTCAGTGACTCTGTGTTGAGTGAACCAGAGTCTCCTCCTGTCACAGAAACCTTCTCACTGTTGAACAGACAGTTCAGTCTCTACATGTCTGTCTCTGTCTCTAATTCACGTTTTCACATTCATGGATTAAATCAGTTGATTTTTAAAAATATTTTCTCAATGATTCTTGTAAACTTCTTCCTCCTCCTTTAAAGATGGAAGATCCATGATCAACTTTCCAGGCTGTTTGTGAGCTGGTCACAGGTAAACAGACACAACAAGAAACACAACTGGAAAGCTAAACTCTCGTTTGTTACCACTGTTCCCATTCAAATGTGCTGGTTCTCTACCTGAAAGTAGAATGTAAACAAGACGATTCGGCCCGCGCGCCGCCCTGACTGGTTAAGTTTCACGGCTATGGCAAGTCTAGGCTTCAGGGATGACACACACAGATGCACACATTTCTATGGCTGAACCTGGCGTTTGGTGGGATTCGCTGTCATATTGCCCAATGTTTGACTTACCGGTTGCTTCCTGCTCATCACCTGTAGCTGGGCACACGAGCTCTTCCTGGCAGTCCGGCCTCGTGCTCCGGCGTCCTGCACGTGTCGACCTCCGTCCGTCGTCACGCGGTCGCGGCTGTGTCAGTTCATTTTGGTTTAGATTAGAAACAATAACTAAAATGACAATTCACTCTTGAGGTGGAGGGATCCTTCGTATCGTCACTCACTCCACTTTTCCCGGGGTGGCAGCCTCTTCTGTCCACGAGACTCTGTAACCAAATAATAGAATTACTCAGAGTCCTGATAGCAGTTTACTATCACCCAGGATTTAGGCTATTCACAGATCTGGGATAGAAATGTATCTCACACTCATACTTCTTTTTAAACACTCAAAATATACTGAACCCACTGTGAGTAATAATAATCCCAAAAGACAGTGACATTCAAATTGACAATATGTAACGTTCACTGTTGTATTATTTTTATAAGAAAATACATGAAATTAAAATCTCCCTTCAGTATAGAAAGGAAAACACTTTACAGTTCTGCTTGAGTTAATTGTCTTTCAGGGTAAGGAGTTATTTACTCCATAAACAAAAGAAAAGAAAATCACCACTCAGGTGTAAAGAGTCTTTCAATTGCCCGTGGCCGCACGGACACCTTGGCGGTCAGTCTCTCTCTCTCTCTGACGTCGCCCATCGCCGGACTAGTAATGGAAACACCACAGTACTATAGAGAATGTGAAGTTACGTCACGCCGTTGGACGTTGGGCGCCATCTTTGGAGGATCGCGGATGTAAACACTTGCTCGCCCCCCCTGAAAAAAGTTCCCAAAGTCGCTTAAAAGTAATCATGGTGGGACAGTACTGCTGCATAAAAAATGCCACAGTATTATATGCACTAATACGAAAAACGACATAGTTCACAATGTCTGGATAAGTCAGTGGAGGGAGTAAATCTGGGTCTTAATATGTAGTAGTTTTACTGTCTACCTTTGTTTCTCATTAAATTTGAGTTTATCATGATACGTTCCTCCTTCGTTTCCCTTCCTCTTCTCCGTTTCTTTTTTGTTTTCTTTTTTTGTCTGTCTTCCACATCTTTTTCTTTTACTTCTTGCTCGTTTTCCGCCGTTTTCCCCACTCTGTTTATGTTTGCGTTCCTCCAAAGATGGCGCCGACGTCCCACAACGGCAAAGCGGCGTGACGTCAGCTTCACATTACGCATAGATATATACACGTAGATGCCGCATTCGGGCTTGTTTGGACTGCCTCACGGCCGCCATCTTGTGCAGGTGTTCCATCTGACAAGCAATCGCTCAGACCGGGTTTGACAGCTGTGAATCTGGCAAAATGCCAAACTTTTGTGCCGCGTACGGATGTTCCCATGAAATAAACGCCAAAACGAAGAGACGTGGAATAACTTTTCTCAAGTAATAAGTTATTTTATATTTGTTATGAACTTGTTGAATTTGATGTAGATAAGATATCTGATATAAATGAAACTAAGGTAACGCATCATAGGGTGAGATAGGTGTTACGTTTAGTGCATATACCGGTAGTTAGTTAATTGTTATTTTGTTGCCTGTATGTGTAGGCTATCGGCTTATCAGCTGTTATCCCCGGCTGTGGTAGTAGCGAGTGTGTGGTTGCTATGGTGATGAGGCCGGCGAGTGAGTGTAAACCACTGTAGACGCTACCTATATAAAGGCTAGACCTCTGCCTCTGTACTACAGTAAGTAAAAGTTACACACCTCCTTCTCCAGAAGAACTGACATCTCTGCATTGTTGGTGAATGAGCAAGTACGGTATTTACAATAATTTAAGGACTTTTCTAGATCACCCACGTTATATCATCATTGCATTCTAACATCGAGGCCCCTGCAAAAGATGGCGGCGGCGGCGGCAGTCCGTTCCAATGGGCAGCAGCGTCAGATGCGGCATCTACGTGTATATATCTATGCACATTACGGACTTTAAGCAACGGCGGATTTTGCCACGGCTACGGCAACCGGAAATAGATCTTGGCTCCGCTGATCGAGACTGAAGCCGTTGTGCCGGCGAGTGAATTAAATGGTTTAGTTGTATTTCTTAAATGAAACGTGTTCTACGATGCTGATAGTGCACAAAGAGTGTGAGAGCGAGCCCCCAGCTGCCCCCCTCCAAAAAAAAAAAAAAAAAAAAAAAAGAGACTGAGAGATTAGCGCATTTATCATCATACAATATTTGATAAGCCTAAACATTTAGGCCACATAGAACTAACATCACACAAGCAGCTGCGGGCTCTCCCTGTGTGATCATATGGGAAGCAGTCACAGTCTGAGGTTGAAGTTATATTATATTAGGACATGTGGAGCTACAGTTCATCTGAGCTTATGTGAGAGGCACCGCTTTGAGCTACGTTATGAAGTTATACCTGACGCTGTGCAGCACCTGACGCAGGACAGGGCATTTTGACAGGTCTGCGCTCACATCAGCTGTGTTTATTTACTCTCACCCTGTCACGTGAGCCGGTCTGACAGTGACCGCAGCCGCAGCGTCTTGCTTAATGACTACTACGGATTTGACGGCTACGGCACCAGAGTCAGGAGAGATTTATTTCCGAGTACCGTAGCCCTGGCAAAATCCGCCGTTGCTTAAAGTCCCTAGTCTCTATACTCATGGAGGCAACGTGCTCTGCTGCAGCTACAGTAAATCCCTCTGAGCCCGCGATACACACTCGTAACAAGTCACTCAGTTTTACATACATTTTAAGCTATTACAGCAAAAAGAAAACAATAAAGTACAGAATAATATGACTCTGCTTTACAACGCAGCTCGAGTTAGCATTCTGGTTACCATAGAAACAGTTAGCAGGCACTTAGCATTACTCGACGTAAGCAAATCAATAAATTTCAATTCTCAATCTCAATTCGGTCGTAACTCAACCTTCATACATACAGCACATCATAACAACATTAATAACATTACACATTAAGCGTTAATGCTCACCTAGTAACGGAAACACCAGCAACGTGCTCTGCTGCTGCTACAATCCCTCTGAGCCCGCGATACACACTAGGGGGCGTAAAACCGCTGGCAGTCGTAAAACTGCCGTGATGCGGTGCTTAAAGGGCAATGCACACAAACCTGCAGACATTACAATTGGGACACAGCTAACATCACAACAACAGTAACTGTAGTTACCTCTGGGTTACAACTCCGCTTTGGCTTTTTCCCAGACTGCCTTGCGCCTTCCGCTAAAAGATGCGAAAGAAAGACGCGCAGTGAAACTTCCCAAACAGTTGGATCGACTCCGTAAATGAGACAAGAAAAACGAGCTGAACTGAATCTCACATTATTATTTTAATTTTAAATCACATACACAAAACATGAATGATGATGAACAGTTGTGACTTTATAAAGTGATTCTCTCAGGTTCAGTATCAAACAACAACAGTGTTTTATTGAGCAGTAAGTTTAGGGCTGGATGTTTATGTCACTGTGTGAAGAGAGAGAGAGAGAAACAGGAAGTGGGATTTTAAAATAAAAAGGTTATGTAAAAAGTTTGGTTTTGTGTCTGTGTCCACAAATACAAAAAAAAAAATCAAATGTGGTTTGTTTTGCAAGAGGAACATTTTTCACAGCTGTGATTCCTGATTGATCGAGTGCATCAATGATCAATAGTTAAACTGATGATCCACAACTTCTCCAGTGAAACAGAGGAATGAGTTGAGGTCAAACCAGGACGTCAGACTTTATTTATTTTCATGAATATTTGATGAAATGTATTGATAATTAATTTATCATTGTCCTTTTTTATCCATTTGAGAGAACTGTGATCCATCTGTGATCGATTGCTCTCCCCTCACTCTGCTACAATCACAATAATGACCTGCAACAGCCTTTCCCCTCCTTTTTTTTTCCAAATAAATGACAGATATCGTCAATTTTGATTTATTTATTTGTAAGTAATCACATTTTTCAGAGCCTTTGAGCTTCACACTCTCACTCTGTGGCTACAAACCCACAACCTTTATGAATGAATCTGTCTCTTCACATATTCTCACCTGTTGTTATGTTGATAGTTTATTGACACATTGAAACCTCTTTTTCTTCAAAGTCAGTGAGAAACAAATAAACAAATCAGCAACAGAAGAAGAAGAAGAAGTGACGTCTCTGAAACTTTTATTTTTTTTTGTGTGTGTGAATTGATAAGAGATTTCAAAATAAAAGCCCAGCTCACTACTGCACTATTCTCCTGGTTTAAAGCAGCAGCCGCTCTGGAGTTTTACCTTCTAGCGCGAGCAGCTTGAGACGACATGGCTGACAGAGAAGCGACCTACGGTTTCATTGATTGATTGATCTATTGATTGATTGACTGATTGACAGGTGATCAGAGGAGGAGGAGGAGGAGGAGAAGAAGAATCGACGGTACGGCTCCAAGAAGACGACCTCCAAAAAACAAACAAACAAAAAAACAACAACCTCCTTTGATTGTGTGGGAGATCAGCAGCTCAGCAGGAGAGCGAGAGCGATTGGTGGTTGCCGTGACGACGTGACACGCCTCGTTCGCTCACTCACTCACTAGTGTCCAGTCACGTCACGTCTGGCCCTTGCAGGTGTGCACGTCGACCTGCTGGTGGCAGTCGCGGCAGTGCACGGCGCAGCACCAGTGGAACTTGCACTCGCACTTGGTGGTGCGGCTGACGCGCGACGTGTCGTAGCCGCGGCCGCAGCACATGACCTCGCAGCCGTCCACGCCGCGAGACGTCCGGTTACACACGCGGCCGCCCGTCCCCATCGACCCTAGAGAGGGAGAGAGAGAGATTTGATTGGTCAAATATTACAACTGTGACATCATCGTGACAGGATCCTGGGATGAGACAGAAAAAAAACTGATATTTTTGATTAAAGGGATAGTTCAACATTTTGGCAAATTGGCCCATTGAGGGAAATTCATGCAAAACCGCTGATGCACGTTGCGTTCAGGGGCAGTTTTTCATCAACAGTCTCTGTATTTCCCTCTAAAACAACTCTGTGTGGTAACGTTGTGTTATTAGGGCACCGGCCATCGCTTGTGGGTTGTTCGACCCAACAGCTATGAAATAGCTTTGATGAGGGAAACCAAGAAAGCCGGGCACTATTGTTATTCTGTGGATTTTTTCTTATTATTATTCCGCCTTCCTCTTCCGGACGATTTCGATTTAAAAATAGTCCTGCAACTCGAAGAGTTGCAGGACATATTATATATCAAAACCGTCTTGATCGGGATCGGTATGCTATTACTTTTTTCAATAGTACACAAATTTTTTGAACTATCGAAAAACTGTGCAAAATTTTGCATTGAAGTCTATGGGACGAGCGAAAAAAAGAAGAGCAAAAAAGACCAAACATTGGAGTTTAACAAACGTCTACTGCTCAGGCATACTTTCCCCTAGAGACTCCGTTTAAACTTTAAATAGTAGACACAAGTCTTGTGTATTGGTGTATTACTCCACGTTTTGATAGGTTGTATAGTTTTCGATCAATCCCTGATCAATGACCATGATCATTTTTGGAGAAATTATGAGATTATAATGGGTGTGTATTGCACGGAATGTTCGTGCTAGAGTGCGTGATGTCATCAGCTAGAGTGGGGGAGAGCCCAGAAAAACTCCTGATTCTTTCTCTTTCCACACTCCTCTTGGACACAATTTACACTGTACACACATAATTTTTTCACAGTTTTGTAGACAAACTTGTTGTGTCTCCCACAATGTGTTCAAAATATCAGAGAGACTTACAGAATTTGAATTAGCAGCCTCTGAGTGTGGCCATGTCTGTCTCTTTTCCTCATTGACTCCAATACAAAAACTTTCTGAGAGGAGCAGAACGGACCGATGTTTTAAAACTGCCCGTGTCGCCAAAATATTTACTGTAGAAACACCAAATCGTACCAAAATTTTCAGGAAGGCCTTAGGGCACCGTTGATCCATGTTTTGTTCTGATAGGAGCTACCGTTTTGTCAGAATAAGCCTAAATGCGAGACCAGTGCAGAGGCAGAAAATCAGTCTTTTTCTCGACGTTTCTGTCTGCCTCAGCCTGTGGGGCCCCTATCGTCATGGGCAACCAGCTCAAGTTGTCATGGTAACCTCTGATCCCCAGGCCAGGGTCGTTAACTCCATAAACAATCCACCTGGAGCTCGTTAAGATGTTTGTAAACACAGACACACAGCTAAATCAGACTGATACAGGATGCAGCTCAGTCACACACACAGACTCTAGAACCAGCTTCATGTCATTACAGTTAGACACACACACACACATTAAAAACACACAGGTAACATACAAATGCGCGCGTCAGCGCGCACTCCTCTCCCACACTCTAACACACACAGGTAACTTCCTGTGATTACAGTTAAAGACACACAAACACATCAAATGCACGCGTAAGCGCGCACTGATCTCTCACACTGTAACACAGGTAACTTCATGTGATTACAGCTCCTCCATATCAGTGCTTATAGAAAGATGATCATGTGTCTGATCAGCTCTGTCTTGACCTTAAGATCGTGGGTTTGATTCCCATGTTGACAGAGATGGTAGGAACGGCAGTAGCTCCGGTGCCCTTTCAAAATTTCCCAAGAGGAAATTTTCTAGTTATCTCATAGCGTTGTGGAGTTGTTGGATTGTGTATTTGATGAGTTTGATGAGGGAAACCAAGACATCCCATAATGAGCCTCCGTAGCGTAGCTCTGAGCAGCTCACAGCTCTGCTCTGCCGTTCTAAAAATAGCTTGCACCGACAATTAAAGGTAACAAACCTACTGCAATGGCCCAATTTGCCAAAAATGTTGAACTATCCCTTTAATACTTATTATACTATATAGCAGGGCTGCCCAAACTGGGGCCCGCGGGCCAAAGTTGGCCCGCAACCGATTATTTTTGGCCCGCTGCCAAGGCTCGAATTTTTAATTTTTGAAATTTCTATTTTTTTCCCACTTTGATGTATGTTGCATGTCCGACTCCGACCACTAGGTGGAGTCTGTCACCAGTGTTGTTGTTAACGTGCTGGGAGTGTTCATAGAAGAAGAAACAGAAAGTAAACACACACAAGTTATCTTGAGCCTAGAGCTCTGAGCCCCAAAGGGCTTTAGCACTTGCCGTCGCCGGCCCCGGCCCCGGCCCCGGTAGCGGCAACGACGACAGCAACGGTGCCGTCCGTACTATGCAGACGGGGCTGTTGCCCGTCGGCATCATTACCGGTAACGTTGCCGTTGGTACCGTGCCGTCGCCGTTGCCGGGAGCTTCAGAACTTTCTCCAGAGCTCCGGCGAACCGTGGAGGGGAGGGCGGGAGAGAGGGAGGGGGGCTTTGTCGGCCTTGCAGCCCAACACAGCGCACTGTGTGTGGGTTAGAGGCGCAGGGAGACTGGGCATTAGCTGACTGAGCAACGGCAACGAATTCACATATAGGCTACTCTACTTTTCTTTTCACAAGTAGCAGACAATGCCCTTTTCTATCAGAGTACCTACCAGTAACTTTGCAGCAGCAGGGCTCCAGACTAACATTTTTCACTAGTGACCCCTAACTTAAAATGTTAGGAGAGCAAGCAGGAAATTTAGGGGCACACACTTTTAATTGATTTGCAGGGCAAGTATTCACAATACACACACACAGTGACCTGCCACCTGTAACAACAAACATCAGATTTTTTGAGTCTCTAATGTTTCACTAGCATTACAAAACAAAAGACAGGTAAATTCACTGGTTGCACATGTGCATAAGTAGATGAAAAATTTACTTGCACTGTCCCAAATTTTAGAGGCAAAATTAATAAAATTTGGGACAGTGCGAGTAAATTTTGGAGCCCTGTTTAACAGTGAAACACAATAATCGATAGTGTTATTTAAAAATACTTTGTATGAGTGTTTATTTTGCACAATTAACCTATGTTATAGGCATATTTAGTTTGAATGTTTAATTTTGGCCCGCGACCCTCCACCCCGGTTCATTTTTGGCCCTTCACTGAGAAGAATTTGGGCACCCCTGCTATATAGTCTATACAAAAGAATCTAATTTGAATATATGTCAAATATAAATTCAGTTTGTTTTGTTTGTTGTTTATTATATTTTTTGGGGTGTTTTTTTTGTTGCCTTGTATGATTTACAGTGAGATCGTCTTGGTTGGGATTCAAACAGGCGATCATACGTTTAGGCATACACGGACATAGGACTCTGACCACTCGACTCCTTCGCGCACATTTATCTCAGGCTCCACAGGTGAAAGGCATCATGGGAAATGCCAAAAAAGAAGAAGAAGAAGACGAGACATAGCGGCGTGAGGAATGCGACCCCGGTCCAATCAGAGCGGGTCGCGGCGCGGCGGCGCGACGAGGAGCCAATGGGAGCGCGGCGTTAATCTACAGTAAGGAGGATGAGACTGAAGGAGTCTGAAGACGAGACGGTGAGACGACGGAGAGATGAGAGATCGGTGACAGGAGGCGCACACACTCTTCATCAGCTGTTCATTTGATAGGACACACACACACACATTACACACACACACACACATTACACACACACACACACATTACACACACACACATCACACACGACTGAACACACTCACTCCTCCGTCCACACACTCTTTGTTGCTGCTTTTAATGAGTTATTTCTATTTTTATTGCTTTTTTATTACTTTTATTTTCTCCTCATGTAAAACCCAGAGCTGCAGTTAAAGGGATAGTTCAACATTTTGTCAAATTGTTCCCATTGCCTTAATAATCCCTATAGTCATAGCAGTAGGTTCGTTACCTTTAATTGTCGGTGCAAGCTATTTTTAGAACGGCAGAGCAGAGCCGTGAGCTGCTCAGGAATCAAACTTGTTACTTTGTGTGTGTCTCCTGTACAAATACAGTGATGCCTTCAAGTACCGTCTCGAACACCGTCCTGGAATTTGCTCGTGTTTACATTGCGCTGCGCTTCGAGTGTGTATGTGTGTGTGTGTGTGTGTGTAACCAGGTAATGTGTCTGGGCATGAACGCTAAGCCCCGCCCCCCTGGCAGCGAGCCCGCCCGCCCGTCCTCCACGGTATGCTGCTGCTGCGTTGCTCGGGGTGATGACATCACGGCCAGCGTCTCCTTGCTTGCCCACTGCCTCTCTCTCTCTCTCTCTCTCCTAACTCTCTCTCCCTCTCTCTCTCTCTCGCTCGCCCTGCGTCTGCTTATTGAATTAAGATGAGCGGGCGCCGAGAGATGAGTTTAGCACCTGAGCCTCGCCGCCGCCACGGGAAACTGATTTCACACTTTAAAGAGGCAGCGAGGGGCCGGTGGGTGTGTGTGTGTGTGTGTGTGTGTGTGTGTGTGTGTGTGTGTGTGTGTGTGTGTCTGTCCCAGAGGAGCTGGTTGGCCTCATGAGGCCCAGTGTGTGTCTGTGTGTCTCTGTGTGTGTGTTACCTCACCCTGCTTACATGTACACATGAAGCCCTCATGTCTGAGAAACCTCTAGTTGTTCAGGAAGAGTAGGAGGAAGAAGAAGAGAAGAAGAAGAAGAAGAGAAGAAGAAGAAGAAAGAGGAGGGAGAAGAAGAAGAAAAAACAGGAGGAGGAAGAAGAAGAAGAAAAAAGAGGGGGAAGAAGAAGAAGAAGAAGAAAGAGGAGGAGGAGAAAGAAGAAGAAAGAGTAGGAAGAAGAAGAAGAAGAAGAAAGAGGAGGAGGAGGAAGAAGAAGAAGAAAGAGGAGGAGGAGGAAGAAGAAGAAAGAGTAGGAAGAAGAAGAAGAAGAAGAAAGAGGAGGAGGAGAAAGAAGAAGAAGAAGAAGAAGAAAAAAGAGGAGGAGGAAGACGAAGAAGAAGAAAGAGTAGGAAGAAGAAGAAGAAGAAGAAAGAGGAGGAGGAGGAAGAAGAAGAAGAAAGAGGAGGAGGAGGAAGAAGAAGAAGAAAAAACAAGAGGAAGAAGAAGAAGAAAGAGGGGGAAGAAGAAGAAGAAAGAATAGGAAGAAGAAGAAGAAGAGGAGGGAGAGGAGGAGGAAGAAGAGGAAGAGAAAACAGGAGGAGGAAGAAGAGGTGGAGGAAGAGGAGGAGGAAGAAGAAAAAGAGTAGGAAGAAGAAGAAAAAAGGGAAGAAGAAGAAGAAGAGGAGGTGGTGGAGGAAGAGGAAAAGAAGAAGAGTAAGAGGAGGAGGGGGAGAAAGTAGTTCTGTAAAACTCATAAAAGTGTCTGAAAACGTGATGCTCTCACGCCGTCTCTACGACGTCCAACGGTCCCTGAACGCATCATCACTACATTAAACACACAGCGACTTTTCACTTCAACGCTCAGTTTTCAGCTTCAACAACTGACAAATAAACATTTTAATTAAGTTAATAAAAGACTTTAAAACCTCCTCTTCGATATTTACAGATTAGTAACATGTAAAAGTATAAAATATATTTCTAATGGGAGAAATTACGTGTCTACAAATCAACTCCTGCTACATTATAATCTGTTAAAACCTTCTATTAAATATGGATTCAGTCAGTGATTACAAGTGGGAACTAGTTGGATTAAAGTTTTAGGATTAGATTAAAGTCTAATTCTTTAAATGAACAAATAAAAGCAAATAAAAAATAAAATAAATCAAGTTTGTCTTGTTATAACGTGTGTTTTCAACCTGTTGCTGCTCAAACAAACCGCATAGAAAAGTGTTGTGTTGTGTTGTGTGATCCAATCTGCCCCCGAAATATTCCTCCTCCTCCTCCTCCTCCCCCTCTCTTTGCCGATCGTGCCCTCAGGTGTGTGTGTGTGTGTTTCCAGTGGCGGTGATTTATAGCGGTGTGTGCAGCTCTAAGGTTTCAGCTACAGAAGTGTGTAATGGCTCTTAAACTGGACGACACCCGATCGCCACGGATCATCTGCTGCCTGGCAGGCATCCACACACACACACACACACACACACACACACACACACACACACACACACACACACACACACACACACACACACACACACACACACACACACACACACACACACACACACACACACTCTCATCATCTTCTCTTTTCTCTCTCACAGTTTTCAGACACAAACTCTCTCCGTCCGGCTCCCAACGCTAAACTCCTCGTACTTAAACACAGGTTTCTGTAGCTGCACATCTGTCACTGCTGCAACATCTGGACTCTGAACATTATTATTATTATTAATATTAAATGAATCAACTTCACAGTCTCTTTGTCTTCTCGGTAAAGCAGCTCCGTCACTGACCGTTTAATTAAATGTTTAATTAAAATCAAATTGGCTGAAAAACCCGACAAACTCAACAGTGAGGTGAATTTTATTAATTACTAATAAAGTAAGACAGAGTTGTTTTAGAGGGAAATTCATAACATAACAAAAAACCTGTGAAGATCTGCTCAGATGATTCTCAGCATATTTGTTTATTTATACTTCATTAAGAAGTATTTGTAAATCTTGCCTTTTATCGTATTTATTCCACAATTTCAAACATTCGTCCGGTAAATTGAAAACCTGCCGATGAGACGTTGTCGAATGTTGTTGCTGCTGCTGCTTTGGTTTTTATTTTGGTTCCAGCTGAGTTCAAACGGACGATTTCCCCTTAAAACCAAATGAACCAAACTGAAGAAGAGTGAACGCTTCAGGGTTCAGCTGCAGCACCTGAGCGTGAGAGGAGGAGGAGGAGGAGGAGGAGGTGAACTGAGCCGTCATGAGGGTTTTCAAATGCTTGATTAAAAGCATTTGGTTGAATCACACAAACAAACAAAACATTCAGATGGTTCAGTGGTTTTGGCATTGAAGCGGCGTTTAGTGCCAAAGCGTTTTAAGTCCTGATTGGTTCGGTGTGTTTGTGCAGGTGAGAGGGGCGTGGATCTAAACAATGGCACCGATGGAAAGTCGACTCAAACTCTGGAGTTTCTTTCTATTTTTTTTTTTTTTTTGGCGTGAAAGCGTTTCGAGTTTGATCAGAGTTTAAACGAAGCTCCTGCAGCTTTCTTCCTCTGTTTACCTTCCAGTCCCCACCGCACCAAAAAACTCAAACTCTATTTACTGGATGAAAGTTTGAAATTCCGGTCACAGATTATCTGAATTCATTGATGTTAAAGGGATACGCCAACATTTTTTTTTTCAAATCGTGTCAAAATCGGCCTGAAATCGTGTCGTCTGAACCCGGCTTTAGGCTGCGTGGTGATTTCAGATTGCGTCTCAGTCTCAGAATAATCCGTGTCTTCTTCTCCTTCGTGGCGCTTTGTCAGAGTAAATGAAACAAATCCAACAAGCACGTTGACATTCTTGGACAGGCTCAAGACGAAGGAAAGTGAAAACATCTAGCAAGAAGCTGTAGATTCATCCACATTAATATGAGACTCTTTTATAACCAAATACAAACTCCTCGTTGTCCCTTTAAATAAAATGGCAAGTGGAAATTGCCTATTTATTTTGAAAAGAAAGGTTAAAAAGAGGAGCTGGCCAGCGAACGCCTCGCCAGGCGGTTTACCTGACTCGTGGTCTCGTATGCAGTAGTCCGGCGAGTCCTCCAGGTACACCAGGTCGTTCTTGCTGGGCCGTTTGAAGTGTGTGTGCGCGGCGGTGAAGCCCGTGCCGTACTGGTTGACGGCGACCTGCACGGCACCGTTGTAGCGCTTCCTCAGGTGGTCGCCGGTGCGTCGGAAGTCGGCCATGGCCAGCCAGCAGGTGCGGACGCTGCAGGAGCCGCTGACGCCGTGACATTTACACTCCAGGGTCATGAAGCGCTTCACCGCCTGGGGAGGGAGACAGGAAGTGACCTGTCTGTTTGTTTCAGATTCGTCGTCTGACCTCGTTTACACAACTTAAGTTTAGTTTTTAACACCATTTGTTTCTTTTAAGACTCAAAACTCCTACTTCCTCACCTTCCTGCCGGCCCGGTTGTTGTGCAGGTTCATCAGTGCCCGTGCGTCCCTCTCCTTCCTCTCCTTGGCGTCCACGAAGGCCTGGCTGAAGCGAATGGCGTGGTCCACGTGGTCGCTGCAGCCGCCCCAGTCGAAGGAGCCCTTGGCGTCACGGGACGAGCCCTTCTTAGTGGGATCGCAGGAGCAGGAGTCCAGCTCGCCCTGGCTGCAGGCGCGAGCCAACGTGTACACCACGCCGGCCGAGGAGATGGCGTAGACGAAGGCCACCTCGCGGCTGCCTGCGGAGGAGACGACACCGAGATTATTTTACTGTAAATTCAGAAGGTTTTTAACACTTTTAAAGGGATAGTTCAACATTTTGGCAAATTGGCCCATTGCCATAATCTCTATAGTCATAGCAGTAGGTTCGTTACCTTTAATTGTCGGTGCAAGCTACTTTTAGAACGGCAGAGCAGAGCCGTGAGCTGCTCAGAGCTACGCTACAGAGGCTCATGGGATTTCTTGGTTTCCCTCATCAAATTCATCAAATACACAATCCAACAACTCCACAACGCTCTGGTTGTTGTGCAGTTGTGACCTGCACATTCACCACACTATGAGATAATAACACAACGTTACCACACAGAGCTGTTTTAGAGGGAAATTCATGCAAAACTGCCGATGCAGGTTGCCTTCAAGGACAGTTTTTGGAGTTGTTGGATCTCTGAGCAGCTCACGGCTCTGCTCCGCCGTTCTTGCACCGACAAATAAAGGTAACAAACCTACTGCTATGACTATAGGGATTATGGCAATGGGCCAATTACTATCCCTTTAAGAAAAGCCTGCAAGTCTTTCAGGCCTGTCTTCAACTCTGATCCCTAAAATTACACAAAAGGAAATGTTGGTTTGTTAAAAGTCTTCTTCAAAAAGCTGAGACCAGCTTGCATTCAAGACCTGAAGGTTTTGCTTTAAAAGTAAAGTCCAGATTTAGCAGGAAAGAGTCTGAGTCAGTGCAGCTTCAAGTGCAACCTGCTACAACCAGCTACAAGCTTTGCAACCCCAACAACTCACTTGTCAGGAATCTGAAAACAGTCTGACTGATTAATACGGGAGATAACCCGTCATAGGGGTGAATGAATGTCATGTGTAGACGCTTCATGAGGATCACAGACGTCACCTGAGTGCACCAGTATGTAATAATGGCTATCCTGTAGCAAACACTTGTAGTCCTGCTAGCAGCGCTGAGTTGATGTTAAAGGAGAATTCTGGCCATTTTTGATCCCTAAATCATTTACCACTGCACTGATTGACTGTTTATTTTTGTAAAGAAATCATCACAACAAGGAAAAAGTGTTCGTTTTGAAAGAATTGCCCCCATGGGTTAGCGTCGTTGCTATCCCGAGTGCCGGGTAGCCACCGTGTAATCATGATCATAAATTTTAGTCGCGTTTTTTGCTCCCTCCCAACACTGGGTGACCATCAGGAAAACGATTTAGGGGTTAAAAATGCCCGGAATTCTCCTTTAATGTCAGTCTGCTAACAAACCAATGGGAGTGGCATCAGTTTTGCAGATTTAGGATCAATATTTTGGACTTCATGAACGTGCATCTGCAGAGCTGGGCTGCTAATGTCGCTAAAAACCAAAACATTTAGGATTTAAAAAACTAAAAAATACTGCATCCCTCCTTTACGCCAGACTTTAATTCAATTGATCTCGACCGTGGCCTTTGCTCCACACAGGTATAATTAAACCAGGATGATCGTCGCTGCAGCGTCTGCTACCTGTATGACCCGTATTTGCTGTCGTCGTCGTCGTCTGCTAGAAGGTTTTTTTTTATTCCATGCTAGGTCTCAAATAGAAAAACAAAACACAAAAAAACGCTTCATCTACCTCCAGGATGGATAAACATCTTCACGTTTACCAGCAGCGCCCTGATATCTGCCGTTGTTATCTCCCTCCACATGTAACTGATGAGAGATCTGAGAGGGATCAAAGGCCGAGTGTGTGTGTGTGTGTGTGTCTGCGAGTGTGTTTGTCTGTAACCTCTGATCTAACACTGTGACACTGTGAAGGCGCTCACAATGACGAGGTGATTTCTGACATGTTTAAAGCTGCAGCTGTAATTTCTCATTGTTCCGTGTTAGAAAAAGACGAAGATAAAAAAAAACAAAAATAACAAACGGTGTCATCTGCATCTACATCAGACATCGCATCTCTCTGAAGTGCCGTCTCACTTTTGTCGAGTTCCAATTCTCCCCTTCGCCCGAGGCCTTGGCGCTAACCCTTCGTTTTGCGCGTTCACGTGAAGCGGTAGGGGTGAATTGGTAGGGCTGTCGGTCTGAGAAATGAAGCTCACTTCCGCGTTCAAAAAACTGCAATCCCCTCGGCTTCCACTGGGGGCTGGGCGGGAACGTTGAGTGACAGGTCCGTGGACAGCTGCTTCGAGGCCAGTGGGCGGGTTCTCGGCCGGCCAATCCAACATGGCCGCCATCTTTCAGTCACAAAGAATGACTTCCCAAAACCAATGGGTGACGTCACGGATGCTACATCCATATTTATTTTTTTTTCACAGTCTATGGTTCAGACTAGGGATGCATCAATATGAAAATTTTGGCCGATACCGATATCCAGTATGAATTTTTTCTGTTATGGCGGATAATCGATATTTACCGATATCGATATGTGTTGTTTTTTGTTTTTTTTACGTTTCTGAGATCATGAATTTTTGTACAGACTGAAAATCATGCAAACTGAATTTTTGAATGTCTTCCTTTATTTTCAGAATGTATTTTACTTCCAAATAACAAGGTTACAGGCTACCATCCTCCTCCATTACCTCAACTTTGCAGGTGTTGCATACAGATATACATCGGTTGTGCATATCGGCCCAATTTTACTCATCAGACCGATACCGATATGTTAAAAAATGACGAACATCGGCCGATACCGATATTAATGCCGATATATCGTGCATCCCTAGTTCTGACGAGCGTTAGGGGGAAGTGGTCAGGCTATCTAATCCTTCAAACTGAGATTTTTCAGAGCCACACTTCAAACCGATGGCTATGGCAAGTTTCCCAGAATGCATCTTGCGGCAACCGGCAGCTGTTCTATTTCTCGCTGTAGCGCTGTTATAACGTCAGTTTTAACATTTTTTCATGCAAGAAAGTAGCAGTTTAGATCCTGTTTTCGGAGCAGTGAAGGCTTGTCACGGAGACACGACCCCGTCCGGAGAGCTTGTCAGTCGGCCAACCTCCGTCATCATCCCGGGGGAGAAAAGACGGTCGCTAATTAATTTACCCGCAGGTTTTTAAAGGTTTACCGCTGGGTAGTTACATTCTTTTCAGAAGATAAATCCTGGTTTCTTTGATGAAATGAAACAACTGTGGCAGTCGCATTAGTTCGTTTGAATTAAAAGGTTATGTGTTGTCATGTTTTACCAATCAGTCTGCATTACATTTTATTTTATTCTATCAGGTTAACATGGTTTTGAATACAGGATTTGTGGCAAAGGCTTGTCACGTCTGCTTATGTGAAAGCCAACAGAGACGACTGATGATGTATGTGATTGTCCCAATTCGTAGGGGTTGACTTTCAACCTCTACCCCTTGTAGCTCCGTTTCAAGGGGCAAGGGTTAAGGGCTAGGGGTAGGGATGAAAATTAGGAGTGGAACTGGGCCTTTTTTCTCTCACTCTTAGTTTTGCATCAAACTCAACACACAGGCTGGAAAAAAACCAAACAAATCCTGTATTTACATCTTAATTTTCCTTTAACAATGTGTAATTAAAGTATTTTCTCATTACAGTGAAGATGCATTTAATACATCAGACTGGAATTTAATGCCAGGTTTCAATCAACTGCATAAATGTGGTTTAATAAAGATTAATAATCATAATAATGTTTAAAAACAAAAGCATTTCTTAAGTTTGATTACTGGTGTTGCGGAAACTACAATTAAATTGTAATTATAGTTAAAAACTAGAACTAAATTCATATTTCATTGAACACCAAGTGACTTCAAACAACAAAAACAGTAACAGGAGTAAAACGCTGTAAATCATCCTCACTTTTTAATGAACTATTCAATGTTTCTATTTAATAAACGACTTTAAAATGAAATGAGGTTTCTTAAATCATTGCTGGTTGATTTATTGTTTTATTTTAAGACAGACAAACGAGTCGACTGCAACAAAATTAAAAGCTGAAGAACTGAAGGCTGACGTTTAAAGACCGTTGTGCTCTGTAATCTTTACAACTTTAAAGTTTTGCAGCATTTTATTTTTATTCTTGCACAATTTTTTAAACACTGAAGTTTTGATTTTTACTTTTGTCTTGTCTCTGTGAAGTCATGGCAGCAAAATGCACGCATTAACAGTGTGTGTTGTGTGTGTTGTGTGTGTGCGCCCCAGTGCAGCGGCTAAGTTGAGTGTGTCTAACGAGGTTAATGAGGGGAGACGCTGAGAGAAAACCTCTGGTGTAATTGTTTGAAATTAGCCCGCTGACATTGACAATAAGGAGCTTCTGACGGTGTGTCTCCATGTGTGCATGCATGTGTGTGTGTGCATGTGTGTGATAACGTTGTGTGACACGGCCGGGGCCCGGGTGGGAGGTCCGAATACCACACGGCTGATTAGAGGGCCCCAACATGAAACAGACTAAGTCGAAGGATCCGCCTCGCAGGTTAAATCTCGGGGCATGGGAGAGGAACATCAGGCCGCCAGGTCCCGATGATCCTCCAGCGGCAATAAATAAAGATTATGACTTGTTATAACGGGTGAAGGAGGAGGAGGAGGGAGCAGGAGCAGGAGGAGGGAGGAGGAGGAGGAGGGAGGAGGACACATTAAACTGATCTGAGCTCCTGAGACAAACGCCGACACAACGCCACAACGTCACGTCTGTCACCGGTCGATCGTTTCTGGTCAATCATTTCGATCCCTCACACCGTTCAGGAGGAGTCGCTACGCTGCAAAAACTCAAAATCCTTCCAAGAATATTTGTCTTATTTCTTGTCAAAATGTCTAATTTCTAGTCAAAACTAATCTCTTTCCACTTAAAATAAGACATTTTCACTTGTTTCAAACTAATTTACACTTGAAATAAGTAGAAAAATCTGCCAGTGGAAGCAAGAAGAAAGAAAAAAAAATCTGCTTATTTCAGTGGAAGCTACTTTTTAAAAATGTGAAGTCTTAAAGTGAAAAAGAGTTTTTTCAAATAATCTTGGAAGGATTTTATTTCAAGTGAAAATAAGGCAATTCTCCTTTAACCCTTGGATGCATGGGCTAAGTAAAAAGTGGGGTCAAAAATGACCCCAATTAGAATCAATTTTTTGCAGTAAATGTCTTTATTTTGGTTAAAGATGATGATTTTCATTATAAGTCAACAAAAGAGATTTCATTTTTATGTTCATTTATCACTTTTTATTTTTGATCACAGAACAATCAAGAAATCAAAAACAAAAATTGTTTTTGTGTCCGTCTGTCTGTTTATTCTTGGAAGGATTTATTTATTTTTTTGAGTACATATTTGGACATTGACATGTAAATATGTGGGTTTTAGCCAAGTGGCTAATTTCCATCCCCAAATTGATTCACATAAGAAATCAATAAAACAATTCTTCATTTACATAAACTGTGATTCATAATCGATATAAAACTTTAGATGACAAAACATAAAAAGGACAAAATGGCACACAAAACTATTGTATAAAACAATACGTAGCTATTAATTTTGTTAAATTAAGCACACACACCATATACATACATCATATCAATAATCAATAATCATATAACAGGTTAGCTGTTATTACAGGGAAGTTATAGATATATTAAGAGTCTCACTCTCTACACAACAAAATAATGTGATACTGATCAAATTATTTACTTTGCAACAGTTTCAACAATTCAATCTATCACAGAAAAGTCATGGATGTGGTGGATACATGTTTTTAAAAAACTCAATAAATGTGGGACAGTAAAAAGACAGTGTTGATAAGAACTTGCTTGGAAATTCATTCTGTCTTGATACAAAAAGCAATTTCTTAAAATTAATGAAATATTTTTAAAAAATACAAATGGCCTCATGATGTTTCATGAGGATCCTTTGAAATTATAATTACTTTTAATTTCAAAGATTTTGAAGAATAACACCGATAGACTGAAGCAGAAATCGATTTAAAAATGTTTTAAAAATGAATTAATAAAGAGGCACTTTTAATTTTGTTAATTAAGCAATATAGTATTGCTTTTATGCAACAGTTTCAAAGCAGACTGGAGTAGATCATGAGGATCCTTTGCACACCGATAGACTGAAGCAGAAATCATTAGGAATCACATCATTTTGGATCAAAAATTGATATTGAATCGAATCGTAGCCCCAAAAATCAGAATCAAATCTAGTCGTGAGATAGTAAAAGACTCCGTCGTAATGTTTATTTCCAACCAAACCCCCCCCACTACTGACAAAAAAAGGGATCCTCTGAAAACGTTCAATAGATCAAGTGTCGTCTTCCTGCAAATCACCGGCGAGCATAAACACTGCTAACGACCCGACGGCGAGGCTTGAAAGTGGAGGAGAAGTGGAGGGATTACCTGTGTTTAGAACGAACCGGCGTTTTATCATGTGAACGAGCTGCGTGGAGAGTGATCAGCTGAGACGGTAGCTCCAGCGTAAACACCACCGAGATAAAACTGAACCCAACTGTTGATGCTGAAATAACTAATTGAACGACTCATTTTTATTCAAGTTACCAATTAAACGTTAGGGGGACGCTGCAGGTGAATAGGGTAAAAATTTTAACTAACAGATATCACCATGAAACTTCCCCAGTTTATCATTTATATTAAGACAAATATTTTTTGTATTACAAGTTTGGTCAAATTGTATGTTTAAATATGTAAATGAGGCAATATCTGAGGAAATATGTGCTGATTTGCATAAATCTCCAGAACCAAAATCTGAACAATGCATAAAGCCCCTTTCAAAATTATTGTTTTATTTTGCTGAGTCAGACGTCTTTCACGGAGGAGGATTTTGAATATCTCTTTTTATCGCTCTGTAAATGAATAAATACCGTCACCAGCCCTAAAAAAAAATCCCTGTTTTTAGGAATAAAATGTTGTATAAATGAGGCTGTGAATGATATATCAGCAATCCTCTCTGTAAAAACCTTCAGAATATAGACAGAGACTTTGACAAAAGAGACAAAATGAAGTAAAATAAAAGCCTTAATGTGGATTTTCTACCATTTCTTTTGACTTTTCTGCATGTTAAGGAAGAATAAAAGCCCAAAATCTTGAAATTGATCAGTGCATGAAACATTTTTTTGTCTGTAATGTCTCGCTTTAAAGATCAGACACTACAGAGATGAAGGTGACGTCTTTAAACCAGCGAATCCCAAAGACAGTGAAAACTATTCTGTTTGTATCGATGCACGTCTTTAATGATTAATTAACCATCCGAACCGTCGCCAATTAAGTTTTTTCTTTTGCACTGACGAATGTTTTTTTGGAACTAAATCTTCAAAACAAACCGACGGAGGAACACGTTCGCTCCTCCTGACTGACGGAGAAACCAGCCGGCTGCACCGACATGATAAATGTACAACTGTAAAGTGAGACGAGGTGTGGAATGTGATCCGACATGAGAAGAAGAAGAAGAAGAAGAAGAAGAAGAAGAAGAAGAAGAAGAGGAGAGAAAAGAAAAGACATATCTGCGAGGGAGCTCCTCTCCGTTTCCCAGAAGGCCTTGCGGTGCTGCAGTAAATCTACCCAACACGTTTAAGAAACCAAGCGATTGTTTTGGGGGTTAGTCCGGATTAACTTCAGGCGTACAGGCAAACATGTTTGTGTGTCTGTGTGTACGTTTTGTGTGTGTCACGCAGCGATTCTCTTTCCACAAGGTGCCGGCAGCGCACAATGACCTGGAAACACAATCCCGCGTATACGGTGGCAGGAAAATCTACTCAGTGACTTTCTATTCTCTTAGTGTTGCAGTGTTTAAAGCAGCTGACAGGCCCCGAAGCCCCCGTATCATGAAGAACATCACACACACACACACACACACCTCTAACAGAGCTACACGGGTGAACAATATGGACATTATCACAACATTATCTTGTCACTGATATCCTGACTTTAAAATCTTGGGTTAAACAGTTTCATTCATGACATGAAGTCAAATGATTGTTTCTGTTTTTCTATTAAAAACAACAAAGTTTCAAATAAAGATTCACTTTTTTTTTAAATCAACTTTAACGCTTCATTTTGTGATTCACCAGAACTCGATGTGAAAACTTCCTCTCGCTACGCTACAGAAAGACATAATGTGACATGATGGACATCTGTGTCTCTAACCCTCCTCTCCTCCATGTGCATTTGTTTACAACGAAAGCCGGCAAAGAAATCAATCCATGAAGCGGTGCATGACGTTATTTATCATCTACTATGTGTATATCTGTGTAGTCTTATCTGTCATAAACAAGAGATTACGGGTTACGGGGGCGTGTTAGAGACGAGAGCTGGGACACCGGGTCGGAGGCTCTGATCTTACAAGGTTGGTTTTCAGCCAAGAGACGCTAAGTGGAAGACAGAGAGCCTCCGTTCTCACTGGAACTAGTTACAAGTCACTGATTTAACCAGCACTAGGACTCTGGAGCTGCTTCATTAAGGTACAAATCCTGCATAGCTCCTCTTTAAGTTTGCACTGAATGCCGACGCTAACCCTTTGCAGAGCAGCAGCCCTGGAGCTGAGCGGCTCGGTGACGCTTCAGACGGTAAAACCCTGTCCTCATAGTTCAGATTAAAACCCGGACTCTCTGGGGTCGGCTCCACTCACTGCGTAGCAGCAGCCGTCCGAACAGGTTGTGGTCTCTGGCCGTGGTGTTGCAGTTCCAGCGGTGGCTGCGGAACTGGTGCTGGCACTCGGAGATCCAGTCCTTCATCCCGGCCCCGATGGCCTGCATCACCCTGGGGTGCTGGCGGCACAGCTGGCGCTGCTTGTTCACCAGACCAGGGATGTTGTCGCACATCACCTGGGAGCCCAGCGTGCCCATGTACCTGCAGGGCCGAGGATTCAAAACCACACACAGACACACACATATACACACATCAGGGTTCCCACTCTTTTCTAGGGTAGACACTAGGACATTTCAGCTGCTACAGCCTGACAGACATGTTATTAGGCCATACACGTCGCCCCGTCCCATTCATGCTTTGGAGAAGTTGTAGTTCCTACTTTATTTTGTACATTCAACCAGTTTGTTTCTATATTTACTATTTTCTCTCACCACAAGAAATTTGATTTAAAGATGTAGCCTAAAATCTGTGGCTCTAACTTCTATGAAATAATCTCTCACGTGCTTGTAAATTAAGACAAATTTATCACAGAACAACACAAAAACATGTTGTTGTTGTTTTTAAACCACATCTAAAACAGCTCCCTTTTCTCGCTGGGAACATCTTTGGAAAACAAATCCTGAAAAAGTCAAACAGAGCTCTGGTAGCTGAAATGATTTTCCAGGACAACTCAAGCTTTTCCAGGACATTTGACCCCTTTTTCCTCAATTTCCATGTGTTTTCTATGACTGGATAATTGGTGGGAAGCCTGATATCTACTGTATATACCAGGGTTCTCCAAAGTGAAGTCACCGAGGCCGATCAAAGTGCAGAGAAACTAAACTGAACATATTCCTGCAGCTCCGGGTTACGTTTAATGGATAATTAGACACTTCAATCCCTCAAACATTAGAACATGATAATGAAGTAATGAGGCGGAGGAGGCGTCGTGTTGAGAAACTTGTGTTGAAATCTCTCCCAACAAGTCCACACTCCACATGTACCTGCAGAACAAGGTGGTGAAAGACTGGTAGGGAATTTGAACACTTTGCAGGCTGCAGGGATTTTCTTAAATGATTAGAAAGAGAGAGAGAGAGAGAGAGAGGGAGAGAAACCCACAGCAGAGGGAAAAGCCGAGTAAAATTATCTGTTCAAACATCACCTCGGTATCACACAGGCGGTGTGAAGTGTTTGGAATTTGGAAAACAGAAACTTTGCAAATATCCAATGAAGACTCGGCAAATAAAGAGAAATTGAATTATATCAAATGACTTTATCCTGGAAACGCATCTGTGCAAATGTTCAGCTGCAAAAATACAGCCAGTCATTCAATCTCTGGGAAATTTCTCATTAAGCACAAAAAAAAAAAAGAAAAAAGGAAAGAAAACAGGTTTGCAGGTAGTTTTTTTCTACTACGTTTTACTACAAGACGGATCAATCAAAACAACTTGTGCACACAGGCCTTTATTGCAGCTGCATTTAAATAGATATATATAGGCCTAATAAAGAAAGAAGAGGAGTACTACTCACCACCAGGACGCATCGACCTCGGCCGTCAGCCAGCAGATTGCTACAGATAAATAAAAACATATTCCACTTGGCAATAAGTTCATATTAACCAAAATCTTTTGGTCCTTCACGGATCTGGACGGAGCATTTCCACGGATGGGAGAGAAATAAGAAGCATGAGAAATAGAATAAAATAAAATTAAATTAAAAGAAGTCGGAAGTCGTTCAATCTCCAAAAATCAAGCTCAAAAGTGGATCACAGGAGATTCGGTGGACGGACGGAAGGTCGTGCGTAAAGGGAAAAAAAAAGAAGAAAAAAAGCCCATGACCGGCTCCGGCTCGGACTCGGACTGTGCGCGGTGGTACCAAAGCGGTTTATGAGGAGGGGGTGGAGGGGTAGTAGTGGTGGTGGGAGTCTTGGTAAGTCCAGCAGCAGCAGCAGAAGCAGCAGCAGCAAAGAGATCCAGAGTGGAGATAGCAGAGATGATGTGCTATCAGGTTTAAATTGCTTTACACAAGGGGTGGGCAGAGTCCCGCGCGCGTCTCAGGAATGAGGTGAAGAAATGAGATGTCTGAGAGTATCTGTTCAGGCTGGTTTGACACCAGACAGGCTTGGCCCGCGTCCAGACCTGGAGTGGAGCTGCGCGGCTTCGAGATGCGGTCCACACATACACACACAGAGACACACAGAGACACACACACACAGCGCTGATGATGGCTGATGGGTGCTCTGAACTCACAACTGCTGCAACCGACGCGTTCAAGGAAGAAGGAGAGGGAGAGACCGACTGGGCTGCAGGGGATGGGGTGGGTCGGTGGGTGGGTGGGGTCGGGCGTGGGGTTTGTAGACGATCAACCAGTGATGAAAAAGATTGGGGAAAAAAGTGATGGAAAAGACAGAAAAGCCGATTCTATTGACAATTAAGGTGTCGGCGATTAACTTAACTTTAAGTCTTAAGGCCTTTTATAGGACTTAATACACAAACCTATCCACCTACTTCCATCGCAGAGTTCCTGTGGGTTCCCATTAGATCGTTTTGTGGCCTTTCTTTCTTTTTTATTGAAAATCGTCAGCTTTCCTGGTGAGATTTTGGATGTAGTAGGAATTCCCTCCATCTAGCGGCGGCTGCATGTCAGAACGTATTCCTGATGTTGCGTTCACGTGAACTCCTGCAGACGTCAGACAGACGTCAGACGTGCCAGCGCGAGGCAAAACAATACAGGCGTGACAATATGTTGTTTACCTGACTCACGTTTTACCGTCTTGGTTTGCCGACGGCCGTCTGTCTGACTGTACCTGAATGCACCATCAGAGCACACACTACACAGCGGTGACAGTTTTAACAGGCGCTACCTGGAAAACTTTCTCCCTGAGCCGACAGCTCCGGTGAGTTTCCGTGATTACCTACGGTTACACTGCCACTGAACGTAAAAAATGGCGATGCAACATGGCCGCAGTTCGGTGCATCGCCCACTTTATGTATTTGTAACGACTTGTAAACTCATTCTTTCATTTGTATGCGGGTGTGATTCAACTTCAGTAAAATAGGTATTTACCGTATGAAAGCAATATTTGATTTTTGTTATTAAAAGCCAAATAAGTTACATACCGGGGCTTTAAACACAAACCTATCCACCTACTTCCATCGCAGAGTTCCTATGGCTTCCATTAGATCGTTTTGTGGCCTTTCTTTCTCTTTTAATTAATTTATTTATTTTATTCAAAATCGTCTAGAGAACCAATTTCTAAGCTTTCCTGGTCTTACAGCCTTTGGATGTACTTAAGGTGAAGGCGCCTGACGCACAGGTGCCAAATATTTCTGATCCCCACAGGATGACGCATTGTTATTTTACAGCCTTATACAAACCATCACTCAGTCACACTAATAACTCAGGAATGATGGTCCTCAAAAAAAAAAAAAAGAAAAAAGAAAGGAAGGAAGGAAGGAAGGGGAAAGAAAGAAGAGGAAAAGTAAAATTACGCACCGATTCTCCCAAAGCAGCACCTAAAGGTGATGTGTCCATTTCAATTGGATTATCTATCTCAGTCTTTTTGAAGTCTCCGGGGGAAATCTGCACCACTGTCACAGGGCATTTCCTCCATCTTTGATCTAGTCCGGGTGTATCTGGAGGTCCGGAGACCCTGACCAGATGAGATTAATGGGCAAATTGGATTTTTTCCCATGATCCCCGTGGAAGAAAACCATAAAACAACAAGGAGATTTAGATTCTTCTCAGCCCATTGAACACGACTTTGTTTTTGCTGCTGCAGCAGTTGTAACGGGTCCGTTAATACAAATCCAGTTTAATTGGAGTAATTTCGCTGCCTTTTAACCAAATCGCATTATAAAGGTTTGGTCGCTGTATTCTCACTGCGTGTTTCACGGAGAGGAAGTGGTGCTAGGGCTAAGCCAGCCGGGTCAGGTCGCGGCCTCAGGACAGTGACTTTAATGAACCGGGAATTAAGTTTGAGGTGCAGCAAGTCATCTGAGCTAAATTCACTCAAACAACCGAGCTGATCAATCACAGACAATCAGGAGCTCGGTAATAATGAGAAACCTCCGGGATAATGTGATGTTTCACGATATCACAACAGTTTTCAGAGCTTAAAAGCTTCTGAAATGCTACTGCTGCTCTTTTTTTGAATCTGCAGAGTTATTCTACCACTATCTGATACTGTTTTTTATGAATATCTATCACAGTTTCTATCTTTACAAAGTTAAAACTAATCAATACCTCATTCTAAAGGCACCAAAACTGATACTGCAATGAAAACTGCCCCTAAAACCACAAAATGTTTTTTTTTAACGTGACTATAAATTAAACAAATGTGTTCATAGGTGATCTTTAAAGGTGAAGAACAGTATTTTCTTTATTTCTGTTGAACTTTGGAGGGAGCGAGGCTGCTTCCATCGGCCTCCAGATGAGGATTAATTAATTGCCTCTTGGTTCTCGCTCTATATTCATTGCACATACTGATGGTGAAATGAAAGCCAGATAGAATTTTTTTTTAATCTGACTGGGAAAGTTAATAAGGATGTTTCATAAAATGTTGAAGGATTTACTGAAATCCCAAACTTCAAGTCCTGAAAATGAGATATTTGAAGTCATTTCCTGTTCTTTGTCAGCACCTAAATTTACAAGAAAATGCTCCTCAAAAGAAACTTTTAATTTCCACTTAAACCCTTAAAACATATATATATAAAAAAAACAACTTAAAAAGATTTTAAGAACTTAACTCGGAGACAAGTCAGAACGAACTGAACCGAACACAGCAGAATAAAATAAAATAAAAATCACCTGTCTTGTCGATTGCTGTCCCTAAAACACATGAACTTTCATAATCATAATCTACGTTTCCAGCTTTTCCCATCAAACACAAATATTTTAACAATGAGCTCATTAACCGATGGTGTTCAGAAAACTCTCCTGAACACGACGGGCAGGTAAACCTTCCAACACGACGCTTTGTAGAGGAACGTGAGGACGGCGGCTCCAACTGCGCTCAGCACGACTCTGGTCAGATACCACCGCATCCTCCGGTTGCTGTGGGAACCAGGTTGCGGAGGCTGGCAGCAATCTCCGGCTTCGTGCAACTGTGGGAGGAGGATATAAAAAAAAAAAAAAGATTGTGGGAAACACACAAAAATGGATGTGAAAGAAGAAGAAAAAAAACAAACGCTACGCCGAACACAACGTGACCTCACACAGGAAGTACAAGGGTTGCAGGTCGTTTCGATCTAATCCAGTCTGGATTATGGCACCGTGCTGATCAAACAGTTTCAGGCCAGTTAAAGCCTGACGGGGTGGGAAACATTGGCTCAGTTACTGTTTGATGGGAATCAAACAAGAGACCAGCTCATTTTGAGGGTGAGGGCATGTCTGGTCCCATCGTACCACCGCGGCGTGACTCGCAAGAAAAAAACCTGAGTCACCATAACTTCCTGTGCCAAATCCCTCAAGGATTCATCAGCCGGGTGGAGAGCCGGGTCTTGGTCATGGTCAAGTCACAGAGGGATAATGCTGCCGGCTCCTGAACTCCCCGGTCGGAGAGTGACACAGTGTCACACTGAGTTCCTGTCATGTGAGAAAGTTGGATGATACAAAAAGTTCAAGCTCCTTCAGGCAAAATGTAGCTCGGGGAAACTTGCGGTTTGGCAGCAAACACAGATTTCTACCAACTTCCTGGATTGTGATGACATCACTTGTGAGGAAATGTTTCTGAGCAAATACCGGGAAGGCATTATTCCCACTGGACATAAATGCAACATTAATCTAGAGTTGTGAAAAGGGAGGAAATGTAATTTGAAAGATTTAACTCATTTCAATTTTGTCTGGTACGGCGTACTGCTCAAACTACAACAGATAAACATTTGGCAATGTCCAGCAGTATAAACAATCAATTATTGATTAAATCAATTGTAAAGCCCTGTCATCAGCTATGATTTGAAACAATCCATCTGGAGTACATTAAATAACAGCATGCATCTCGCACACAAACAAATCCCTTTGTTTTTTTTCCATTGTAAGGTTGTTGTAATGTTGGATCTTTGACCCTTCAACTGTTGTTACATTGGATTTTTAAGGACGTTGGCTCTGCAAAACTAACGTAGAGACCCTGAAGAAGGTGCACACACTTCCTCAGTAGCTTCAATAGCTAAAACAGTAGCTCCAGTCATAAGTGTGGATCAATGAACTGGGAATTTGCTGATGGATAGACGTAGTCAAGTCACTAGGCAGTGACTCACCCCAACATTGGCTGAGACACCTTAGGGGGTTTATTATGGTATTTATGGCTCTTTTCCACTAGCACGACTCAGCTCGACTTTTTAATTTTATTTTATGTTTTTGCTTTTCCACTTGCACTCGAGTGCAACATCTGACACGAGAATCAAACACGTGAGTTTAAAAAACAGCAACCACTGATCTGTACTGAGACACTTGTTATTCTTTTACACGAGTTAATTGACTGTTGTGTTGTGTGGAAAACCACGCTATGGTCTGTAATCGAGGTGCACTGTGGACGAGGGAGTTTGGAGCTGATGAGAGGAGGAATATGACGACCACGCACATGCTGAGGAGGTACTATGAAGAACTCAGTTATAAAAGAAAAGGACCCAAACGCGGAAAAGTTGAAAAGGGTGCAAACTAGTAACTGGTAGATTATTATTGTCCGTCTGCCCCAATACTGAAGCAGTGGCGGCAATAATTTAGTCATGGCGGGCCGCCATGAAAAAATGCATATAGCAGGAAACCCTGGTAGCCTTGATGAAGTCATCGAAAGGTTTCTGAAGAGGTTTGAGCTGCTCATCACCATAGAGATCAAAGCTATTTCTGTACCAGGCTATAAACAAGTTTATTTCTGCTGTAAAGTTGGAAGTCTTTGGGGATTGACAAACTTGTGTGGCCTTTCGGGGCAGAAGTGCAGTTTTTGGTACTTTCCCAATAAATGACCATCGTACAGTTTTTGGTACTTCCCAATAAATGTCCATCGTACAAGGCCGATATGGCTGTTGATCAATACTGTACCTTCGACACAACCGTTACTATGCCAGGTGCTGAAATGTCTTGAATTATGACAGATGTTTTGTGCCAGACTGTGTTGTTGTTGTGGATGAACGGCGTCCCACCCACTGGACTACACCGCTGTATCCCAGGCACCAGCATAAGCAAGTCACACTTTCAGCCGAACCTGCATCATCAAGTGTTTACGGGCAATTGAGCTCCGCGGTTCATTAGTTTGTGATCAGGGCTTTTAGCAAAGAACAGTTCTCTGGGGGAATTACCGCATGCACTGTTGCATTGACTGACATCAGAGCCTCCAGAGTCCTGCATGAGGGAAACCAGTGTGCGTTCACACCTGACCGGTCGGTCACAGTCAGACTACCAGAGAGCCAACTGGAAGCCGAAGCTCTGTACATTCACATTCCAGGAAGTAGATCAGGGGTTTTCAAACTATATCGACCAAGTTTTCACATGAAACTTTCATTTGGTTCAATGACTCTCACCTCTGTACCACCGCAAGACTTAATGTTACTGAGCAGAGTTTCTACAGCTTCATAACAACCAGATAAACACAGCAGGTTTACACTGAACTCAGGACACCTCTATAAAAATGCACTTAAAAGCGATTTTGAGCGCCACGTTAGACACTTTTCTAATTGAGATGTGTATGATTTTTAATACATTTGTAAAATAAATATTTTAACAATGGGTTGCTGAATGTGCAAACAAAACAACCAGTAGAAATTCATCAGTTCTAAATCAAATCTACAACACACTGAAGTGTTTTCTTGCAGCCACTGCATTTCCTACTACATTGTTATGAAATTTTATCCTTCACATTCATCACCATTAGGAAGATGTGCCATCCATAACTACTGTGAGCTAAGCTGGTGCATATCTGTTGCACAGTACTTTCCTCTCTAATCTGATTTCTCTTCCACTTTTACAAGACTCACAATTTTCAAACATAAAACCAGGCAGGTAGAAACTAGTCTTAGCTTAGCTGAAGTTGTGCTGTTGCTAAATAGCCAACTTACGCAATTAAAGGATAATTTACAATCTGGACCTTATTTCTAGCATAAAATACAATCATATACTCAGGCAGATAACTTTGGTGTCATTACAAGTTGTTAGGGCGAAATTAGATCCAGCCCAGAGTCACGTATATCCTTATAATGCGAGTACACGGGGCCGCAGAATGCAGCCTCTAAATAACACACGATTATCTGCCACAAAACTCATTCATTCACCAAGATTTAGTTATGATACGCTAGTGCTATTCCCCTCTGAGTCCAGGGTTAGCTGTTATCAACATCCGGGGTCTGTAGGTTGACCTACTGACCTCTGACCTGGATGATGTCATCTCCGAGTCGTGTGGCTTGTTGCTACCGCTAATCCTATGGTCCGTTTCTGACTTGTCAGAACAAAATGAGCAGCTGGATGAAGTTCAGCTTCCACAGGCTTCTTCTCCGCAACCTGGTCCAGGTCAGAGGTCAGCAGGTCAACCTACAGACCCTGGACGTTGATAACAGCTCACCCCGGACTCAGAGGGGATTAGCACTAGCGTATCATACCAAAATATTGGTGAATGAATGAGTTTCGCGGCGGATAATGTGTTATTTAGAGGCTGCATTCTGCTGCCCCGTGTACTTGTATTATACGGTTATAGGGCGGCTCTCGGCTGGAGCTAATTTTATCGGAACAACTTGTAATGACACCAAAGTCATCTGGGTGAGGAAATGATTGTATTTTACACTAGAAATAAGGTCCAGATTGTAAAAAAAAAAAAAAAAGGTAATTATCTTTTAAAGATTAGATTGTGTGTGTTTACATGTATCTATATAAACCCCCCCTCCACCCCCCCAGCCCCTCCTAATGAGGGCTGTGAGCCAGTCGGTCCAAATGGGCTCCGTTGGTTGTCAGATTCCTGCCTGACACGAACCGAGGACCTCCTCCTCCTCCTCTATCTGCTGTTCACCCACCTCCTTTCCTCACCTCGTACCCATCAGCCCTTTCTCTCCACCCTTTAAACTCCCTCACCCCGCCAACCAGTGTCCTCTCCTCGCTTCCCTCTGCCCCCCCCCCCTTCACCACCCACCACCCACCACCCACCCAGCCTCGCCTCAGCAGCCCTCCTCCCATCAGTCCCCTCATCCCTCCGCCTCATCGTCTGTGTGCTGACAGGTCGATGTCACAGCGGTGCTGACTTATGGGCTGTGAGGATTCTGCCCTGTCAGGAACGACTCTCTCCTCTTGAAATACAAACGCAAACACACACACACACACACACACTGAGTCAGGTGCACACATACAAAGCACGTCGTCCCCCCGCACATACCTGTTGGAGCTCGTCAGATTTCATACACACACTGTAATGTTCTGGTCGTGTTGCGTTTAATCCTCGGTGGTTAAGACGAAGAGGAAAGCTCTCGGTGCAACAGTCAACAATGTGAGGAAGGAATGTAAATTGATTTGCTTGAGGTATGAATGTGTTCGAGCCTGAGAGATATGATCAGCACGTTAAAAACTTCCAACAGCTGATAATCACGGATCTCTGTTAGTGCTGCCGTCACACATGCACAATTAATATTTAACAAAAGTTAATACAATTTATTTATTATTTTTTAAATTCCTTTTTTAGGGCCAGCTCCAAAAAAACAAAAACCAAACAGCCAAAAAAAAAAAAAAATCCAGCACAAGAAAAAAAAAAAGGCAGGTAGAAAAAAAAAAGTCAAGTAAAAAAAAAAAAAAAAACCGGCACAATAAAAAAAAAAAAAGTCAGTAAAAAAAAAAAGAAAATCCAGCACAAGAAAAAAAAAGGCAGGTTAAAAAAAAAAAAAAAAAAAATCCGGCACAAGACAAAAAAAAAAGTCAAGTAAAAAAAAAACAAATCTGGCACAAGAAAAAAAAGTGAGTAAAAAAAAAAAAATCCGGCACAAAAAAAAGTCAGGTAGAAAAAAAAAAAGAAAAAAAAATCCGGCACAAGACAAAAAAAAGGCAGGTAAAAAAAAAAAAAAAAAAAAAAATCCGATTGTTAAATGTGCAGTGGTAGTGGGATTATATTTAGCAAAGTTGTCAAAGGAAGTTAAATTAAACACTTTCTCATCTCGAAACAGCAATTTGCAACTTTTTAATTAACTCCAGGCTTCATTATTGTTAAAGAGTCGTCTCTTTTCCCACCTAAAACTTTTTTTAATATCTGTTTTTTTTTAAAGCCATTCATACACTTGCCCGGCCCTTATTTGTCTGAGTGAGATCTTAAATTTCCGTCAGAGTAACAGAGCTCAATCATTTCGCACAGCGTCTCCTTGAAGTCTCTAGGTCGAGGTATAAACAGTGGCTTTCGCCGCCGCTGGCCCTGAACTTCGGAGCACTTTGCACCCTGATTTATTTGCTATTAATGACCTTGCACTTTTTAAATCCGAGCTCAAGACTCAATCATTCAGGATGTGCTTTAATACCTCATTGCAGTTCACACCTTTTTTTTCTTTTTACACCAGTTACTGCCTTTTACTAAAGTTTGTCATGTGTTCTATTTCTCATCTTTTATTTGTCTTCTTCTATCTTTTATTTTATCCATGCAAGGAACTTTGGATGATGTGAAATGTTGTAAAGACATTTGCTTTTGATGATTTATGAAATTTGAAACTGTATAAAACTATTCATATTGTGCATAAGTGTGTGTTTGTTTGTTTGTGTGCTGACCTGGCTTATCAGGTCACGAAGGCAGGTGACTTCCTTCTGCAGGTCTTTGGTCTGCAGCACCAGCTCGTTGCACACGGTCTGAGCCTCTTTGTTTGGGTCCAGAGAGAAGACGAGCTGCAAGGAGACAAAGCACCTGTTTACAAGTCTACCTGGACTGTTATAAAAATGTAATTGCATGTGGTTCATTTTAGGATATCTATATGACGATGTGTCTTTATTATAAGCTCATTAGTGTGATAATATTTTCTATTATTCAAGATGAGGATGAACTGTATATTTGAACACAGAAGGGAAATGGATGCACCTGAGAGGCGTGACGAGGGAAACGGTTGATGACGTCGTGAATCGCCTCCGTCAGGTAGCAGCACTGCTGTCGCACACTTATCAGGAAGTTGTGCAGGTCTTCACTCCTGAAAAATATCGCAAAGGATAAAAACGTACAAAGCTTGTTGAAATAGAGACACAGCATATTTATATAGATTCTTACTGTAAGTCACACCTACCCTCTCTATTTTCAGGAATAAACTTAAAACCTTCCGGGAATGATGGCAACTTTTCTTAATGTTTTTAAAACACAATTAAAAATCGATAATTTTTTTACTTTGTTTGTACGATTGTTATTGTTTTATTGTTTATTACTTGTCCCACAATTTTTCCTTTGATAAGTTTTGATTAATATTTTTAATTGTTTGATGTTGAGATGCATTTTTCGTATGAAAGGTGCAATATAAATACAATTTTTATTATTGTTATTAATTGATTTGCTGTGAGATATTGTGCAAGGATGTATTGTTTTGTTGTCCTGAAACTCGTATTTGATTAAATACTTTAATAATCAACAGGAAAATAATTGGACATTGAGATAATTAAGTATTCAGTTGCTTCTCAAATGTGAGGACGTGTTTATTGTTTGACATCATTAAAACTCTTCTTGGTTGTTTTTTCTGAATTTAATTGTAAGAATAATCAGCAGCTATTTATTTATTTTTATTCTGAGCACCATCAGTTATTACAATTTTTCTAAATGTGACGACAAGTTTAAATCTTCTGAGACAGAAAACTGAAAAAGGATGAGGCCGTTCATCTGAAAAGTTGCACATGCTCTTTTTCTAGACACGTGGATTATGCTGCGGTCGCCTTAAAGCCGAGGTCATGAGGTTTACCTTGTTAAAAAAAAAAAAAAGGCTGGCGCTCACAGGATATGCCCACATGAAGAAGAAGGAAAAAAAAAAACCCATGCACGAGGGCGAGGGGCAGCTGAAAATGCCCGGCAATGACAGAGCAGACAGATTGATGAGAGTTCGGACCAAACTCTGTGTTAACATTCTCCATGCATTTTCCCTGCAGACCACCTCGCCCAAAAAAAAAAGTATATAGCAATCTGAGCAGGTGGCCTGAGCCCCCCCCCCGCTAACCCATGCTGTCATCCCTCCCTGAAAACATCCACCTTAAATAATTAGTTATTTATATTCATCAACCTTTCCGTCGCTCTCTTCCCATCCCCTGGTCCTGAGGGGCGAGGAGGGGTGGGGGGTTTAGGGGAAGGGGGTAGGAGGGATATTGATAGCTCTTATCTTAATGGTACATTTCCCCGCGGCGAGGCGAGCGAGGGGACTGGGCAGCCAGCCGTCCCGGCCCTCCTCACACTCTGTCAGAGGGGCGAGTAAACACTGTCAGTCAGCCGCTGCTGCACCCTCACCTCCCTTCTGCCTGCTGTTAGTTTATCTAGGGAGCAGAGAGTGATGATGGGCCCCCGGTGGGAAGATTGCTGAGAAGATTGCATGTGAAAAAAAAAAAAGAAAAAGAAAGAAAAAGGACGTTGGAAATGCAGATATACAGAGCTGCTGCTGCTTGTTGTTGTTTTTGTGAACTTTATGCATTCGGTGGCCCAGCTCCATGAGGACAGAGATGCATATTTACTTTCACCGAGGCGGCCATCTTTCAGTCACGTCACTTGTACAGGTTCCTTTGGTGGTGGCATGTACTGTGGGTTTAAAGGTGCATTTCCAGTCGTAATCAATGTTGCAATATTGTTAAATGCTTAATTAGAGAAAAATATAGTAAACTGTAGCTTGAGTTTCTCTTTTTCTTAACAGTCTCAGTCCTGGATAACAGGAAGAAATGTAGAATAAAATGCAGTCAACAATCATTTTTCAATCTTATTATAACTATCTTAAAGGTGTTTGACCACTAGTGTCACTTTGTAGCAATGATTTTTAGGCGTGTGGTCTTGTTTCCTTCGCGTCCCTGTGTCGTGTGCAGGTGCATTTGATGATCATCCTGCAGCCAGACGGCTGGAAATGCCCTTTAAGGTCCCTGCAATTAATCCTGATTAAAACAGACACTGGAGGCATTTCCACTCTGCAACCTGCTTTGTTTATATGGATATTTGCCTTCTTGCAACCTCCTATTCTGTCTTTGTTGGCACGTTATCGCCACCGACTGTTGATCGGTGGAAGAGCGTGAAGCCGCCTGGCTGCAGGATGATCATCAAATGCACCTGCACACGACACAAGACCCGAAGGAAACAAGACCACACGCCTAAACTCACTGCTACAAAGTGACAAAAACTTTTAAGATAGTTATAATAAGATTGTAAATGATGGTTGACTGCATTTTATTCTACATTTCTTCCTGTTATCCAGGACTTGAGACTGTTAAAAAGGGAAACTTGAGCTAGTTTACTATATTTTTCTCACAATAAGCATGCAACATTAAGATGCATCATATCCAAAAGCTCTGTTAAGTCCTTATTTTACAGTTTCCTTTCAGTATTTCTTCTTTAAGACACCAAATGTTGTCTTTCATGTCCTTCCCAAAAACTCAGCCCGAGGTTTTTTAGCTTTGTGGACCCAGGAGTGACTGTTTTTTTCAGATGCCTCCATATTGGGGGTTTGACAGAAATGCAGTGGCTTCATTTTAGAGTCCGACCAGCTCCGCAGGTGCAGGCCCGACTGTCATGAGGTGACAGAAACTTAAACTCTATGATGAAGCGACTACTGTTGTAGTTTTAAAATCACTGGTCCCCGACGTGTAGAATTGATTTCAAGATTAATTTTCAACTGATTTCCATTCTGTGCGCTACCCTGCAGGAGGCGTGACAGTCTCTCCTCTCATCTCCATCTCGGCCGGCGAGCCCGGTTCAGTTCTGCGGAGGATTCATGAAGTGATGGGGCGCGGTGCGACGGCTCTGTTTGGCCGAACGCCGCTGGCTCTCCTCTGCTCATTGCAACGTCCCGTCGCCTCTCACCTTACAAATCATTACAGCTCCGCTTAAACCATTAAGGCCTGGCTCGGGGCTCGAGGCTCGGCTACAGAGAGGAGGGGAGGAGGACGGGGTGTGGGGGAGGGGGGGCACGGAGACAGGACAGTGAGATGCTCATAAGGCTGATGGACGACTTCCAGTGGAGGAGGACAGACGGAGCATTATGGCGAGATGGAGGAGGGCTGGACGCGGGGAAAGGTTTAAGGTGTGTGGCTGACAAGTGTTTATTAAAGTTTTGCTACTACCGTCAACTTTTTTTTTTTTTGGCTTTTTGCAGAGAGAGTGTGTTTGCAGAATAGTTTTCTTATCAGACATACCCAGCAGACTGAAACAAACAAAAGGTTTTAAAACACTGTTAAAGGGATAGTTCAACATTTTGGCAAATTGGCCCCATAATCCCTATAGTCATAGCAGTAGGTTCGTTACCTTTAATTGTCGGTGCAAGCTATTTTTAGAACGGCGGAGCAGAGCCGTGAGCTGCTCAGAGCTACGCTACGGAGGCTCATGGGATTTCTTGGTTTCCCTCATCAAACTCATCAAATACACAATCCAACAACTCCACAACGCTCTGGTGGACAAGTTGTGACCTGCACATTCACCACGCTATGAGATAATAACACATCGTTACCACACAGAGTTGTTTTAGCGGGAAATACAGAGATTGTTGATGAAAAACTGTCCATGAAGGAAAAATCCCATGAGCCTCCGTCACAACGTCCACCAGAGCTGCATTGTGTATTTCATGAGTTTGCTCACTGAGCAGCTCTCTGCTCCGCCGTTCTAAAAACAGCTTGCACCGACAATTAAAGGTAATGAACCTACTGCTAAAACTATGGGCAATGGGCCAATTTGCCAAAATGTTGAACTATCCCTTTAACTCTGTGGTACCGGTACCGTACCCGCTGGCTGCAGCTCCCAGTTGTCTGATGCTGTCCAGGTCCACCTTGTCCAGGTGCATCTGCTGCACGGCGCTCAGCAGCTTCTTCTGGTGCTCCGGGTTTGTGATGCCGATCTGACAAATAAAAAAAAAACTTTATTAACATGTTTGTGACACGCGTTAAATTCTTCTTCACCTGCATCATAAGCCAGAGGTTTCAAGGTTCAAGGTTACTTTAATGGTACCTGTAGGTATATTGAGTTTACACTGAAGTGAGAACATTAAAGATTTATATACTGTATCTGTACATATATACATGAAATGCCACAAGATGACGTCTTCAAATCGTCTAAAATTCGCTGCTAACATGTATTTAACCTCTCGAACACCTTTCTACAGAGCTCGCTGCCGCCCTCGTCGCTCTCCGGGTCACCTCCGAGGCGACGGAGCCGAGCTGACAGACACACAGATGTTACATACAGTCCTCCCTCTCCCTCTACTCTACCTTCTCCAGGTCGTCCTTCTCCATGGTCAACAGGTAGCTCCAGGTGATGTCATTCTCCTGCAAGAGAAAACATCGCTCAGCAGTTACCGAATCAAAACTTTTTTTTTCTACCGGCGGCTCCTGCCTGACCCCATGCACCGCCGCCGCCACCGCCTTGAAACAGATGTGCCTGCATGAGGCGTTAGAGCGCAGTGACAACAATCTACCTGCACCACATCACATCATTTCCCCAGTTCTCATATATCAGATAGAAACTTAAAGGGATAGTTCACCCTAAATTAAAATTTCACTCATTGTCTACTCACCCCTCATGTCGACTAAGAGCTGTGCAGTGTGCAGCAGCATTTGTCCATATAATGGTTGTGAATGGCGCTCCAAATACCTCCATACTGCTCGTCTGTAATGTCTGTCTTGTATTGAAGCCCCGACATGAGACATTGCTCCGAAAAAAATTAAATAAGTCTATATTTTAAGCTTGTTTGTAGCGGAAGCTCCCAGTGTCTCAGTTCAATGCTCTTCCTGTGTCAGTGCAAATCTTGTGTGCTTTGCAATTTCTCATGTCGAGGCATCAATACTAGAAGGACATTACAGACGAGCAGTATGGAGGTATTTGGATGTTTTTTGGTGTGTCTTTTTGGACGAAGAAAAGTGGTATCCATTCACAACCATCATATGGACAAATAAGGCACGGAGGATTCGGAGGATGAGTAGATAATGAGTGAAATTTGAATTTTGGGTGAACTATCCCTTTAAAAAACAAAAAAACAACCTGCCCTGACCCTTTGCGGTTTAATTCAGGCCGAGCCGATCCCGCACACTACATCTATTATTCAGCTACTGCGTAAAATATGTAAACCAGTCGTCTTGTGACAGGTTTGCTGTCATCCTGTCAGTGATGCAGCTGTGCTCAACATCTGGGACGACTGTACTGTATCTCACCCACAGAGTTATAATACCATACTGACCTGTGTGTAAGCAGCATGATAGCTCTGCTCATCGCTGAGATAAGACGACAGAGGTAAGAAAAAGGCACCGTGCCTACGAAAATACACACACAAACACACACACACACACACACAAAAACTGTGCTCAGGATCTTATTCCAGCATGAAATCAGTACTTACGGTCATTATGTCGGCCAGATAGCCGAGATCGAGGCCGTGTAGGAGGAGCTCAAGGTCATCGAGCTTGGTTGCACTGAGAAAGGGGCAGAGAGTTCACATTCACTCTTTAAAAAAAAAAAAAAAAACACTGACTCATCATTCCTCAGGATAAACCCACGTACCGACCGCAAAGCTGCATGTGTGTGTGTGTGTGTGAATACAGAAACCTCTTCTTGAAGTTCATTCTAATACCTTTTTAAGACTTATTCAAGACTTTCTCAATATTTTTAGTTTGTGATAAAGACTGTAGATCACTATGATGCAACAGAATTCAAAATAGGCTTATATTTATCATGTTGTCTTTTTCTTTTGTTCACCTATGTTTAATAATGAATGCATGAATCTGCAAACTCATACGTTGAATATGTCGGATGCATTGAAATCTGCTCGAGTCCAGTAGGTGTTTGTGAGGACAGGAACTAGACTTAACTATTTGATTTGTGATTTGTATATCTTTTGTCTGTTATATTTGAAAAATAAAAGAGACCTTGATAACAAAAAAAAGAAAGAATTCAAAAGGATAACAAATCAAAGGCAAAGTTTAACAAAAACAAAAACAAAACAACAATCTTCTTTTCTTTTTTATGTATCAGTTCATCATTATTTTTTAATAAAATTAATAAATTCACACACTTTTACAATGTTTTTTAGGACTCAAACTCTTGGACAGCGAATTTATTTTTTTCTTTTCTTTTTATTGCAACTGGATCTGTGTATTATTATTATTATTATTATTATTATTATTTTATTTTGGACTTATGAAAAGGACCCCAGGAGGACTAGCCTGGCGTTTGTGCGTCGGCTAATGGGGATCCTCAATAAACAATAAACAAATCAGAAAAAATACCTTCAAAATTGAAGACTTTATAAAGTCGTGAAAAGACTTTTTAACTTTCCCAAAATTGATTCATCACCTTTTATTCAATTCAGCTTTATTTATAAAGCGCATTTCATGCACAAGGCAGACTCAGTGTGCTTCACAACAGGTCGTTAGAGTAAAAAACTGTTATAAAAAAATCAATTAGAAATCAATGGAACAGTGCAAGTAAACAATCATATATATTTTAATACTTTTCAAGACCCTGCAGATACCCTGTCCAAGTTATTTGTAAATAAAATCAAATGCACAAGCTGCATCATCCACCCTGCAGTAACAATACACATCCCTTCAGGCTCTAAATTAAATCTTTTTGACGTCGCTGTAGGAGAGTCTGGGGCAAAAACAAAACAAAAAAGAGTACATGTCGTTCTCCTTGGACTCAGTGTCACTGAGTTCAAACACATCAGAGTGAAACCGCAGCAGCGTACACACACACGCAGCTTCAGCCTGTTGACTGTTGTTGACACGATGAGCTTCACAAAAACCTTCCAAAATATGTGAAACACGTCCAGTAGGGTTTTTTCTTTTTTTTTTTATAGCTTCTCTGCTGCGGCCGACACGAGAGAGAAAGACAACAGTGATTGTTTACAGGATTACAGGTTGTAATTCCTGGTGCCAGACCAGATGCTGAGAAACTGAACAACAATGTTTCTGGCTGATGATAATTGCCGAGCGGACTAAACATTCACGGACAAAGACGTTTGTTATTGTTTACGTCTGGTTGAGCAATGCTTCAACTGAGAACACCTGCTGCTGCTGCTGCTGCTGCTGCTGCACAGGCACGGAGCAGCGGCCGGCCAGCAGGGGGCGACAGACACACACAGGCTGCAGCCACGACACCATTTACTGGGTTTGAGCCGAACCAACGGAGAAAAACTGTGACACTGATGTCGTCTTACCTCTCCATAGACGATGGATGTTCAGGGTTTGTCTTGATGAGACTCAAGGGCTCCACAGACGAGATGTGAGAGGACGAGGCCAGGATCCTTATGATCTGTGGACACACAAACACACGCCCAAAATCTTCATCAGTGCTCAAGTCACAAAGCTCACCAGTCAGGTTTCACCACATCTAGACGACAAAGTTGTCTTTTTACAGAATCAAATCATTATTTATCAAAACAGCATTACAAAGTGCTTCACAATGATTTGCAGAAGCCCTAAAAACTTAACTAAACAACAACCACAACAAAATATAAATGCAAAGGATAAATTTTACCCAGTGCAACATCACAAAAATCGAGCAAAATTCCAATAAAGCAAGGATTAATACAAGAATAGGAGGAATAATAATAGATTAAAAAACAAATAGGAAGCCTGAATAAAGACATTAAGGTCTTAAAGTGTTTCCTGATTTCATATCAATTTGTGGCATATCCTAATGTAGAGCCGTTACAGTAATCTAACCATGACGAGGAGGTTTTTTGTGTCATTAAAACATAGCAGTGTTTTTATTCTTGCAATTTTTTTAGCACAGGATAGAGATTTTCTGGACCAATGTGAAGGTGAAGCACTCGAGTCCAAAACAAATTTCCCCAGGGGAGAAAATATAAATATTCTCTAATCTCTTCTGCAGAGGAAATCAGTGAAGTTTTGTCTGAAAGTTTTGCATCCTCTCGTTCCACACCGACCTGTGGGTGTTTGAAGGTCTGTGCCAGGTTCGCGGGGCTCTGGCCACTCGTGGTCCTGATGGTTTTGTCGGCTCCGAGCTCCAGGAGCTTCAGCACCGCCTTCTCTTTGCCGAACTGCACAGCGATGGACAAAGCCTGACAGAAAATAAACAACACAGACACAAAGTGAAAAATGTATAAATGAAAATGATTGAATGACTCCTGAAGAAAAAACAAAAAACAAAATACACAACACACCGTGTATCCATTGGTGTCCTGGGCGTTGAGGTTTGCTCCCCGGGAGGAGAGCAGGTTGATGACCTTACTGTGGCCCTCCCTGGCCGCCAACATCAGGCAGGTCATCTGTGATCTAAAAAAATGATTAGAGACAGGAAGAAGAATAAAAATTTAGGACGATGATGAGATGCAAAGAAGTACGACGAGGCAGGAGCGACAGGAAAAGCACAGAGAAACCACAAGGGTGCAGCAAACACCATGCAATCCTGTGACACCACCACTGTTTCCTAAAAGGCATCCACGTTAGTTATGGAGTCTCATTCATCATCATAATTACTGTTTAAATACAACCATTTAATTAATAAAATAATTTATTCCTTTATCTATATAGCACCTTTTAAAAATAAAAGACTCACAAAGTGCTTTTACATAAAGACAAAAACATACAGACAGGACAGGAGACATAATAAAACAGAGGTATAAGCACTAAAACATAAAACACAGAACTAGATAAGAAAGAATTAAAACAAATAAAAGGCACATTATGTTAAAAATAATAAGAAGCAGTTGAATAAAAATAAGACAAAAAACCAATAAAAGGAAATAAAAACAACAGAAACAGATAAAAACATAACATTTAGGGATAAAACAATAAACAATAATGATAAATAAAAGGCATACAAACAGGAAATAAAAGCAATAAGAGATGTAATAGAATAAAGATGATAGAAAACAAACAAACATGCTGATGAAATGGATCAATAGTTGTTATTTAAATAGATTTAAATCCGCATAGACTCTGATTTGTCACCATAGAAACTATGTATTTGTAAAAAAAAATGTGCTTTTTCCACTTCCTTTATTTCTACTGTTGGTGATCGCTTCATTTTAAAAGT
Source organism: Decapterus maruadsi (assembly GCA_030347415.2). Taxonomy (NCBI): domain Eukaryota; kingdom Metazoa; phylum Chordata; class Actinopteri; order Carangiformes; family Carangidae; genus Decapterus; species Decapterus maruadsi. Next base: position 26,842,853 of record CM064893.1, on the reverse strand, counting down.
CAAATACGTGAGAATTTAAACCTTGAAACTCCATAAAAACTAAAACCAGTCGTCGTGATCGTTATGCCAGTGCTCACACATCACCTAAATCTCCCTTTGCATTTTACATTACAGCCAAATGTAAAGTCTAGACAGAGCAGAGGAGTTTCCCTTAGAGCCCTAGAATAAAGACAGAGCATCGTTTAAAAAGGTCACACAGTCCTAAACTCACTATTGTGAAATCAAAGACCGGGTTTTGACAACTTTGACCTTCGCCGCTCATGTGTTTGCTTGAGTCGGAACGAGGGCTGAATATAAATAAACCTCTGACTCAAACACTGAGGCTGAGAAAAATACATCAATCCAAAGAGATGGGAACGTCTACGAGTCAATTCATCACTACTATTACTTTGAACGGTTTGTCCGTGTGAGAGAGACAGAGAAGGGTAATCCATAACGCCCATAATGGACATGCAAACAAAAGAGAAGGAATGTGTGTTATCACTCTGAAAATTGATTTACAGGCTTTTAAATCCATGGACAAACACTGGATGGCTGCGAAACCATACCATAATATGCTGTTACTAATCCAGTGAAATGAATCTCTGATAAAACAAAATACTTAAACACACACTGTAAAATCCAGAAATCCCTTCCATCTACAACCAAAATAAGAAAACGCTGCTTAAAGGGATAGTTCAACATTTTGGCAAATTGGCCCATTGCCATAATCCCTATAGTCATAACAGTAGGTTCGTTACCTTTAATTGTCAGTGCAAGATATTTTTAGAACGGCGGAGCAGAGCCGTGAGCTGCTCAGAGCTACGCAACAGAGGCTCATGGGATTTCTTGGTTTCCCTCATCAAACTCATCAAATACACAATCCAACAACTCCACAACGCTCTGGTGGACAAGTTGTGACCTGCACATTCACCACGCTATGAGATAATAACACAACGTTACCACACAGAGTTGTTTTAGAGGTAAATTCATGCAAATTAGCTGATGTGTGTTGCCTTCAGGGACAGTTTTTCATCAACAGTCTCTGTATTTACCTCTAAAACAACTCTGTTTCGTAACGTTGTGTTATTATCTCATAGCGTGGTGAATGTGCAGGTCACAACTTGTCCACCAGAGCGTTGTGGAGTTGTTGGATTGTGTAATTGATGAGTTTGATGAGGGAAACCAAGAAATCCCATTTGCCTCCGTAGCGTAGCTCTGAGCAGCTCACGGCTCTGCTCCACTGTTCTAAAAAATATCTTGCACCGACAATTAAAGGTAATGAACCTACTGCTATGACTATAGGAATTATGGTGATGGGCCAATTTGCCAAAATGTTGAACTATCCCTTTAAGGTTATGGCCGTACTTTGTTTTGTTTTTTTGCTTTGTCATCCTAAATTGAGACACATTGATTTAATCTCTATTTATATAACGTCGACTTTTGTACCGATGAACGACCTCCTGGACGGAGGGTGTGTTTGTTTAACAGGTGTGAATCTGTGAATAACGTCTGCAGCTCCGTCTTCCTTTGAATACGTTGGAAGAAATAAAAAGTTAATGTTCGATGTGAACTTAAACAAACGAACCGATGACTAAGACAAAGTGTGTGTGTCTGTGTGTGTGTGTGTGTGTGCCATTTCCTCCTCACACACTTCCTCTTTGACCCATGAGAACAGGTTAAAGCCACATTATTCATTTCTGTTTTTCACATCTCCTCTATTTTCCCAAGCGTGGTTTTTACTGCGATGGCAGGTACCAAGGTCACTCACATACTGTTTTACTGTGGTATTGTGTAGTTGTGTGTGTGTATATATGTGTGTGTGTCCTTCAGAGTGTGTGTGTGTGTGTGTGTGTGAGCTTTGGCAGGTTCCCAAACACACAGCTGATCGATACGCAGACAATTCAGCGTAAACGTCTTTCCTGGTGTCAGGGCTGCAAGAAGGATGACTTCCAAAAAAAAAAGATAAAAAGAAAAACCTACCTGTGCCCAGTTGCACACGCACAACTATTCTTCTTCATTTCATGCTCAGATAATAAACCTGACACCGACCGATGGTTTTTCTGATCACGTTTGTCACACGCGGATGTCGACGCCAAGAATTTCGTAGTCGCAGTAATTTGTGTTTTCACGCGTCACAAGTCTTCACGCGCCATGTGGAAGCCAATATCGACGCTCAGGTGTCTGAACTCTCAGGTTACTACGAACCACAGGAGCGTAATTACCCTCGTTAAAGTGTGTCACTGTTGATTGTTAAATAACGCAACATTGCAATTTCATATCTTATTAAAATCTTGTGCCTGTGGAAGATTACTGGTCTGTGACAAACTATTTCCTCAATATTGCTTTGTCTTGTTTTGTTTTTTCTTGATCTGATTCCTTAATCTCCTTATATTTTAATATTTCTCTTGATGTTGTTTTGTTTGATGATGATGAGACACCAACCTGTCAATGAGACTGGAGGTGGAAAATCTGCCACTGGCTGTAATCTCAAACATATTTACTGTACATGTGAATATCCATTAATATGTGCTAGTATGTCCCATTTAAAATAAAGTCATTTTTGTAAAATTAAACTGTTGTAATGTACTGGTATCGGATCGAGTGCATGAGTTTGCATCTTTGTTTTGGCTTATAAAAGAAAATAAAAGTCATTGCATTTTCTAATATTAATGTGGATGATCCAAGTATCTGTATCGTATCGGTTTGAAAAAAAGTGGTATCGGGACATCCCATTTTTTGTTAATGGGTTTCCAGTCTCATTTAATGTGGATGAATCTGCATTACACAATAAATATACCGTTTTGTCTTTATAGTTTTTATTATTATTTAGTGGTCGTCTCGACCAGCATTTCCTAGTTTCGATCTTCCGGACGCTGCCCGGCGGGTCATGGGAATAACGCTGCCGGATCGCTAGTTGGCATCGTTTATGGTCGGAACTACGACGGTATCTGATCAACCTCAAACCTCAGACTTTCGTTCTTGATTAATGAAAACACTCTTGGCAAATGCTTTCACTTTCGTCCGTTTTGCGCCGGTCTCCGAAAGTCCTCGTAGTCACTTTAAGTTCGATTGCAAGTGAGTACCGGTTCTGGTTCTGGTTGAGTTTCCATTATTTTCTGGTTTGAAGACTGACAGTAAAGAGGGAGAGACAAGGAACGGCAGCCAAATAAGGTGCTGATCCTGAACAGCCACTAAGTACACAGGTTGAGCTCAACAGGTCTGAGATCAACCTGAGAAGCAAAAAGAAAGTATAGAAGTATCTAAAATCTGTGCAAATAAAATATAAAAGAAACCATACAGTATAAATGTGCACATTCACCTACCTCAAAAAATAGCCCAGAAATAACAGTCAATGTCATAGTAATGTCATGGTTTTCATAAAGGCAAAAGATTACACATGCTTTTCATGCTTTGAATGTTTTGGGAAAGGCCAGAATTTTTGCAATGGGCTGTTATTTCTGGAATACTTCTACGCAATCAATCTTTATTTCTCGACATTACTATGAAATTGACCGTTATTTCTAGGCTATTTCTAGACATTATGACGCTATTAATTGTCATTTCTTGACATTATCACATGATTAGCTGCCTGTAAATTAAAGGGCTACCAAAATATAGAGTATATATAAATAAATCAGAGAAAGAAAAGGACACATATTTTCTATTATAATATTTGCTGGTCAGTCCTTGACCCGGCCGAGGCCTACGGACCCTTGGTCATAACTGGCCACAGCTGTCCAGATGCAAATGTTTCTGGAGCAACTCACACACAAACTTAGATGTTTTGACCTGGACATTCACCATGTGTTCACTGAACAGCTCACGTCTCTGCCCTGCTGATTGCAAAACAACATGCATCGATAATTAAAAGGTACATAATGAACCTACTGCTATGACTAATAGGGTTATAGGGCTATAGTTATGGCAAATGTTGAACTATCCCTTTAAAGATGAGACACTCTTTTGCAATATTTTAAGCAATACCAGTGTATTATTCTGTTTTTCCACAGTTTTCTAGGCTATTTCTAGACATTATGACGTTATTAATTGTCATTTCTTGACATTATCACATGATTAGCTGCCTGTAAATTAAAGGGTTACCAAAATATAAGAACCATGAGCAACAACACGGAGACAGCAGATAAAAACCATCCAGATGGCTCTGATTGAGGAGGGGGGGGCAGTGGGGACAGTAGATCGCCACTTTGGATGATGATGAGACACTCAATAACTCCAGAAAACCAACATGATGATGCTGATGATGATGATGATGTTGATGTGAGTGCATCAGAAGGAAGGGGACAGATGGAGAGAGCGGTCGGCCGCTGCGCTGCACGGCGCTCCTGCAGGACTTTGAGGGACGACAGAGAAATGCTTGTTTACACTGAGACAGAGGGACGAGCAGCTGGTGTTAATCACCGCTTTGATATTCAGACGTAAGAGGCGATGAGGAGGTTTATCCTCCGCACCCACATGAACCCCATGTTCGTCTCTCTTGCTCCTCCTCCTCCTCCTCCTCTCATCATCTGCATCCTTCTGCCTCTTGTTACCCTCGCTTCAAATATTTTGTCTGGGGAAGGAACCAATCAATTTCCTATAACGCTGTAGCGTGTCGGCGAGTGTCGTCAGGGCCGGCGTGTGTCGTGAGTGCAGTGGCACGCTGGCAGTGACAGAGCGGCAGGGGATTAGGGGAAGGTAAACAACAAAAGCCACTGGTGGTGGTAGTGGGAGGCATGGAGGATGGGTCCTCTCTTTGACACAGCAGAAATCCACAGATGGAAACAGTAAAACGTGTTTCCACAGTGACCTCGCTTCATTCTTGTCCATGACATGGAATTTTTTTTATGTTCCTTCACCAAGAGGAAACCAGATTAAAAAACCTGATTGCTGAAATGCCTGATGGGTCACGAACTTCCTCCTTATGGTGATTTCATTTTAATCTTATTTCCACCGATGCAAATGTTTCTGGAGCAACTCACACACAAACTTAGGTGCAAACAGTGGCATCATGCAAAAGTTTGGGCGATTTCTGTTAATGTGAACAGTTTAGCAAGTGGAAGTGAAATGATCTCCAAAAAGGCATTAAGTTAAACATCTAACACTTGCAATATTTTAAAGGGATAGTTCAACATTTTGGCAAATTCTTACCTTTAATTATCGGTGCATGTTGTTTTGAGATCGGAGGGGCAGAGACGTGAGCTGCTAAGTGAACGGTACAGGATCCTGTCCCTCATTAAACTCATCAAATGCACAATCCAACAACTCCAAAACGCTCTGGTGGACAAGTTGTGACCTGCACATTCACCGTTTGTTCACTGAACAGCTCACGTCTCTGCCCCGCTGATCTCAAAACAACATGCACCGATAATTAAAAGGTACATAATGAACCTACTGCTATGACTAATAGGGGTTATGGCAAATGTTGAACTATCCCTTTAAAGGTGAGACACTCTTTTGCAATATTTATGCAATACAAGTGTATTATTGTTGTTTTTCTACAGTTTCAGAGTGAAAAAGGGAAACAAAGCAGCAGCAGGAGACTTGAGCTCTCAGATAACTTTGACCGAGGTATCAAACAAGATATTTACTGTTTACACACTGTGATGTTTTGTGTCTGGGGCGATTAGGGATAACGAGTAGATCTAATAGAGAGCTAGCTTTTCCCCAGATGTTCTTGTTTGTTTTCTTTTTTATGTTTCCTTTGCCATTAGCAATGGCCAGACTGTGTTTCTCTACATTTAACCCATGTTTGAAGCCAAGCAAGGCAGAAAATCCTCTTTTGGCTTCAAGGTGGCTGTTAGAAGAACGCCTACAGTAACATCTATTTAGACAGGGTAAGGAGTAGGGATGGGTATCGTTTGCATTTTCATCGATTCCGATTCCTATTTCGATTCCTCATTTCGAGGTTTTTTCGATTGTTTTGTTTTATTATTTTAAATAAATAGATATATCCACTTGTCTGCTCATCTGTTTTTTATGTGATTTAAGGAAAAGTTTTTGGAACTTTCTTGTCAAAATTATTGAGAACCAATATGACTGAACAGGAAAAGGCTATAGGGTTTTAATTTGAAGGGCCATATACAGGAAGTGTGACTATACAACTAGACATGTCAGCTTTGTTGTTGTTGTTATTCCACCATTTGATTTAAACTTTTACGTTGTTCCAGATTTCATTTTGGAGAATAGGATGTCACTGCTGTTTTCGGGTTTTAGCGATTAGCGGGTGCTTGAGTCCTGTCCAAATGAGTCTCACAAATCAAAAGCATGATCCTCGGTTGCAGTCAGAGTGGCGTGTCCACGCCACCAACCCACTCAGTCACTTCCCTCTTCATCTACTGTGTGTTTATCGGTGATAAACGGGCAGACTGCCGGTAGTAACGGTAAAACCAGAGCAGCGTGTTGATTGAATTTGTCGGACTCGAGCATTAATTAATTAATTCACAACCCGTCGCGGGGAAAAAAAGGAAAAATGCCATAACAGGACACTGGTTATGAGACAGTTAACTGATAACATTAATCACCGTTCATCAGCTGTGTGACGTGTGTGTGAGTGACTGCCAGGAACCGAAATAAAGAACCGAAATGCGCATTTTTAAACGATTGTTGAATTTTGGCGTTTCGATTCCGGTTCCAGAATCGGAACCGGATTTCGGGACCCATCCCTAGTAAGGAGTATTTCAATACTTAGCTGTAGTGTAAAGTTTTATGTCGCCTTATGTAGGTTTTTTGTCGTTTTGTTTTCCCTTTTTTTTTTTAAATTTTATATCCCAGTACACTGTTTTATGTGATTTAATGTAAGTTTTTGTTGACTTGTCTTGTCTTATTGATGTCATGATTGTAAATGTATATTTTAAATGTGCTATTTTTAAATGTGGATCCCAGTAATAAGTCAAATATACAACTATTGTGGAATTTCTATTCCAGCATGTGATTCAAACTACCGTAATTCTACATTTCAATAGGATTTTACCTTTTTATTTTGCACGGTTGGACCTACAAATGACCAAAAACAAAAACCATTCTTACTGGGTTTCATCCAAGTGTGTCCAAAAGCTCCCAGCCAGCCGTTACACTGTGTGTGTGTGTGTTTGTTTGTCTGTCTGCCTGATACCCGTCTGTACATGCACATGCCATAACAGGACATTCCAAATAAAACACACAAATACACTCGGTATGGAGCGCTGTGGTGCATAATGCTACCACATGGCAGCTAACCATAACGAGAGCCATCAAAGGGAATTGGCTCCAGCCCCCCCTCCTCCCCCCTCCCTCCCTGTTTAAATCAAGTCTGGAGTGTTTTTACTCGGCGTGCATCAATGGGGGTGTGACAGCACATACTGTGATGAAAATCCCATAAACATCATGAACCTGAAACACATCTGTAACCCCCCCCCCTCCCCCCTCACCTGTCTGTCATGTTGATATCAGCGTTTCTGGACAGCAGAAGCTCCACACAGCGAGCCACTTTGTCTTCACTGGCGGCCGCCGTGCAGCTGGCCATGAGCACCGTCCAGTTATCTGTGGATGGGGAGACATCGGTCTGAGTCTGAGTCAAAACTTCACAGTGTTATCATCATGCAAAAGTTTGGGCACCCCTGGTTAAAATGTCTGTTAATGTGAACAATAAAGCAAGTGGAAGATGAAATGATCTCCAAAAGACAGAAAGTTAAAGTTGCAATACCAGTGTATCACTTTTATTTTTCTACAGTTTTAGAGTGAAAAGGGGGAAACAAAGCAGCAGCCTGCAAAATAATGGGAACCCCAGGAGACTATCAGACAAGACGTTTACTATTTACACACTGTGATGGTTTCCAAAAGGGGGTGGCTACTAGGTACTAACTATGCAATACTTTGTTGCTTTTTCCTTTTCAGTTGATTTGAAAAGGTGAAAGAAAAAATATATACAGTATATATTATATAAAATGTAAAAGGTAATGTGTCCTCTGTAACTTTATGTCTTTTGGAGATCATTTCATTTTCCTCTTGCTGAACTGTTCACATTAACAGACAAAAACAAAAAAAAGATACAACCTAGACCTACAGTAGATGCTATAAATGATCTCTACTTGGGAATTAAGATGAATTTTCTGGCTGGAAAATCATCAAATCATTGTTTTGATAGTGTAGCTGCATCATAATCAAGAGGAAGCATTAAGGATTCAGACAATGTAGTGTAGTAGTGTTTTTAGTTATGGATCCCGATTAGCTGATGTCATAGCACTCAACTAGTCAACTGGGGTTCCTATTCAATATGCAAAACAAAATATACATTACAGCATTAGATCACATATAAAATAGCATTCACTATAAAATAAAATCCTAATAGTCAGAGTTTAAAGTGCAATCCTTTCCTGCAGCATGGAGACACATTTACTACTGGTGCACAATATAGTTTTTGATTTACACTTTGATATATTGCACAAACGGGCTGGGCCTGTCATAACTTTTGTTCTGTTTACATTTTTATTGCTTTTTTTTTTCCAGAAGAGGAAAACCTGTAATTGTTCTCTATCTTAATCAGTTTGTTACTGTTGAAAGCAACAACATTCCTTCAGATATAAGGACCTTTTATCATTATTGTATTATATAATATTTCCTTTTCCATGTTTTGTAGGTGAATATGTTCAAACAGGAAGTGAAACCTCTGTCTTTGCATCACAGAGGTCTCATTCGTGTAATTACTCTGTTCTGCAGAACAATTTAAAGGTGAAAGTTGAACCCAGTGCATCGTGCTATCTTTTAAGAAAAAAAAAGAAGAAAAGAAGAGATAAAGCCTAGATGAGGACGTGGTGATGGAGATGGATAGCCGTTTATCTGGCATCAGGAAGTGTGGCGGCCTTTACAGGACCGAGTGACTTCAGAGGAATCGTCTCCTTATCTCATCCTGATAAAAACCGGGATGCAGGGCAACGCTCTCCGTTCCTGTTTTGTTCCGCCAGTGAGCGAATCCCCTCAGCCTGTGTGTATCATGGTGTGTATCTAACGCCGTGTGTGTGTATGTGTGTGTGCATGTATACCTAGGCTGCTACATCTGCATGTGGGTTCCTGTGGCTGTTGTGCATGTTTGGCTCTACATCCACGTGCAAATGTGTGTGTGTTTATATTATGTGTGTGTGGGTGTAAACCAGACTGCCTGGTTTGCGTCTACGCAGGACTGGAGTAAATAAATCTGAGGCCCTGAGAATCGGTGAGAGTCTATGACAGCAGCAGCGGCGGCGGTGGTGGTGGTGGCGGCGGCGGCGGCGGCATGGCGACCGTTATCAATCACTCTCACATTCCTGCAGCTCGGGCCCGGCTGCTTGGACCAACGCCACCAGGACGTGACCACACGTCATCCTCCTGTTTAATTGTTTCCTTCATCTGCCTCGAGCATCAGATGCCGAGACCATGTGAAATCAGTCACTCACACACACACACACACACACAGACACACACACACACACACTCGACATTCTGGACTGAGAATTAATTGACATCAGATATCAACAGCATGACTGGTCCAATGGCTCCAAACCAGGTCTGGGGACTCTGAGGGGCCACGGGAGGGAGGGGGTTTCTATTGTAGTGGATAATTAATAAAACCCAGGGACAAGCAGTCGTCTCAACATCACGTATCGTTGCTGCAGCAGAGACTGTGACCTTACGACCTTACGGACCAGAAGTCACGGGGTTTTGTGGAGGTTTTGAGGAAGCTCCTCGTTTTATCTTTACGCTGCTTTTTATTTTATTGCATCACGTGTTCTACGCTGTAATTTATTCTTTGTATCATGTTCTCATGCTGTATTTATTATGTGAATGTTCATGTTGATTCTACTGTACTGTATGTACCGTCATTTCAGGACTATTGAGTGCACCTGAATATAAGCCGCACCACCTAAATTTTAAAAGAAAATACATATATAGGCTGCACTGGAATATAAGCAGCAGGTTTTCATGTTGTAATATGAGATATTTACACAGAAAGACAGTAGGGAACTATGCAAGTCTGCTCGCTTTTCCGCTGTTGTGGTTTCACTCCTCTCATCATGTGCATTTGTTGACAACAAAGCCGACAAAAAAATCAATAAATGGAGCAACCGGATAACGTTACGTAACATATACGATGTTACAGCGTGTGCGTTTGTGTAGTCTTAACCATCATGAACAAAAGATTACAGGTTACGGAGCGTGTTTGTATCGCGGTGCAGCAGAGTCGAGGGGCGGCGGCCAGGTACTACACTGATGTTACAAGGTTGGTTTTCAGCCGTGAGACGCCAGGTGGAAGACAGAGAGCCTCTGTTGTCACTGGTAACAAGTCACAAGTCATGCAGTTGACAATCACAATTACTCCAGAGCTTTTTAATTAAGGTAAAAATGCAGCATAGCCACGGCAGAAATCCTGCTTAAGACATGCTTTCTTTCAAAATGTGCCTGAAAATCGGCAGTACGGCACCAACACGGCATCAACACGGCGCCAACACAACAGTAACATGCCTGGTTAGAAAATAAAACACTGCACCAAAACTCAAAACTAGTGCAAACTACTTGTAAACGACAACTTCCGGTGTCAGATTATGAAAAAGACGTTTGTTTTTGTTTTTTTGTTTCTGTCTTCTAGTGATTTCATTTTTGTTAGATCAAATAGAACATGCAAAAGTTATTTGCTCTTTGACAATTAAAAAAGAAAAGACGTGTATTTCAAAAAGAAAATCAATCAAACCAATCATCCAAAAAAAAAAAATTCCAGTGACCAAAAGATACAGTAACCATCGTCGGGAATGTTTTCTGAGTCAACACAACAAGGGACTTTAATGTACTTGTTTTGTTAAAGTTAAAAGACTGTACAGCAGCTATTTATTCTCTTGTTCTTACAGCTGACTTTAGTGGAAATATTCCTCTGACCACACACTGACTGACTCAGTGTGATGATCATTAAAGCATTATAACCTCCTCTCCAAATTAGACATTCCTTCCCAACAGCCAAACGCTTGATGTTTCTGGGAGATCCTGTAACGACATTTCCCAACAGGATTCATGGTTTTGATGTGTGTGTGTGTGTGTGTGAGAGACTGCAGACCTCTTAATAAAGAAGAGTTCTTCCCCCCGTTGCTTGTTTTTATCCAGACCCGACCTCGATCCAACAGATGCCTTCAATTTTTCTCGCTTTGAGAGAGATGAGGTTGCAGTGTGCAAGAACTAAAAACAACTCAATGGATAAGAAGTGTGTTTCTGCACGAGTTCCTCTTTGGCGTCATCACCATTAAGTAATGTCAGATGAAGGAACCAATCGGTCCCCCAGACTTTGGCTGCATGCAGCAGGTGAGGAAATTGAAAAAAGGTGCCACAGTCGGTTTAGGGAACGCAACAGGGACCATCAGGAGGATTAGGTATGGCTGTTTCATATCCAAGTCTGTGACGGTGTTGCCTAATCACACTATTGTTGCCCTGGTTTGTATTTTTTTTTCCCCGAATGGTGGTGGCGGCGGGTGAGAGATCACAGAGAGGTCAGTGGAGCCTCCTGAACTCACCAGCAGACAGGCAACGGTATGAATTCAGCTTGTGCTTTGTTTTCTATTCTATTGGACTGACCTTTACTGAAGTTGGCTCTGGCGCCTCGGTCCAGTAGCAGTTTGGCCAGGTCGTAGTTCGCCACACTCACAGCGCACATGAGAGGCGTCCAACCAAAACCAAGACGGGTCTCCACGTCCATGCCTGCCCACACCGAAGGGATCAAATGAAAAGAAGCAATGAAATGATTATATAGAAACTTAAATCTGTGCCTTATCCCCCTTTAAGTGCTGCTCACACATACACACATCAATCTTTCTTCACTATGTTTTTCCTTTACTCCTTCAAGCCTGCAAAACAATTTAACACAAAGCAAAAACTGACTAACTCCACTGTTTTTGGATCTACAATGTTGATCGACCATTTGGGCTACATTAATGTATGCATTTTTATGTTAGTATTGTATGCAAAAGATAGAGGATACTTAATCACAGAAAAGTTAATTAAAAATAATCAATCACACTCTTAATTGAGCTGGCTTTAAAAGTTGTGCAACTTGCCATTATCCAACAGCTGGGCAACAGCCTCCGTGTCTCCAACACTTATGGCTTTTTTCAGCAGAGACACATTGTCTTCTGGTACGACAGCATCGGCATTCTGGGAAAAACAAGGTGAGAATCAGTGGAAACTTACCAAAAGTTTGTGTATGTTTGGAGATATGCTGTTATGGACATGGGAGAACTATAAAGTACAAATAAATCCTACAATTAGGTGTGAACAGTGAGTTTAGATGAGAAAGCAATGAGGATAGTATCTCTTCATTTACAGTTTTGACCAACAGTACTTCAAATCCAAACTACAAACTAATATACTATAGGTACAGTAATCAGTCTTGACTGTGTTTATGTAGTGTAGCTATCTGACTAAGAAAAGAGCCATATGAATAAGGCAAGCAAAAAATAACTATGGCCAGGTGCAATATTCAAATCATAAGAGCTTCTTCTTTTTTTTTGCATGCAGCCCTACAATAAAACATTATAGGCCTAAATATTATTAGTAGTAAATATTGATTGTGTACAATGTACTTGTTTTATCAGATTCATTAGAAAGAAACAGCAATGTTTAGATATCAAATTAAATTTCCAAGTCACACTTCATTGAATAAAGCAGAGAAATAACTAGTATGGCTATAAATACGAAACACTAAATAAAAGAGAAGAATACGTTGTTTGTTTATCAGTATTGTTTAGCTAGATAGCAAACATTGAAAGCCAGCATACCTAAAGATTAGATGTTACACATTTAGTTTGAGGTAAAGTAAAGGCATTATCTTATCACTTTTACCTTATGTGCGCTCTATTGTGTACATTTTTCGCCACTGCGCCATGAATTGCCAATGAACGACAACGTAGGCTGAAAAAGAGCGGGTTTAACCCCATCTCCACTTATTCGAAAATCCACTAAGTACTATCACTAAATACCTTTTCAATGTTATGATTAGCTAGCGAGCGCAGCTGCTAGCTAACGTCGTTGCCCATGAATTCTAATGTCAGTCGTTTGAACCGGTTTTTAGAAGCAAAAAAAATTGGAGGGATGTTTTACTTTCTCCTTGATGTGAGAAGACTTTTTCTTTTTCTCCGGACCACAGTCGATAGCCCACTCGTCATCGCTGACTTCGCTTTCCTCTCCAGCCGGGAAGGAGTAATCCATGTAGCTGCCCATGTTTTCTCGGACTCAGCTCGGTAACAACGTTCGAGAAGCGGCGGCGGCAGGTGAAGACGGTGACGTCACAGTGCGTGCGTCAAACCACCGGCGTGATTTACGGATTTACGTATGTTCAATCGGTGCGTCCGTAACCTCAGTTACATTACCCACCTGTCAAAAACCGGTTTACAGAACTAACTAATTAACGATAAAGCTGAACCTCACTGAGGTGGTGAGATAAATTCAGGTTTATATTGCAAAAAAAAACAACAACACACATAAATAATTCGTGTTTTCCTGTTTTCGTCTGCACGTTTGTAACCGTTAGCTACTCGTCAGTAACGGTAGCGGTTTAGCTAAAATAAGCTAACGTTAGCCCAAAGTAGTAATAGACATATTTCTACATTTTCTGCAAAAACTAAATAGGCTATGATGTATCTGGGGTTGAGCGTAGGGGGCAAGTTGAGCCACCCCTAGGAAACCATAAGGAAAATTGAGCACCTGGCCAAATATTTAGGAGGAAGGCATCATTTCATTTCATGGAGTCTGTGAAGGTAAGAATCCACCAAAAACTATTTTTCACTCTCTAAAGTGAGTTTGGTCGGTCATATATTTCATTACAATTGTGTTTGGACCAAAATAGATCATTATCAATTTGTTTATACGTGAGTAGTAGGGACAACACTTTGGGCAATCAAAATGTTTACACTCTGTTTGTAGTGATGCACAACATCCTGAAATACAGTATGCAGATATATTAGTTAGCAGCAAAACTATAATTGTCTTGATCCTGAAGTGATCCTGAATGAAAAGTGACTCATCTTACCCACTCTCCCCATGCTATTTTTAAAATAACTACATAATTACGTAGCACTAGCATATTTTTCTGTCAATGCTTGTATTTCTGAATCTTCTGTGATTTTATCCACAGTCTACACAGTTCACAGTTTATCCATAGTCTACCATACAGGTGTTAAATACAAGTGTTACGAATAAACTGGCAGCTGAGTGTGTCTTATGTCTTATGAGGCCAGACTCTCATCTGACTGCAGAGGACAACATGTCCAGTAGAGGTCACTCTTCCTCTGGACAAGCCTCATTATAACTTTTCTGTCTGAGGCTCTGAGCAATAATAATGACTCCAAAGTTCAGCAAATACCAAAACAACCAACAAGTATCTGGGTTCATTTTTTTCTTCTTCATCTCTTACAACTCAGACTATGTTTTTTTAGCTCTCTTTTTCACTCACAAAAAAAAATGCCAGGAAGCAACAATTAGAGACACATAAATGAGTTCAGTCCGTCACTGGCCCAGCTGTTGCTCAGATTTAGGAAAACTATTCCAGCTTTGTATAAGCAGAGATTGATTGTCACTTTGACTCAAACAAGCTGTATAATATTCAGATTACTTTTATTTTACTTTTAAGCGTTATTGTTGGTTTACATTATAAAGTAACACGCAAAAACTTTTAGAAAACACTTTCAATAGCATTTCCACAAGAGAATTTGACTTGCATTGTTTAAACTTCTTTCATTCATGCATTGCAGATTTGACATTCCTGCTCTATTTGTCACTTTACTGTAACTTAAATTAAGGTAATCATAAATGAATGACAGATTTATGTGCACATAGTTTTGGAGGGAATCAATCAGACCTAGTATAATTCACAGCTAATAGTGGCTAATAACCCCTCTGTATAGGATAAATGCAGCCCTATTAGCAGGACTGATGATACTTATGACTTTTCATTAGTTCATAATAACTTGAATCTAAGAGGTGTTGTTTTTGTAAATGTTGACTGTGACTCTGTGTCCTCTGGAGTTTCAGATTTCTGTTTTGGCTGACGAGAGTAAAACCTGTTGTCGTCTTCTGCTATTGAAGATTGAACCTCCTCTCATTCAGAGAAGCTTTTCCCCTCAGCGCAGCTATAAAGAGTGGTTATCTGAGCAACCATAGCAGCTCCAACATGTCTGACCATCCTCATACAACCTAGAGGGCTGCTGGTTTGATCTCCACATGTTTTTGTTCTTGGCTGTTTTGGCAGATGTTTGTTCAACATGACACTGAAGCTCCTAACTGTCCATTGCACCACTGATGAGATAACTGCATGGATAAGCAGGTACACATGCTATAAAGTGGCAATCACAAATTTACTCACTCCTGATGTTGCAATACTGACAAATCAAAGAGTGAGTCACCACATCCTCACATTTTTTTTGAATTTTTTTTTATCACTGTTCTCTTGAGGAATGTCTGGAGGTTTTGATCCTCCCTGCTCCTGAAACTGTGCGTAACCTGAAACTGATAACGAAGGTTTCAAGTTCATGTAGAACTGTTTCTACTGTTTTGTTTTGTTTTGTTTTTTTGTGAATGATAGGAAGACAGCTGAGTGGAGAGAAATAAAAAGCCACAGGAAAATGCAGTCTTCTTACAACAGCAGCAGCAATGCCTGCAATCACTTTAATCTCTGTTATAGTAGTAAAAAATAGTTTTATACTTAAGTGTTACAGTTTCTGCATAATGCATGAGAGGAAATTGGAAGAAATTCCACTTTATTTTGCTTTTGCAATTTGCAAAATATGTGTTTTTATTGTTTCTTTTTGCCCTAATTTAAAATGAGGGTAAATATATTGAATTTTTCCATATGCAAATCAATACTTTACAAGGAATTGGGGAACAAAATAGTTGACATACTTCCATATGGATACTAATCCCTGGACTGCATTGTTCCCTACATTACCTGGCGCTGTGTATGGATCAATATGTGGCCTCATTGGTGGAACAGCTGAGGGTTTTTTTTTTTTTTTTTTGCCTCCTCAGCTTGTTGCCACAATATGCAAGCTGTGCTCGTCAGTGTGGAAATGACGTGTGTCTCCGCAAGTTGTTGGCGAGCCCATAAAGGATGGACTGTCCTCTCACTGTCACACCGAGGGAAGCGAGACACAGGACACCCACACTCACCACCCAGAGCCGAGACACCGAGGGAGGCACACAGGACAGGACAGGACAGGACAGCACCGGACCGAGGGAGACGGAGGCTAACGGAGGATAGAGAGAGATAACACCAGCTTGAGTTTTCTTCTTCTTGGAGGAGGAGGGGGCGGTGGGCAGGAGGACAACTGGACAGTGACATCATACTTACCGGAGGAACACCGTCGTCTTCTTATCATTTTTCTTCTTCTCCCTTGTCTGTGGGATCGGAGCCGTGCAGGGGGGGCTGGCTGGGGGCAAATGTGAGCGACGCGCACGGACACGACTCAGGTGCAGAGAAAGCAAACTGGCGGCGCACTTAGGATGCAGAAGTCACCTGTGGAAGATGCAAACTTCCTCTCCAAGTTTTTCTTCTGGTAAGAGACGTTTATCTTGTTGAGGTTTGTGTTTTCTCCCCGTCTCCTCCTGGATGGTACAGTAAGGTGCAGCAGCGCACTGCTACTAAAGCAGGATGCTTCTTATGCAAGAGGGGGAAATGGTAATACTGTCAGTATAACGTGCTATCATCCGTTTTTTTTTAGTCGCTGTACTGTAAGCGCGTTTTGGATGTTTGAATAGAAGTGAAAGTTGGTGCCCCACACTGAGCGGCACGGGTTGGTACAGTACGTCAAGTAACCGAGAAGTGTCAAAATCGCAACAAAGTGCCATCATACCGTCGGAGACCACCTGCATTCATTTTGTTTTTCCGATTTGGAGAAATATTACAATCAGTATATGACGTAAAAATACCAGTAAATTAATATCGGAATGAGTCTAAGTGCATTTTGTCGCGTAAAATGCGCATTAATTAGGTTTGAAACCGAGCTGAATGTGAGCTCTATGTGCATGGCAGGGGTGAGAGTCATGCACAATATTATTATAACCCAGTCGGGATTTTAGGTGCATCTTTGCAATCAGAATATCCTCCTCTTTAAATCTAACACACTGATAGGCTACTGTACA
Source organism: Decapterus maruadsi (assembly GCA_030347415.2). Classification (NCBI taxonomy): domain Eukaryota; kingdom Metazoa; phylum Chordata; class Actinopteri; order Carangiformes; family Carangidae; genus Decapterus; species Decapterus maruadsi. The sequence continues at coordinate 26,825,747 of CM064893.1, read as the reverse complement.
ACATGTGTAACCTCTCTCTGCTCCTATGATGTAAAGTGCAGTGTGTCACCTGGCTGGCAGCTACAGGCTTTATTTAAACAATTTAGTCACCAACAGGGACTGACAAACATCTGACTTTATCCTTCTGTCTTCTCTGTCATTAGTCTGACTGTGAAACCTCAGAGATGACTGAGATTACAGCTAAAAACCAGTTTACATTAAAGCTTCCAGACGCTTTTACTTAACCCTGCTGCAGGCTTTTCTAATGCCTCTGTGACCACAAGAAAACAAATACACTCGATGCTCTTCCAGATGTCTTCACCTGAATAACACAAAGCAAAAGTTTATTATCACTGTCAACAATCTGTCTAATGAAGGTTTTTATCTTCCAGGTGGATGTCACCGCTGCTGAGGAAGGGCTTCAAGAAGAGTTTGAGCCTGTCCGATGTCTACAAAGCTCCCTCGTTTGATCAGGCAGACAACCTCTCGGAGAGGCTTGAAAGGTTTGTGTGGTTTTACAAAGATCTGCTGCTACCTGATTAATGTGATCATTGCAGAACCTTTTTCATGCATCATTTATGTGGTTTTATTTTATCCTGCTTCAAAGATATCACACAAGTCTGGTAATAAGGCTGAACTGTTGATAGCGTTTCCAGGTAAACTCATTAAGGTAATTTAGTGGCTGGCTGGGATTAATTATGTTATTATGAATCTGGTTTGTGTCAGTATAGTATACAGGAAATACACACCACCCTATCCATACTGTTGACAGAAAATGATGTATACCTTCATAATAAGTTAAAAGCAAATAATCCAACACCAGAAACTTCCTCCTTTTGCACTAATGTTCAATAATTGCACACAGTGACAGCCAGGCATGAAGTATTGTGGTGTGGCTGCACAGATCACTTCCTTATCGGTAAGGAAAGGCACCCTGGGAAATCCACAAATCTGCAAAACAATCACAACATCTTCACTCTTTTTTTTTAAAATGACAAATACACATACTGTATGTATCAGATTCAGATTTTTGCCCGGCCGGTTTTTGGAGAATGACTGTGCAGAAGAAGCAGGAGGTGTTTTTTCCACATGTGCCCTTTCACCATGTGTTTACAGTAGCAGGCCACTGGCCGTCCCTTCTCTCAGAGTCAAGTTAAAATATGGGCTGGCATTTAAACGAGGCTAGACATAAACCAAACCTGTGTGTGCCAAACAAACAAGCAGACAACACATGATGGACACGGTTAACTCTTCCTTCTCCACCTGGTCTGTTGCTTCATCTGTTTCTCTTTTTCTGTCTTTCCCTAGTGATTTTTTTCTTTTGTCTTTTCCCACCCCGTTTTCTCTATTAGTCATTGTTTTCTCTTTCTCTTTGTATTTGTCCGTCTTGTTCCTTCCTCAGTCCCTTTTTTACTTTCTCTTTCCCTTTTTTTTGTTCTTTTGGTGTTTTTTCTTTACTCTCGTTCATCACCTTCCTCTCCACTGTATTTGCCGTAGTCTTTTTTTCACTCCTCCTCTTTATAGCACTAAACAAATGCCACATCTTTGACAAATCCTCTTCTTTTATTATCTTGGGATTCAAATGTTATCCCGAAGATTAAATACCCATGTTTTATTTTATTTATTTATTTTACTTTACCTAACAACCACAGCTGTGTCCCCATTGGTCACCCAGGCCTGTTGGGCACCCAGGGGCCCCGCGTCACACTGAACGGTGCCAACAAGCCAGTTAATGTACACGGTCGACCTTTAGAGAAGGGCACGGAGCCCACCGGGTGATGAATGAGCCGGTGGTGGTGGTGGTGGTGGTGGTGGGTGATTTCTTTTTTGCTTTCATTATTCCGATCAGGGCCAACACTGAGGGCTTCTGGGAATGTGAACTTTAACTTCCATTACAACACGCTGTGTACCGTCAGCCCCTCCATCACCCGCTTGGCTTCGAGTCACAGTGTGTGAGCTCTGCTGACTCGCTAAAGTTTTAATTACGCTGCAAAATCCATTGCTCTACACATCAAGAGCTAGAAAGATTAAAGAAAAATTATTATGATAAGATAAAATGTTGTTTATAACTCTGTATTAACACAGTAAACAACAACAGCTAACCTCTACAATCAACAGTTGATTTGATACAATTGAAGATTGATCATCATTTGTTACTATATTCAGCTTTAGGGGTAAATGAGTAAATCTCATCAGCATGCAGCCTGAACCTATTCAAACAATCATAATGTGTTGCAACTTTGCTTTTGCTGAACTAGATTTGATAAATTTCGTATGGGAAAGAAATATTTTTATTAGTTAATATGGAAAATGTTTTAACCATCAGTCTTGTTTTATCCCCTTTTTTAATGTACACTTGTTCATGCATGAAGCAATTCATCTGATCCTCCCAATATGAATTCACTCAGCCAGACCAGTGTTGGGGATGTCTTTGACCATGTAGTATTGTTTTTTCATCTGTTAAATGATATTGGATGGGTTTTAATGAAAGGTAAGGTGAGGTCAGGGTAAACTTCAGTCCCTAGAAGTGGACTTGGCAGCCGGCCACGACACAGCGACTGTAAGAGGAAAAAGGAAACGTTGACTTCTACTGTAGCTGCATCGATGCAGAAACTGTATTTACTGTGCTATCGATGGCGGAGTTGTGGCTGATACACGATCTACTTAACAGGGTCAGTATCGACGCTGATACTGACCTTAGGGATCCGTTACACTGAATGAAGACAAATACACAGTTGAAACATGCTTCTTCTGGTAGAAATCAGTCTTATCTAACTTATGAAATGTCCTTCCATGTGTTTATCACCTTCTTTGTCCTTCTTTGCTCATCCTTTTTTATTCTTCACCCATCACTCACCATTGAACTGGTTGGCCAGATCACCCTGGTTATAAACGACCCCTGGAGAACAATGCAGCTCCTTACTGTAGCTCCGACCGCCTGCCAAGCCAGTTGTGGGAAGTTAATCCAACAGTATTGTTTGTGACAAGCTTCCAACAAGCTTGTTGATTTGTTTACAAATCAATGAAACAAATCAAACCTCACCTTTTCTTTTTACAAAATAATACACAAAGCCACTTCAGCTTTTCATCCTGTGACTTCATCACCAGCCAAAGTTGTAGAAAGGGAGCTGTTAAACACCGGACAGCTGGTCTGCTGCCAAAGTGGTAGTAGACAAATAGAATAGCAACAGCCAAGCTTTGCTGGCATTTGGCTGGTGGACGTGTTATCCTCCCACCCTGCCTGCTCCCCCCCCGCTCGGCTGTTTACTGTGTTGTAACTCTGTCCTCCCTGCAGAGAATGGGACAGAGAGGTGGTGTCGGCCAAGAACAAGCCCAGGCTGCTGCGAGCGCTGGCCCGATGCTTCTTCGCCCCCTTCGCCTTCTTCGGGGTCCTCCTCTACCTCGGGGTGAGTCTCACCGCTCGGTCCTACAGTACGTGGAGGAGGAAACAGATACATTTTAGTTTGAAAACAATGGATGTAACGTTGATGACATCATTTATAGTTGACATCACCTGTAGAGCCAAGGTGTCCTCGCAGAGCCGCTAGAAATACACCAACCACCATCACCAATTAAACACACATTAAAAACATGAAATTGGATGTTGTAGCTATTTAATTGCAATTTGAAACACATCTTTGTATATTTATATTTTTTTAATATAATTACAAAATAATATTACACTGCAGTAGCTGACCATTCAAATTATTGTAGCCATTGGCGTTTATCATGTCAGGCATCCTCATTATGGCAACCAATTGTAATTTCTTCAACTAAAAACTTTTTATTTATAGGCAAGACAAGGCAAGGCATCTTTATTTATATAGCGCATTTCATACCAAGGCAACTCAATGTGCTTTACATAAAGACAGAACATTTAAAGAATAAAATGGAATAAAAGAGAAGCATAAACAGAATAAAAACAAACATTTAAAACAGAGTTAAAGGCTAGGTAAACAGAATAGGCAAAAAACAAACATTTAAAACAGAGTTGAAAAAAACAATAGTTTTATGCAAAGAAACCGGTAGATTTTGACAATCACAGAGCAGCAGCTCTTATTTTTAAACGAAATATAAATACTATGTTATCGTTCTGTTCAAAAAGGTTTTTTTCCATTATGGAGGATCATTATCCCTGTTTCAGCTCCCGGCTCCACCTGTGTGTGTGTGTGTTTGTGAAAAACTTAAAACCATGAAAAAATATTAAAACGTAAGAAAGTGACGGACTGGCGGAGGGGATGAGAACCGTGTGGACTCAACTCAAGGCTTTTTTCTAGATTTCTGCCTACCGAGCCTTTAAAAACAAGAGTTTTATAACCACTAGACCAGTTATAAAACATTCCCCTGGTTTCCATCTATCCCTGTTTCACTGCGGCTCCACCTGTGTGTGTGAGAGGGCTAAAACAGTGACAGTGCTGTAATGCACAAAGCATCACAAGCATGTTGCACCATGGTGTCACAAACTGTCTCACTGTGCAGCGCCAGCGCCTGTGCTGCTGCTGCTGCGTCATGACAACGTGAAGCCCTGATAGATGATGTGGGAAAATGGAAAAGCTGTGGAAAGGCTCTTAGAAGAAGTCTGCTTGTTGTTTTTGTTAAATATTTAGCAATATTACAGGCATAGTTTAGATTATTAATAATCTTTAATAAGAAAAGTAAATAATGAGTTAATATTTTGTGTCCCATGTGTTTCCGTAGGAGGCTTCGAAGACGGTGCAGCCTCAGCTCCTGGGTCGCATCATCGCCTCCTTTGACCCGTTTCACGCCCCCGAGCGGAGTCAGGGATACTTCCTGGCCCTGGGCCTCACCCTCCTCTTCACCGCCCGCTTCCTGCTGCTGCAGCCCGCCATCTTCGGCCTGCATCACCTGGGCATGCAGATCCGCATCGCCCTCTTCAGCCTCATATACAAGAAGGTAAACTTCACTTTTTGTTGTATATTAAATTCTGCAGGAGTTTCATTCATCTTTCATTTCATTTCACAATTTATTTAAAGCATATAAAAAAATGGACAACATGAACTGAAAACCAAATAAAAGAACAAGCTCACAGACAACATAATTCCTAATAATAAAAAAGCCAGAAAAGTGTCTGAGGAAATGTATCTGCACAGTTCAAGCTGGTTTTTATAAAGTTTAACACTACCATTCCCATTTTTCCCATATTAAGTCAGCTTTTTTGTCAATTCTACAATATAATTTATATTAAAAATAAAGTGAAGAGGAGAAGAAAAGTACGTTTTTTTCCTCTCAAATGTCCTGGAGTTGTGTAAACATCTCTCAGAGTTTGTAAGCGGTGGCTGTGAGGGCTTTCCATCTGATAACACTGTCAGACAGTTGCTACTTGAAACTGCTGCTGTGCTGTAACATACAGTTGTGAGTACAAGACAACACAACCCAGCTGATTAGATAGGGATTATTTCTGAGTGTTTGTCAGCTGGAAACCTTTTTGTTTCCTTTGCTTCCTCATCAGCCTCATGCCTCCACCTTGTTAAGCATGCGTGACCGAAACATTCCCAGAAATCCTGTCTCACATGTTGGAGGTCCAGGACGCTGTGAGGTGGCGCCGTGTCTCATCACGTGTCGCCGGCTCTCTCACTTCTAACTCACCTTCTTTCTCCCCTGTTGTAACACTAACTGACCCTCTGACCTTTTGACCCTTTTTTTTTCCAGACTCTGAAGTTATCCAGCCGAGTCTTGGACAAGATAAGCACCGGTCAGCTGGTCAGTCTGATGTCGGCCCACCTCAACAAACTGGACGAGGTCAGAAAACCCAAATGTACTGATTCATACAGTCGGAGCAGGTGTTACATACACATTGGTCGCATGGTTTTAAGTATTTTTTTGGTTGTGATCACAATGCTTACATGCAACACAGAGAAAACTGATTATTCATATTCCTGTTTACACGATCAGAACAGTATCCAGGCGTGATGATGGTGTCCTGATTCTGTCTGTCCGAATACAGCTGCATTTATTACGCAGCTTGGTTTGGTTTCCACATCTCGTCTCCCATCATTGTTGACGGTGCAGACAAACCACATGAGAAAGATCTGAGGTTGTTTCAGGCCGATCCTTCTGTTACATATCCAGGTTTCTCACTGTTGAGTCGTTGTATATCCAGGTTTCTGCAACCAGCATGACAGTGTTTACATATGCAACACATGATAGGGACGGCGTGACAATGTAAACAGAGTATAAACACCAACTAATGATGAAGCGCAGTTACTGTGAATGAAACGTGAGAAGAATCCTTAACATGTTTGTTTGTTGAAATCATGTTTAATTGAAGCGGTGCAAAGATTAATAATGAAATTAAATTCTGATCCATCAATTCGACACTAGTGCACAGGAATATTTTAACTTTTACTAACAACTCACATCAATGTGACTTTCATCTTCTTGTTTAGATGCAGAAGTTACTTTACAGTAGTTTTCCACTCATACATACCTGTTGCTGTGTGCAGGATGAGGGGGGAGGGAGACTAACTAACACACACACACACGACTTTAGTGAATCCATTTTATAACCAAACACTCAGCTCTGTGGTCGGGATCAACACACATATATAACACAATTAGGTGTGTGCGCGTAAGCACTGCATTCTGTATCTGTGTTTGGTCACACACATCCGATTATGCAAGGCAACATAGCTGCAGGGCATGTGTGTGTGTGTGTGTGTGTGTGTGTGTATCAGTGTGTGCGTGTGTGTGAGTCTTGCCCTCAGTCTCACTCAGGTGCTGAATGTGGAAACACTCTGCCACTTGCTTTGAGACAATTATCACCTGGTCTGGACGTGGCCCAGATAAAGCACCACTGTCTCCTGGTGGCAGGACTCGCCTACTCTCTCACTGGTTGTGTGTGTGGGTGTGTGTGTGTGTGTGTGTGTGTGTGATATTCATCAGAGTCTGAGTCGATTCCCTCTCAGGTGAGAGGATGAAACTGAGCGTGTTGAGGTGAGAATTGAGTGCAGCTGAGGTTCATCAGCGCTGCGTTAACAGGATGAAAGTCAAGTCCTGAAAAACAAAGTTTGTTTGTTTGATGCATTCCTTCTTGTGTTTGTGTCTCTTTCTCCTTCACTCACTCGTCTGCACTTTTGCTCGCTGCTGCGTACTGTCACTCTTTGTCTTGTGTATTGAGCTCAGTCACTTATAACGTATCACCACACAGTCCTTCTATTGTCCTACAGGTGTTTACTGCACAGCGGATCAGCGTCTCCTCAGCTCTGAACCCTGAAGCACTTTACCATCGCACTACACTAACACTTTACCGATTGTGTGTCTGTTGCAGAGCCTGGGTCTGGCCCACTTTGTGTGGATCACCCCGCTGCAGTGCATCCTGTGTGTGGGTCTGATCTGGGAGCTGATCGAGGTCAACGGCTTCTGCGCTCTGGCTTCTCTGACGCTGCTGGGCATCATCCAGGCCTGGCTCTCACAGAAGATGGGACCTCACCGGTAAGGAGGAGGAAACACACTCACACAACATTCACCATACACAGTGTGCACCAAAACATTAACCTAAACCTGTATTTGTTATATTTTTGTCTTTTTATTCAATTTTATGCAATGACATTCATGTAAACATACTGTACTCATTAAATGATGCATGCAATGCACATTGCTGTTTGTGTAAACATGCTCAGGGTTCCCACGTGTCCTTGAAAACCTGGAAAATCATTGACCAATTTGCCAGGCATGGAAAATGAGAAAAAAAAGTCAAATGTCCTGGAAAGCTTCAGTTGTCCAGGAAAAATATTTACTCTGTTTGACTTTTTCAAAGAAATACCTAGTGAGAAAAAATGTTTGTGTTGATCAAAAGTTATCCTATAATTTCTAAGCATGTAAGATATTATTTACAGATAAGTTAGAGCCATAGGCTGCACATCTACAAATGAAAATAAGGTACAACTGTGGAAACGAACACCTCTCCAAAGCCTGAATGGGACAGTGATAACATGTCTGTCAGACTGTAGCAGCTGGAAATGATTACAAGGAAAGAGTGGGAACCCTGACGGTCCTGTGTGTGCACAGATAAATCTTCACTCATGCAAAAGGCTGATTTTAAAATGTGTGTCAGGGCGAAGCGAGCGGGGATGATCAGCCGCCGCCTGGCTCTCACCTCAGAGATCGTGGAGAACATCCACTCGGTGAAGGCGTACGGCTGGGAGGAGGTGATGGAGTCCATCATCAAGAACATCAGACAGTAAGACACCACCTCCACCTGCATGATCACATACAACTGTAGCTGCTGCTGGTCTTTACAAGAAGCTGCTTTCCCTCTGCCCTGTTCAAGTGCATTATGTGTCACTGATAAATTGATAATCCTGCAGATAAGAACAAGCACAGTTGAAAGAGTTGAGTCGACCTGAGAGAGATGTTACAACATGTGGTGAAGCTGTCGGTGCCAGGATCACCATCACTGTAATTGGGAAGTGTATTAAACGTACGTGGAAAAAGAGATTTGATGCCGTGGTGCAGAAACATGTCGACTAGTATCAGAGCTGACACCGAGACACCAAGACTTCACATCAACCCGTCGTTGGCAGCGCCCTCGCTCCTTGAAAACAAAACAAACTCTGCTGCTCCATCACTCGTTTCCTCTTCCTCCCTCCTCCTCCTCCTCCTCCTCCTCCTCAGAGACGAGATGACGCTGACGAGGAAGATCGGCTCCCTGCGTTACTTCTACAGCGCCGCCTACTTCTTCTCCGCCATCGTGGTCATCGTGTCGGCCATCGTGCCCCACGCGCTCAGCAAAGGCATCATCCTGCGTCGGATCTTCACCACGGCCTCCTACTGCATGGTGCTGAGGATGACGCTGACGCGACAGCTGCCCGGCTCCATCCAGATGTGGTACGACACGCTGGCGCTGGTCCAGAAGATCGAGGTGAGTCCAGAGAGGAGAGAGCGTTTCACTCAGCAAAGCAGATTCAATGGAAACATGCCGACTTTAAAGGGACAGTTCAACATTTTGGCAAATTGGCCCATTGCCATAATCGCTATAGTCATAGCAGTAGGTTCGTTACCTTTAATTGTCGGTGTAAGCTATTTTCAGTACGATGGAGCGCAGCAGCAGGCTGCTCAGGGCTATTCTATGGAGGCTAATGGAATTTCTTGGTTTCCCCCATCAAATACAAAATCCCAAACCTCCAAAACGCTTGCAGCTGCAGAACCACCACGCTATGAGATAATAACGGAACGATATGAAACGGAGCCGTTTTCGAGGTAAATACAGGGTAAATACGGAGACTGCTTGCTGAAAAACTGTCCCTGAACGCAACGCGCATCAGCGGTTTTGCATGAATTTACCTCTAAAACAGCTCCGTCTCGTAACGCTCCGTTATTATCTCATAGCGTGGTGGTTCTGCAGCTCACAACGTGTCCACGACAGCACTTTTGAGTTGCTGGGTTGTGTATTTGATGAGTTTGATGAGGGAAACCAAGAAATCCCATGAGCCTCCATAGAATAGCCCTGAGCAACTCACGGCTCTGCTCCGCCGTTCTAAAAATAGCTTGCACCGACAATTAAAGGTAACGAACCTACTGCTATGACTATAGGGATTATGGCAATGGGCCAATTTTCAAAAATGTTGAACTATCCCTTTAACCGGTTTTACAGAACAAACGGGTGCAGAGGAAATGTAAATGTCAGGCAGCTGATCCTGTGTTTTTAGTTTTGATTTGGTTTGGTTTGGTTTTCCAGGAATTCCTGATGAAGGAGGAATACAGAGTCCTGGAGTACAACCTGACCACCACTGAGGTGGAGCTGGTCAACGTATCTGCGTCCTGGGACGAGGTTCGTTCATGTCTCTGTGTGAATTTCAAAACTGGAGAGTGATATGTGCTGACGTTTGAAGCTTTATCTAATACGTAGACTGATGCAAGTTATTATGTTAAAATAATGATGGTCGCAACATTTCCTCAATGAGAACTTCTGTTTTTGAACAACTGATGTGGGGGAGTTTTACTCCACAACATAAATAGATGTGTTATTTGAATGATACATTAAATACGGTTTAGACATATCAGAATTAGACACTATGATGAAATGTCACCTGCTGCACAAAAAAATATAAACTTTCAGCATTTTCCAGATTATGTAACATTCTTTCTTTCTTTCTTTCTTTCTTTCTTTTTATTTGTTCCAACCAAGGCAATTTTGCGATTTGACAATATCATCATCACAACATTTCTTTCATTGGTTGGAATGGAGCAGGGAGAAGATACATCTTATATTACCTGCCCCTCACTTAATATCTAAATTACCCATAAACTGTGCTGAGCAACATTCTTGTCATACACAGACAAAACAAGGAACAAAATAACAACAGCAACCAATTGCCATAAAATAAACAAAAAAAAACAAAAACAAAAAACAACAACAAAATCGTAATTTAACGTTAACTTTTTTGTCAGTCACTGAGCAACATAATAAAACATAGAAACCAAAAATCAATGTTGATCTTTATCATAATGTAAAACATTTGTACAAGTATTCAAGACACAAACAAACAAGTCAAACAAAGTCAAGGTTGTGTTTTATTTATTAGCACATTAGAGAAAAAAAACAGCATGATGAAAATGGAGAACAACAACATACAATATACAACATATCAGAAATGTACAGCAGAAACCAAGTGGTCCTCCTAGACACAAACATTCAACATAGTACAATAATGTGAAGAACAGCATAAAACAGTTAAGAAAACATCGATTCAGAATCGTCCCATTAAGAATCTTTGAAACGATTATTTTCGACACCTTTAATTCATGTCTCTGCACACTGATGTGTATGTGTGTAGATGGCATGTTAAAACCTAAATCCTCCGTGCATCAGAGGAGTGGGCAGTATAATCTCATCTATAGGCTGCAGAGGCTGTAAAAAGCTGCTCTAACAGGTGTGATTCATTGACCACCCAATACCGTGAGAAAACCAACATCCAACTGTGTTTTCTGTGTTTTTTTCTCTTTTTCTACCGCCCATCACTTTGCATAATTAATCACCCGCCGTGTCGTCACCAAACTTTTGCTGGGAACTCGGAGTCTCCTCCCTTTTCAGATCACCTAATTCCCAGATTCTCCTCTTGCCTTCTCCTCTTCCTGGAATGTGCCATTCGTGGATGAATGAGGGGGGTGTCGTCGGGGGGCTGTTGCTTTTCTTTACTGCTGACAGCATGTACGTCAGCTCATTACAATGAGAATCGCACACACAAACCTACACAAACGGCAGCGAGCCCTCAGCATTAGAGGAACGCTGACCCATAAAATGTCACAGAGGTCAATGATTAAGCCGGTGAGTCAAGCAGAGTTCCCCTTTTTTTTTTTTTTTTCCAAACAGTGAGATGTGTCAGACATTAATCTTTACACCGGCGCTGACAGATGAGGTGAAATCAGGCCATTGTTGTGAAGGCTCCTCTGTCTCTGCTTTCACACAGACGTTTGTCCTCGTGTGTGTCGCTGTCACTGTGAGACACTCGCTCCGCTGTGGAGCTGCAGCGACCGCACCTGACACAAACACATGATGAAATCAACTGCATGATGTGCAGCTCAGGAACTCACTGAGGAAAAGTTGAAATTATTGCACAAGAAATTAGATGAATTATGTGTAGAGTGACATATTTGAAGCATTTTTTTGGTTTAAATTACAGTTATCCAGTTGATAAATCAGCATCATCTTGAAAACCTTTCTATAATGTGTTATAAACCCTTTTGATTTTCATAAACTGTAGCCAGCAATCATTGATATTAAAGGAAATGTCTTCATTTCTCTACATGAACTTCTCCATGATGATATAATTTATATGCTAATGTATTATAGAGTGTGCCAAAGCACTGAACACAACAACATTGAACAGTTGCAGCACAGAATACAGTATAATATAATACAGTTTGTGTAATATGTTTAATTACAGAATGATTAAGCCACATTTGTTTTGTCTTATTTGTCCAAAATAAGTGTACTGGAATTAAATGACATTTAATTATGTAGATTATCGGTACATTTTTCTTGTGTGATCTCCAAATATCAACAAATGATAATAATCACTAGAACCATGTGTGAATGGAAACAGAACAATGTCTGATGTATTAAACTGAAATATTATTCATTTATTTCATAAGAAATCAAAATTTATAAATTGAAAATCTGAACAAAAGCAAAACAAGTTCAGGATAACTTGTCTAAAATGTGATGTTTAGCCATATTAGTGTCTTTATCTCAGTGTTTTTCTCCCTCTCCTTTTTGTTTTTTGGTGATCTTATTTAGCCAACCGCAAACAAATAGTCTCCCCTCTGTCTGAACTTCTCTGCAGGGCATTGGCGAGCTGTTTGAGAAGATCAAGCAGGAGAACAAAGCCAACGGACACCCCAACGGCGACGCCGGCCTTTTCTTCACCAACCTGTACGTCACGCCCGTCCTCAAGAACATCAGCCTGTACCTGGAGAAGGGCCAGATGTTGGCGGTGGCCGGATCCACCGGCTCCGGGAAGGTGCGTCTAAGAAATCTAAACTAAAATTCACCATCACTGAAGAGCCGACTCATGACAGGTGGCTTTTTTTTGTTGTTTTCCTCTCAGAGCTCCCTGCTCATGATGATCCTGGGGGAGCTGGTGCCTTCGGAGGGTAAAATCCGACACAGCGGCCGCATCTCCTACTCGCCACAGACCGCCTGGATCATGCCGGGGACGATCCGTGACAACATCCTGTTCGGCCTGACCTACGACGAGTACCGCTACACCTCCATCATCAAGGCCTGCCAGCTGGAAGAGGTACAGTCACTCTGTCATAGCGTTATTCTCTCTCTAAGTGGATTTCTGCAGGTGTTTCTACAGTTACGGTTTATTTTACAGCTAATGCTAAAGAGCAACCGTGATATTTTTTATTCAGAGGATAGCAGATGAGCTTAAATGCACAATCTATCTGCATATAAACATACAATTTTGTATGAATGGTGGGAAAAAATGAAGTTTACAAAATAATTATGAGCAATATATATGGAATGAGGTCTAAATGGAGCTTTTTCTTTCAAGAAAGGAGATAACAAGTTAATTTCCAAAGTCATCTTCATGGTTCCAAGCAATGAAGCCAAAATGTTCAGGGAGACTGAAACATTAATTTTACTGAATGAATATAAATATTCATTGCACGCGCAATGGTGACACTTTATAATAAGTACACACTATTAATAATTAATAAATACTGAATTCATCATTTATAACACATGAATACTCATTAGTATGTAGTTTATAAATACACTTAGTGCTTTTCAAAGATGAGTAACATTTTTAGCTGTGTTTATAAACTACATACTAATGAGTATTCATGTGTTATAAATGATGAATTCAGTATTTAATGCTCAACTAACGCTTAATAGTGTGTATTTATTGTGACCATTAAATTAATAAAGTAATTTGTATTTGTATAAGAATATGAATAAACAACAGGAAAGTATGACCCTGCGTGCAGAAACTAAAACGTCACAGCAGCTGCGTTAAAAACAATGACTCCAGTACAATACAAACCCACAGACTAAAATATACACTGTACTCTAAAAAATGGATAAATGAGTACACATCGACCACAGTGCAGGGGTGAGTGCACAAAGTGTTTCAGATGAGTCGTAGATGTGTTATTGATTATAGCTGGAGGCTTTTCTATGGTCAGTGACAGTGAGTTTGAACGTGTGTTGGTGTAAAAACGTCACTTCAGTCACAAACAACTTGTTGTTTCGCGGCGGTTTTCTGCAGTAAATTCATCTCTGGCAGCTTCTGCACTCGTCTGTCGGAGCCTCTCGGTTCAGGTTTCCACCGTCACCATTTACACCCATTAGGTCTCACACACAGAGAGACACACACGCTCACACATTCTTTCTCGTACGCTGATGCGCACACACGCACTCCGGCGCTCTTATGAGCCTCGGTGCTGAGTGACGGCCTCTCAGCAGAATAATGTCTCCTCTGTTGCCATGGAAATCTCACGTTATTTCACTGGGATGGAACATGAGCTCGTCGTCGGCTCCCAGTGACAAACGTTACGACACAGACGAGCCGGGGCGACCTCGTCATCGGCCCGGGATTCACCTGCAAACATGAATCTGTGTGTAGAATGGAATGGAATGGAATAGAATAGAATAGAATGGAATGGAATATAATAGAATGGAATAGAATAGAATGGAATAGAATAGAATGGAATAGAATGGAATGGAATAGAATAGAATAGAATAGAATGGAATAGAATAGAATGGAATAGAATAGAATAGAATGGAATAGAATAGAATGGAATAGAATAGAATGGAATAGAATAGAATAGAATGGAATAGAATAGAATGGAATGGAATAGAATAGAATAGAATGGAATGGAATGGAATAGAATGGAATGGAATGGAATAGAATGGAATGGAATGGAATGGAATAGAATAGAATGGAATGGAATGGAATGGAATGGAATGGAATAGAATAGAATGGAATGGAATGGAATGGAATAGAATAGAATAGAATGGAATAGAATAGAATGGAATGGAATGGAATGGAATGGAATGGAATGGAATAGAATAGAATAGAATGGAATGGAATGGAATAGAATGGACATGCAACAGGTCAATATAAAAAGGACTTTTATTTTTAGGAAGATAGTAGATCTGGTTAAGAGATGACTTTTATTTTGAAATACAGAGCATTAATCCTGCAGAGGATGGTAAACGGAGCACGGAGAACGTGGTCAGTAATGATTCTCTGATTGGCTGTGGCATTCAGACGATGACCAATGGGAAAACCTCAGCACCACTAGAGTTGTGTTTCTTTTTTTCTTCTTTTTCCTCCAAATATTTTTATCTAAAAAGTACAATACGATACTTCTAATCACAGAAATACAAAATCCCTGCAGCAGCTCGTGCTGTCATATTTATTTATTCATGGCCTCGTTCCATTTCCTGTGTCACCGACAATGTCTCAGCGCCGGTTTTGACAAAAACACAACATGTTGTCACAGCAAACAGAGCTCACAGGCAACACACGGTCTCCGTGTAAAGAAGAGAAACAGCCTCCATTTTGTCTTTGAGGAGAGGTGTCGATGAAAAGTGAAGTAACTGAAGCAGCACTGTGTGGAAATGAAGGAGACACTGTTCCCTCCACTGTAGTCATGTGATACTTTCTCACGTGATATTTTCTCAATACATATAAACATTCTGCATAAATCTATCTATATTTAAAGATACATTTGTATTGTTAGTCACGATTATTGAAAAGTCCAAAAGAAAAACTGTTTTTTAATGTAAACAATATTTATTCAAAGGCACAATCTAATATTTATTATCATGATATTTATTATTATTATCATCATAATGAAGGACGTCTCTCATAATTGAGCAAAATCAACATTTGACATTTCTTTAAATTACTTATTAACAGTATAATATGGACACACAGTGTTTACACCCAACAATATTTTGGCAGCATTACTAGTCATAATTTTTGCCCTGTCAATCAAACGGGTTTAGTTAGAGCACACTCTGTATTACTTAGTGTTTTCATCTGCTGATAAAAGAAAGAATTACATATAAAATACAGACGCATCTCAATAAATCAGAATATCATGGCAATGTTTATCTATATCAGTAATTCAATTCAATTCAATTCAATATTTATTTAAATTATGATGGTTATGGCTTCACATTTAATGAAGACCAAAAAGTTCAGTATCTAAATTTTTTTTGAATATTACAAAAGACCAATTCATTGAGATGCACCTGTACATCAATCATGAATGAAATCTTACGAATTTGCACCAAGAGGCTCTACTGTACTGCAAGGAACTTAAAAAAGAAAAAAGAAAAAACAGAGGACAGGAAGTGAGCTCAGGATCCCCACGGCAACGACTGGATCAGATCCGTCCGTCCAGACAGAGACGAGGCGTTCAGGGACTGTAACTCCTCTCCATTGTTGCCCCCCTAAAGCAGCAGCAGACTGACTGCCATGGGTGGTCCTCCCCTCTGTTAAAGCGGCAGGTGCTCTTTGTCCACAGCGAGACACACAACATGTGTTTTTACTGCGCTGCCTGATTCTAACAAGCTGTTAAACAACCTGTTAACTTGATCCCTGCTGCCGCTCCGGGTCGGACAGCGGAAGCTGGCGGTCCCAAAAAAAAAGAAGGTAGGAAGTTTTTTAACGATGATAAACTTGCTGTGCTGTGTCACTTCATCCTGATTGGTGTGGGCGTCTGTTGTCATTATTGACTGAAAACACACTGTGTCTCTGTCCCTGTGACATCATTCATTCTGTTCTCTGTGCCTCTTCGTGACCTGCGATCATCTGAACATGAATTAGTAGTAGACTGTTCTGCTTTTGTTCTTCAGTAGTTGTTTTGTTTTGTGAATTGATTTTGGTCAAGCAAGATGATAACACAAAGGCAAACACTGCTACAAAAGGACAAAATAACTTTTTCTTAGTGCTGAAATTTATATTTATTGGTTGCAGAGATTCATTAATTGAATAAAAACATTATTTTATGGTCATTTTCCTTTCATTTGTTCAAGTAAAATGGGTAACCCTTTAATTTACAGGCTGTTAATTACGTGATATTGTCAAGAAGTAGCCAAGAAAAAACAACCGATTGTATAGTAAGGTCAAGAAATAGCATGTCATGTTTTTCATAAAGGCAAAAGATTACACGTGCTTTTCATGCTTTGAATGTTTTGTGTCAAGCCAGAATTTTTCTCCACCAAGTCCTTGCAATTTACCGATATTTCTGCGCTATTCCTGTGCAATCAATCGTTATTTCATGGCTATTCCTAGACATGATCACGTAATTAACGGCCTGTAAATTTCTGTGGCATTACAATGGTCTATTTATGTGTTGTTTTTCTTTTTGATCTTGTGATTTTGAAGGTTTAGTTTTGCAGTGTCCTCACAACAAAAATCAGATTTAAACAAAACTAAACCTGGCGTCAACTCTCTGCCTCCTAAAACTCACCAGTGTTTTGCTCGACTCTCTCTTAGTTTATCCTAAAGGAAAGTGAAACCAAGCACAAGGACGCTGCACAAGGACGAAAGGCCCTCATACAGACAGACACGTCGTCACGCTGCCACCATTGGTTAAAATCCGGTCACGTGCTGCAGACGGTAGCAGTCGTGCAGGATGTGACCGAGTTACGCTGCAGCCTTGCGTATTGAA
Organism: Decapterus maruadsi; assembly: GCA_030347415.2. Taxonomy (NCBI): domain Eukaryota; kingdom Metazoa; phylum Chordata; class Actinopteri; order Carangiformes; family Carangidae; genus Decapterus; species Decapterus maruadsi. The sequence continues at coordinate 26,808,608 of CM064893.1, read as the reverse complement.
AAACACAAGATAAAAGTTTTTAAACGTCACAGCTGCACATTTGAACTTTAATCCAAGTGGCCCAGAGTTTTCAGTTATCAGAGTGAGGAGATACAGTCAGAGGTTACAGAACGTCTTCACGCCGACTGACTGACCTACATTCACTCACTCAGTGTAACAATCAGCACGCTTGGTTTGTTTTTATCGGGCAAGTGAATCCAAAATGTAGAAGCAGAGTCTGAGCTGGAGGAGTCGTGTTTTGTCTCATGTCTTTGTGTGTTCTCGCTGTTGTGCATGTGTGTTTGACCCGCTGACCTCTGGTTTCCCTCTGCAGGACTTCGCTATGCTGCCCGAGAAAGACAAGACGCACGTGGTGGAGGGAGGGGTGACCCTCAGCGGCGGGCAGAGGGCTCGCGTCGGCCTCGCCAGGTACATGTACAGTACTTACTGTATACAATACTATTCACTTTGTCCAGCTTCTGTTTGAATACGTCGTTTTACAACAGATATAAATAGAGCATGATATAAAATGTAAATACAGCAGCATTTCTCTTTTCTCCAAGGTTTGGGCACCCCTTTCTTTTGCAGGGTGTTGCTTTTCCTTTTTCCTTTTAAAGTTGAAATTGAAAAGGAATGCTTCCTGTTTAACATCACGCCTTTTGAAGAAAAAACAAAAACATCTTCCTCTGTTCACATTAACCGAAACACTGACCAGGGTGACCAGACTTTTTCATGCCACTGTGTATATAGCATCTTTCTTAACAAGGTTACAGGGGTTTTTCAGGTGAGTAGCAGAGTATACAGAGAGAAATAATAGGAATAAAACAAAAAAATAAAACAAATCAGACATGATCCGATGCTAAGAGATTCAAAAGTGGTCGAAGAGTTATTGATTTCTCAGATTTGGGATGGAAGAGATGATGCAGAGCTCTTGAGAAAATGCAGCAAACAGAGAGTTTGAAGACACTGAAACTCAATTACATTTTATAATTCATTTGGACTTGAAAGGAAGTCAAAGGATCAATGACGGAGAATTCCCCTTCATAAATACCACAGGTCTGAGAACAGTTCACAGGGCCGTAAACTAATCAGTGCTATCTAATCTGTATGATCACTTATTACCACCACAGTACGAGCTTCCATTCCCTGAAAGCCAATAAAAACATCTGTATTTACGGTTACGTAGCAGCTGATGTTTTTGGCAGCGTCTTCACTGTTTGTTCCCGTCGTTATAAAAAAAAAGAATCCAGGTTCAATAATCAATCATCATCCTGAAGCTGATAACCATCACAATCACCTATCATCGTCCTGATCGTGTTTTATGCTCCCACTCTTTAATGACGAGTGCTTTCTCCAGGTTTTATTGCTCCATTAAATCTCAGCGTCAGAGCGACTCATATTCACAACATGCATTATTTATTGGCCTCAGCTTCAATCTGCAGCCACTCATTAGGTTAAAGCCTCAGTCATCGCCGTAAATATCCACGCTGAATTGATTTCGACATTCTTCTTCTTATGTTTTTATTGCTCCCGCTCCCTCTGTGTTTTCCTAACTCTGTATGTGTGTGTGTGTGTTTTCTTACAGAGCTCTGTATAAAGACGCCGACCTGTACCTGCTGGATGCACCGTGCACCCACCTGGACCTGGTGACAGAGAAAGAGATCTTTGAGAAGTGTGTATCCCAACAGAGAGTCTTTCATCTGGTGGCGGGAGGAGAGTGGAGGGGGGAGGGTTGGTGGTGAAGTTTAAGTTCAAGTTCAAGGTCAAGGTTTCCTTTTGTTGTCTCGGCCACAATCAGGTCGACTGTGCAGAGTCACGGCTGCTGCATCATAATGTAACCTCCTCCTCCTCCTCCTCCTCCTCCGACGCCGCTACAGGAAATGTTTCTTTAATCTTTTGATGATGATGATGATGGTGAAGTGTTGACTCTGGCCGGCGTTCAAAGGCTGGATGAGCCTCCTGGCTGCTGTTGTGCTTATAAACAGACGGCAGCTTCTTGATTTTTATTGAATGCATGCAGGTTATTCTTTGAAGATGTGACACCTCGCTTTCCTGTGTTTTCCTTTTTTCTTTTTTTCTTTTTTTTAAGGCGAGATACTACAGACAAAGCCATTTTGCTTCCTTAACATGTCATCTTATAATAATAATAATAATAATAATAATACATTTTATTTGGAGGCGCCTTTCAAGTCACCCAAGGTCACCTTACAAAAAAGGGCATAAAAAGTCAGAGTCAAAAAAAAACACAAGACAGACAAGACATTAAGATAAAAAAGTGCAGTGCAGAGTGTCTGGTTATAGGGAGTGTGCCAGTTTGAACAGGTGGGTTTTGAGTTGGGATTTGAATGTTGTGATGGAGTCTGATTGTCTTATGTGTGGGAGGAGAGAGTTCCAGTGCTTCGGTGCAGAGCAGCTGAAGGCTCGGGCTCCCATCGTGCTGAGGCGTGATGTGGGAATGGTTAGCAGTCCTGCAGAGGTTGAACGGAGGGAGCGGGCGGGGATGTATTCATGCAGAAGGTCATGGAGGTAAGTGGGGGCTAGGTTGTGGAGAGCTTTGTAGGTGAGGAGAAGATTTTTGTAGAGGATGCGGTATTGAACCGGGAGCCAGTGAAGTTGGATGAGAACAGGGGTGATGTGGTCAGATGATTTGGTACGGGTGATGATCCGGGCGGCTGAGTTCTGGATCATCTGCAGTCTGTTGATGAGTTTGGTGGGGAGTCCGGTGAGGAGGGCGTTGCAGTAGTCAATGCGTGATGTGACAAAAGAGTGGACCAGGATTTCAGTGCTGGATTGGGTCAGTGACAGGCGGAGTCTGGAGATGTTGCGGAGGTGGAAGAATGCAGTCCGGGTGATGTTTTGAATGTGGGGTGCAAATGAGAGGGTGTTGTCCAGTATGACGCCGAGGCTCTTGACTTGGGGGGAGAAGGGTACAGGGAATCCGTCAATGATGATGGGTGTAGCTGGGGTGTGTAATAGAACAGTGGAAAGAAACGGTAGAAAATCCACATTAAGGTTTTTATTTTACTTTGTCGCTAGATTTCTCCTAAATTCACCAAAAGTTAGTCTGACCCAGGTCATGTCAGGTCTCATTGTAAAGCTCTCTCTCTCCTGAACAATGATGTAGGCTCCAAAAATGGTCATCTCCTCCGTATCCGCAACCAATCATAAAAGTACGATAGAAAATAACAATCTATGGAATTTTATAGTACAAGTCTTTAAAGGCTGTTTTCTGAAAATGTGTTTTCCTCAGACTCTGAGCTAGAAATCTCCACTTCCGCAGCACTTACAGACACCAAACCTTCCAGTTTGATCCCTGTCTATATTCTGAAGGTTTTTACAGAGGGGATTGTTGATATATCATTCACAGCCTGATTTATACAACATTTTATCCCTAAAAACATGGGGAAATTAGATTTCTTTTAGGGCTGTGACAGTATTGACAGAGTGATAAAGAGAGATATCCAAAATCTCTTCTGTAAAAACTTCTGACTCTAATACCTCAACAAAATAAAACAAGAATTTTGAAAGTAGCTTTATCCATTGTTCAGATTTTTGTTCTAGAAATGTGTGCAAATAAGTGCATATTTAATTAGTTATTGCCTCATTTACACATTTAAACATAAAATTTGACAAAATTTTATCCACCTGTAGCGTCTCTGACTCATTTTCTTTCCGCTGCTCAGATGCATCTGTCAACTCATGGCCTCCAAGACTCGGATCGTGGTCACCAGCAAGTTGGAGCATCTCAAGCGCGCCGACAAAATCCTCCTGCTGCACAACGGCGACTGCTACTTCTACGGCACCTTCTCGGAGCTGCAGGCCCAGCGGCCGGACTTCAGCTCGCTCCTGCTCGGCCTCGAGGCCTACGACAACATGAACGCGGAGCGGCGCAGCTCCATCCTCACGGAAACTCTGCGCAGGGTCTCCATCGACGAAACCGCCGGCTTCCGGGGACCCGACCCCATCCGCCAGTCATTCCGCCAGCCGCCGCCTCCGATAATCGTCTCCGGATCTCAGAGCCACCCGATGAGCGACGGCTACCCGGAAAAACGCAAACAGTCCCTCATCCTCAATCCCCTGGCGGCCGCGCGCAAGTTCTCCTTCATCGGGAACTCCCAACAGAACCAACCCCAGTCCACGACGATAGAGGACGGCGTGCGGGAACTCTCGGAGAGGAAGTTCTCGGTGGTGCCGGAGGACGACCAGGTGGAGGAGGTCCTCCCCCGGGGGAACCTGTACCACCACGGGCTGCAGCACCTCAGCGGCCAGCGGCGCCAGTCCGTCCTGGCCTTCATCACCAACGCGCAGGGCGTCGAGCGCAGAGAGCAGATCCAGTCGTCCTTCAGGAAGAAGCTGTCCATCACGCCGGGCTGCGACCTCGCCACGGAGCTGGACATTTACTCACGCCGCCTCTCCAAGGACAGCGTGTACGACATCAGCGAGGAGGTGGACGAGGAAGACATGGAGGTAGGACGGGTGTAGAAGTCCAAAGAGTGGAGTCTTAGTTTAGTTTGGTTTAGTTTTCTTCAGTTTCATTCTAAAAACCTAGCAACATTAAAGGGATAGTTCAACATTTTGGCAATTTCTCCTATTGCCATAATCCCTATAGTCATAGCAGTAGGTTCATTACCTTTAACTATGCGGTGCATGTTGTTTTGAGATCGGCGGGGCAGAGACGTGAGCTGCTCAGTGAACACAATGGAGGTGAACGGTACAGGTCCGCTGTTTCTCATCAAGCTCATCAAATACACAATTCAACACTCTGGTGGACAAGTTGTGACCTGCACATTCACCACGCTATGAGATAATCATGTATAATTATGTAATATTACAATACATGAAGCAAATACTCAGAACTACTTGTGCTTTTGAAATCCCTCCGCCCAGCAGTAGCCGTGTCTGGAATGTAGTTCTGGCTGCATTTGCCTCGAAAACAACTCTGTCTCGTAATGTTGCATGATTATCTCATAGCGTGGTGAATGTGCAGGTCACAACTTGTCCACCAGAGTGTTGGATTGTGTATTTGATGAGTTTGATGAGGGACCTGTACCATTCACTTCCATTGTGTTCGCTGAGCAGCTCACGTCTCCGCCCTGCTGATCTCAAAACAACATGCACCTATACTTAAAGTAATGAACCTACTGCTATGACTATAGGAGTTATGGTGATAGTAGTCTAGTGGGAAGAGGGGGGTATCATGCACCCCCCGGAAATATACTTCTAACCAGCGTTTCTAGATTGGAAAAAATGTGTAGAAAATGGTGAGCTATGTTAAAAAGTTGTCAAAATGTCCCTTGTATCATTTTTATGCAAATTAGTGCCACCATTATCGAAAAAACCTAATTTGACTATATCTCAGCCAATATTGCAGATATCTGAACAAATAAGGTGTCTAGACCCATGTTTTGAGGGTCAGAGATCACAATAAAACTATTCATAAAGTGATCACATGTTGGTGGCATGCTGGTAAGCAAACTTAACCCTTTTACCAATTACAAGACACCAATATTGGAGATACCAAATAAGGTGTCTAGACAGAGGTTGTTGTGTGTTTAACCAAGGTTTATTTGGATCAAACATCATAATAGAACTCTTGTAGATGTGACCACTCTTCTCTTTCCCATGCCAGATAAACAGTCAGTAAATGGATCTCCACTATGCATCACTCATCATCGTTTTCACTGAAATCATCAGAGTTAAACTCATCCTCTCCTTCCTCTTTCTCCTCCTCTTCCTGTTCATGCTCTCCGGTGTCATGGGGATCAACCAGTCAAGTTGGTAGGATAGGACCACAGGACCACATCAGTTTCAACACTCCTTCATCAGTCTTCATCCATCCCTGACCCTCATCATAGGGTTTTGGTTTTTCCAGAATAGGTTCTGGCATCCTGTAAATGAGCCGGATTCTAGCTTGGAGCTAATTTCCATCCGTAGTCCTCACATATATAGACAGACATAGACATTGTCAGACAACCTATGGACAATTTAGAGTCGCCAATTAACATAGTCTGCATGTCTTTGGACTGTGGGAGGAAGCCGGAGTACCCGGAGAGAACCCACGCATGCACAGGGAGAACATGCAAACTCCACACAGAAGGGCCCCTGCCCCCTGGGTTTGAACCTGGAACCCTCTTGCTGTGAGGCGGCAGTGCTAACCACTGCACCACTGTGTACAAGGTGACACGGTAGTTCACATATCAGGCTTCAGAGCAGAGTGGCATGAAGGAAGGCCAGCCAGGTCAACCTTAGACTTACAAGTGAGTTTCTTGTCCTCCCCCACCATGTTGTGTATCAACTTGGTAAGGACAACATCCACTGAAGACTCACAACTCTGTCCAGACATCAGACAGGTGAATTGCTCCAACTGCCTCAGCATCTCAGGCCTGACACTCTAGCAGTCACTGAGTTGACTGAATATATGAAACCTGAGATTCTTCTTCAAGGGTCCCACCTTCCTTCTCCCTTTGATGGCACTGGTACAGTCTTCTCCACTGAACACATAACCGAGAAGAGTGGTGCGGTAGTCTTCTGCTAGGGATTCTGCAATACTCTACTGCCTGGCTTCTGGTGCACCTGTCCCCATTGATGTTTAGATGGAAGTGTTACAGTACGAGCAGTAGCTGTGGGCAAGGCTGCTAAAGCTGACTCCATCAGACCCCTACAGGGTGAAGATCCAGGAAGCTTCTATAACCCAACACCAACAACTTCTCAACATCTCTGAGCTTACAGAATCCCTGGGAGAAGACTACCACACCAGTCTTCTTGGGTTCTGTGTGTTCAGTGGAGAAGACTGTACCGGTGCCAAGCATATTGTTTTGGCTTTTTCATGCCTTCATTTGACAGTACAGTTGAGAGAGACAGGAAATAGGGAGGCAGAGAGAGGGGGAATGACACGCAGGAAAGGGCTGTCCGATGCAGGATTCAAACCGGAGAATTATAGCCTCAATATATGGGGCGCCAGCTTAACCCACTGCGCCACTCGGTGCCCCAGAAGGTGAAGTCCTTGAAGAATAATCCCAGGTCAAACATATTCAGTCAACTCAGTGACTGCTAGAGTGTTAAGCCTGAGATGCTGAGGCAGTCTGAGCAACTGTCAACCCGTCTGACGTCTGGACAGAGTTGTGAGTCTTCAGTGGACCAAGTTGATACGCAACATGGTGGGGGAGGACAAGAAACTCACTTGTGAGTCTAAGGTTGACCTGGCTGGCCTTCCTCCATGCCACTCTGCTCTGAAGCCACATGCCTGATATGTGAACCACCGTTGTCACCTTGTACAAGCGAGCTGATGAACCTATTCTGGAAAAACCAAAACCCTATGATGAGGGTCAGGGATGGATGAAGACTGATGAAGGAGTGTTGAAACCGGTGTGGTCCTGCGGTCCTATCCTACCAACTTGACTGGTTGATCCCCATGACACTGGAGAGCATGAACAGGAAGAGGAGAAAGAGGAAGGAGAGGATGAGTTTAACTCTGATGAATTCAGTGAAAACGATGACGAGTAATGCATAGTGGAGAACTATTTACTTGACTGTTTATGGGAAAGAGAAGAGTGGTCCCATCAACAAGAGTTCTATTATGATGTTTGATCCAAATAAACCTTGGTTAAACACACAACAACCTCTGTCTAGACACCTTATTTGGTATATCCTATATTGGCGTCTTGTAATTGGTAAAAGGGTTAAGTTTGCTTACCAGCATGCCACCAACATGTGATCACTTTATGAATAGTTTTATTGTGATCTCTGACCCTCAAAACATGGGTCTAGACACCTTATTTGTTCAGATATCTGCAATATTGGCTGAGATATAGTCAAATTAGGTTTTTTCGATAATGGTGGCACTAATTTGCATAAAAATGATACAAGGGACATTTTGACAACTTTTTAACATAGCTCACCATTTTCTACACATTTTTTCCAATCTAGAAACGCTGGTTAGAAGTATATTTCCGGGGGGTGCATGATACCCCCCTCTTCCCACTAGACTATAGGAGAATTTGCTAAAATGTTGAACTATCCCTTTAAGCAGAACCCATGTTGATGTTGTGTGTGGTTCCTCCGCAGCAATGCTTCGCTGATGAACGTGGGAACATCTTTGAAACTACCTCATGGAGCACTTACCTGCGCTACATCACCGCCAACAAGAGCTTAGTCTACGTCCTCATTTTCATTCTCTTCGTCTTCGCCATTGAGGTTAAAACCAACGACACATCCAAGACGTTTTTTTGTGTGTTTTGAATACTTTGAGAATTTGAGTATCAATAAATGTTTGTGTTTTTTTTTTGTTGTTTCCACCGACAGGTCGCTGGTTCAGTCATTGGCATTTTCCTTATAACTGAGTAAGTGATGTTGTTCTCCAGTCACTACTGTTTACTACAAAACATGGGTTTTGGGTTGTTTTTGAGCATGTTTTAATGAAGAATCATATTTTTATGGTGATGCTTTGGTAAAATCCTTTTAGCTGACTCTGTTGAAGTATATAAATGAAGCCTGCGTAAATTCATACAGGGCACGGAAGTCGGCAGCCCCAGCTGTAGTCAGCTGACAGCCAGCCCATTAGTCTCTGTCCAATCACATTCATGCTCCTACCATAGGCGGTCTATTTAAATGTAGGCTGTCACACTGATTTCCCCCTCGACACGGCTCTGATCGCTGCGCATTGCTGCGCTGGAAAAGCTTGGACACGTTAGACACGTTGAAGTTACGCACTATAGCTTTAAGTGTCATGGTTAGTGTACACGGCTCTTGCTGCTGCTTCCGCCGCCGGTTTTGCGAGACGGGGACTGCGTGAGGGAAGGATTACTGCTCGTGTTCGTGCTCGCCCTGCTGCTGCTTGTGTCGATGCGGACCGGCGGCGGCTGACGTGTCATGGGGCCGCTGCGAAGCTCTCGAACGGAGGACGCCATCTGCGACGACGGGGGGGCTGCTTCTCTCCAGCGGGGCACCTGGCAGGTGCGGCGGCGTCTCAGCTGTTCCATTGATTGACGGCGGCCGGTCCGGTTCCGGGCTGTGGAGGTTCTGTTGCCAGCCATGCTGCCACGCGGTCGGAGCGTCACACAAGGAACGGTTTGCTTTATTCTTATTCGCGCTGGGTTTCAACCTCCATAGCAATAATGCAGAATCATATTTGGCATTGAATTATCACAGTTGCAGCTTTCGCTCGTGGGTTTGGGGGGTTCTTTGTCTATTTTCTTATGAGCAATGAGCAAATTAATTAGAGTCTGCAAACTCTACATGCTGCTTATAAAATAACGCTGTTCTGAGGAGATGGCTGGGTAAAGTCATGACCTCATTTGTTGCACATTCAGAGGTCTGCTTCTGCAGCAGGCGCTGCATCTCACAGGCTCACTAAGGTAGTATGACCTCTTCTGAGTAGCATGCTGCTCTCATTTAGCAATTCAGAGGTGAGAGGGTCAGAGGTCAGCAGCCAGCGGCTGCCACACATATATAGGCACATCCAGATAGAATGACCTTTTTGCGGGATGCATGCTTGCGCCCAATTAAAACATAATTCAAGGTCCGCAGAGAGCCTCTGCAACACATATTTAGGCACACTCAGGTAGGATGACCTTTCGCGGGATGCATGCTTGCGCCCAATGAAAACATATAATTTAAGGTCTGCAGAGAGCCTCTGTGACACATATGTAGGCACATAAGGTAGTATGACCTCCTCTGGGTTGCATGCTGCACCCGTTTAAAACATAATTTCTGAGGTCTGTGGCAAGCTGCCGCTACACATAGCAGTGGCTGATGCTGCGCATGGGCTTATAGGCTGGCGTTGGGCTCCATTGTTTTTGGGGGGTTTAAATTGTCTCCCTGGAGCGACATAGCATGCGCTTGTCCATCCCGGGAGCTCCCAGAGTGGAGCTTCAGCGCCAAGCCGAACTGTATTCCATTTGTGGCTATAAATGGTTTTAATCATGACGAGAGTGTTCCTGAATGAAATGAAGCCTGCGTAAATTCATGCAGGGCACGGTAGTCGGCAGCCCCAGCTGTAGTCAGCTGACAGCCAGCCCATTAGTCTCTGTCCAATCACATTCATGCTCCTACCATAGGCGGTCTATTTAAATGTAGGCTGTCACACTGATTTCCCCCTCGACACGGCTCTGATCGCTGCGCATTGCTGCGCTGGAAAAGCTTGCCTCCTCCACCCCAGCCTCCACCTTTTCAGTGTCTCAGTGCTTTCTTCCACTCTGGGGGGTTTAAATTGTCTCCCTGGAGCGACATAGCATGCGCTTGTCCATCCAGGGAGCTCCCAGAGTGGAGCTTCAGCGCCAAGCCGAACTGTATTCCATTTGTGGCTATAAATGGTTTTAATCATGACGAGAGTGTTCCTGAATGAAATGTTTTATATGTGTTAAATTGGGTTTAAACAGTCCACTTAATGCCTAATTAATTATCTTTTTCAGGATCCAGAGCTTGTCAGTGTTGGATTTTCTAAATTTTTACTCATTATGAAAATACTACATAATATCTATATATAAATCTTAAATTGTTTTTGATGATGTTTTAATGAAGAATCATATATTTTATATTTTTGGTGATGCTTTTTAAGTTGACCATGTGTTGAAATAGGGTTTAAATAGTCCAGTAAATGCCTAATTGGTTATCATTTTGAGGATCCAGAGCTTTAAAATGTTATTGACCAGCGCAGTGTAGACGTAGTAGAAATATTTATGAATGAATATCCTGACTCTCCAGTGTCTCAGGACCATCAGAGCCTCAGTGTCTGTGTTTTCATTCTCAATCCTTTTGCTTTCTTCACACCAGTAAGATCTGGAGGGACGGCGCCAACCCTTCGTCACCCAACTACATCAGCGAGCAGCACCCGAACGCCTCGTCGCCGCCGGTGCACCTGGCCGTCATCGTCACGCCGACCAGCGCCTACTACATCATCTACATCTACGTGGCCACGTCGGAGAGCGTGCTGGCGCTGGGCGTCTTCCGCGGTCTCCCGCTCGTGCACACGCTGCTCACCGTGTCCAAACGGCTGCACGAGCAGATGCTGAGCGCCGTGCTGCGAGCGCCCATGGCTCTGCTCAACACCATGAAGACAGGTGCGTTCTCCTCACGTTGCGTCCTTGTTTTCCTGCCTCTAACCCAGCGGGTCGGCAACATTTAGCATTAAAAGAGCCGTTTGGGCCTTTTCCCGCCAAATTAAAATTCTGACCACGAAGTTGTCACATGCACGAAAAAACAAGCACGTCGCACTAAATGCACGCTGCTATGACATTGCTTTGGGTCTACATTGAAAGTAATGGGTTTGTGCGCGCAAAAGACGCAAAATCTATGCACATGATTTAAAGGGATAGTCCAACATTTTGTCAAATTGGCCCATTGCCATAATCACTATAGTTTTAGTAGTAGGTTCGTTACCTTTAATTGTCGGTGCAAGCTGTTTTTAGAACGGCGGAGCAGAGCCGTGAGCTGCTCAGAGCTACGCTACGGAGGCTCATGGGATTTCTTGGTTACCCTCATCAAAATTTACCTTGAAAACAACGTCGTCTCGTAACATTCCGTTGAAACACAAATACATCGGTTCAGGGTCCAACATAGAGAAATATATATTCAGAATAATATCTCATTAAATTATTTCTCTCACCTGGTTAATGTGATCTCTGCCCCTGAACTTCACTGCACAGCGAATCCATATCAGGGTTGTAAGACGTCACTTTGATTTTCACGATCGCAAGCTCTCCTCTGTGAGGCGCCAGCGATGTTTACTTTTGAAGTAGTTCATGGTGGACGTGACGCATATTTTGATTGACAAAATATTAAAACAAGTTTTATTTTAATGTCACAAGACGACCTCAATCTCCAAAGAAATTACTTATTACAATAAAAAAAAACTAGATGGCCATTATTCACATTAAGTTTGAACCTTATAATATAAATAACATGTTCCCTAATAATTATTCTTTTTGTCCACTTCCAGGTCGGATCATGAACAGATTCACCAAGGACATGGCCACCATCGACGACATGCTGCCTCTGGTGCTGTTTGACCTCATACAGGTATTTAACCAACATGAAGTAGGTCAGTGTAAACACACACACACTGTAACTTCTGCTCTTCAACTCTTTTGTTTTGTTTTTTCTCGCTCTCACGTCACAGCTGACATTGATCGTGTCGGGCGCCATCTTCACCGTGTCCATCATGCGGCCGTACATCTTCATCGCCGCCATCCCGCTGGCCGTCATCTTCGTCATCCTCAGGAAGTACTTCCTCCGAACTGGACAGCAGCTCAAACTGCTGGAGGCTGAAGGTGAGAGAGGAGGAGGTGCAGGTGTGCAGGAGTGTGGTTTTAACTCTTTAAGGCTGGGAATGCGTTTGTTGTTGGTGTAAATATTCAGGCGCACATGTTTATTTTCTGTCTTTCTGCATAGATTTTATGTTATTCACAGGATAAATAGACTTAAATAAGTGAAGTTGCACACTCATACAGTAGCTACGATGTCGAAATGGGTGTCGAAAGAGTGTCTTTCTCAGGATGTAAGACAATACAAAGTGACAGAGTATTCAGATGCACATTTTTATTCTGCGTCTCTTTGCATAGATTTTATGTTATTTACAGGGTAAGTGAAAAAGAGGAGGAATACAGTAAATAGAGAGGCTGACCGTGCCATAAAATCTGAAAATCTACATTTAAGATCTAAACAAACTTAAACAAAATATGTGAAATAACGTCTGTTTAATGGGTAGATTTAATTCAGTAGAGGAATAAATGTATTAAAATACAGACCTCAAGTTTTCTTAAAGTGTTATGCCTCTATGGAGGTGTTGACATGAAGTTACTGTTGTATTTGACAATGCAATGACACTGAGAGTTAAAGATTAGAGGAGGCGCTGAAGGATGATTCAAACATACAATAATAAAAAAAAGACAAATGTCCAGGAGCAGAAGTGAAAACATGATAAAAACCAGCAGAGTGAGCAGAGGAAGTGAGACTTTGTGGGGCCACAGTCATTGACGGGGCTGGGTGGTGGCCCGGGGCCAGCGAGGCAGAGGTCACGTTAGAGAACAAAAAACATGACAGAGGAAGAGCAGCGGGGGAGGACGGACAGGAGGACAGGAGGACGGGAGGACGGACGGCCTCACAGGGGCGGGAACAGTCACAGGAAGTGGAGTGAAATATGTTCTGCACTAATTAACAGAAAGTTTGGTGTCTCAACAAAGATGTTACTAAAGGATGAAACTCAAATACTATGAAACTGATGAGAGAAAATGAGATGAGAGACTTGATTCTGCACAATGGAGGTCCATACTGTCCATACAGTAGTTAATGTCTAAACATTAACAAACTCATGATATCTTCACCTTTTAGTTTTGCTCTGATGTTACTCCAAAAATTATTTTGCAATAATTTTAACTGAGGGAAAAACTCTTATCTTCTGACGGTAACACACTCTATCCTTTGTGTCGTCTGTCAATGACATCACCTCCTCCTTACGTCACAGGGAAACCCACCATGAACACAAAGTACATCTTTGGTCAAGTAGATTCATTTCAGAATCAGTTGTGATGATGAGGAAAAATCTCGTCATCATCCCGTGTTCCTTTACAACAACGTCAAAATATTTGTTTATAACAATGTTACTTTCTTTCTAGCTGGTCCTGTGAATTAGAGGAGAAGTTAACTGTGCTACACGTACACAAGGAATCATTGCTACGTACTTATGGGATGTACTGTGTGTTTAGTTTATTTATTTGTTTCATTGAAAAGAAAAAGAAAAGAAAAACAGTTCAATGCAAAATAATAATAATAATGCAACTCTTGAATGAAACATAATATAATACGGATCTAGGATAAATAATAAATAAATATGGCCCGTATAAAAAATAAAACTAATTCTATCTGAGCTTAAAAACACCTGACATCACTCAGAATATTATAATATATTTGCATTTTCTATATTATTTGAGATTTTGTCTGCACCGGTTATGAAACTTTCTGGTTCCCTTATGAACCACTAGTGGCAACAAGACGTGAAAATACAGTAGTTTAGGATTTATTTGTCCAGTTTTAGAGATTTCGATTTCGATTTAGGCCGCTGATGAAAGGAACTAGATTTTAGATGATAGAAGTGAGTTAGAAAGTGAATCTTCAGGTTAACAACCCGACAGAGAAGGTCCTGCAGGTTTGAGCCGTCAGAGGAGGAGCGAGCCGGTCGCTGCCTCCTCTGCTCCGTGTTTTTCGGACTTCCCCGCTCTCGCTCTCCTGGTTCTGTCGATGACTGCGGCGGTGGTGGTGGCGGCGGCGAGGTCTTTTCCGGAGCAGCTGAGAGCACGTCGGGGTCAGAGAAATGAGCCGGGTCGGGATTTCCTCGGTCCCCATCCTGGTGTCGCTCCCTCTGGTGTCACCGGCGGCAACAGCAGCAGCAGCCTGTCGGGCTGATTGTTACAACACCACATGTTGCTGCTGGTGTTTCTCAAACAACTGGTTGGATTTCTCTCTTTAATGCTCCTGCAACAAGTTACATGACATTTAAATAAGAAAATTCTGCACTGATAACAAGTTACAGCATGAACGAGCTGCTTGACAGTTTGAGTTATGAACACACTGCAGACGACTGAATGCAAACTTTAATGTTTCCTTCCTTTACTTCCTCAATCCCCGTCTGACCAGGGTAGAAGAAAAAAATACAAAGTGTATCAAATGTTAAACTCTGATGCTCAAGTGAAGTCGAGCTCCTTCTACACTGAAACCTGTCGTCTGAAAAAGTGTTAAATTAAGATTAAATTAAATTAAATTAAACCTGTTTATCGTTGTTTAACTGATTTCTTCTTTCATAATCTGCAAACTATTGAAAAGCTACGCAGAGACGAAAAGTAGCAACATTTGGTTCCCATAAGGCGACTTCATAATAATAATAATCATGACGATGATGATGATGACGATAATACAAATAATAATAATACGGTAATTATAATCATAGTAGTTGTACTAATAAGAGTGTTTACATAGCACTTATCAAACTCAAGAGATTTGCAAGAATAAAAAAAGAAAACAAACCAACACATGGAGCTGAATGGCTCAAAAGGAAATAAAAGACATATGTAACAATACGCTATGAGAAAATAACAGAATGTTACCAGACCGAGTTGTTTTAGAGAGAAATGCAGAACTGCCCTCGACAGGAACGCACATCAGCGGTTTTGCATGAATTTCCCTCTAAAACAACTCTGTGTGGTAACGTTGTGTTATTATCTCATAGCGTGGTGAATGTGCAGGTCACAACTTGTCCACCAGAGCGTTGTGGAGTTGTTGGATTGTGTATTTGATGAGTTTGATGTGGGAAACCAAGAAATCCCATGAGCCTCCGTAGCGTAGCTCTGAGCAGCTCACGGCTCTGCTCCGCCGTTCTAAAAATAGCTTGCACCGACAATTAAAGGTAACAATCCTATTTGCTAAAATGTTGAACTATCCCTTTAAAAGTCACAAGTAGAGTGTGTCCTGTTCTTCGGCCAACGACCTCCACGTCTCTTCATTAACAATATTTAGCAACACAGTGTTCGATCCAATGATTGATTCAGCAAAAAACCATAAAAAGTTTTGTCTGGTTTCCACGTTCTTCCATTTTTCTGACGCAGGTCGAAGCTGCTTTTTGTTCTTTTGTTGCGCTCATTACCTCCAATCTGAGCCGCTGCTGTTACGCTTCATTTGCTTTATTGATAGGACCGAACTGAAGCAATATTTAGTGGAGCAGCTTGTTAAACAAACTGTGTGTATCTGCCCCCCCCTCCTCTCCTGCAGCTCGCAGCCCCATCTTCTCCCACCTCATCATCTCTCTAAAGGGCCTGTGGACCATCCGGGCGTTCGGCCGTCAGACCTACTTCGAGACGCTCTTCCACAAGGCGCTCAACACGCACACGGCCACCTGGTTCCACTACCTGGCCACGCTGCGCTGGTTCCTCTTCCGCTGCGACATGATCTTCGTCCTGTTCTTCAGCGCCGCTGCCTTCATCGCCGTGGGAACCAACCGTGAGTGGATCGTGGCGACCGAAATGTTTCAGATTCATGAGTTTAGTTTTAGTGAGTTCAACAAGTTTTTATTTTTGAGGAATTGACAGGTTTTTATTGAATTTTTCAAGTTTTAGAGGAAAACCTTTGTCAGACCTCTGGAGATAAACTTCCACATTTGTGGGATTTTACCCTTCTAGTTGCATCCCATAATGTTCCCATCAGGTTCCATTGACTCTTATCCACCTGTGGGTTTCTGAACTCCAAGTCGTCCCATGTTGAGCTGTGGCGTTTTCTTCCTGCAGCTTCAGAAGTCTCTAAGAAAACTACAACTAAGCCGATGTTATTTGTTAGTTTGAGTTAGTTTTGCTTTGTTCATTGTAGTTTTTATTTATTTCAGTTTCCTAAATTACTTTTTGACTGCTAGTTTGAGTTTTTAGTGAACCATAATAACCCTAGTGGTGTGAAGTAGTCAGTATGTTGCTGAGTTGTGTTGTTATTCTGCAGCCACAGGTCAGATGAGTAGATCAAGTTTTCTGTTTTGTATGACGTTATATTTCACTGATAACGACAGGTGGGGACGTCTAACAAGCTTTTTGAGTTTTCACCTCTTCCAGCACTGTATAAATGACCAAATAGTTCCTTTTACTTGTGTGTTTTAACTGTGCAAAATAGGTTTTAGCAAAACTCTGATATTGATACAGTTCAAATGCAGCCGCAGCAGCTTCTGCATGAATCCCCTCCTCCTCTTCAGTACGATTTACAAACCACAACTTCAGTTTCGATGAAGATTTTTGAAAACAAAACGTTGTTTTGAGCTTTAGAAAATGTGTGTTTTTTGTTTTTTTTGCTTCATGACAACATGAATAAACATTTAGTAAATAACAAGAAAACCAGAAGCAGCCCAAGCTGATCTCACCTACAGTTCTACTGGATAATCATTAATAATTAGTAGTCATTGATTTCATAATTAGGTCTCGAATGATTTTTGAGGCTGAAGCCAAAATTAGGGAGTAAAAAACTGAGAATAACAGATTAATCATCCGATGTTCCTCATTTATTCATGAACACACATATTTTGCAATGGTTTCCATTGGAGACTCAACATTTTGCCTTTTGACAATAACTCACTTTTATTATTCTGAATGAAAAAATGAACAAATAAATAAAGTTTTGGTGCTAAGACGACGGAGAAAGACTGAGATCAGAGGATTCAGCCGGTCAGACCCTCGTTATAGTTGATGTTGAGGTGTAGTGTGTAGGTGTAGGTGTAGTTTGTGTTGAGGTTGAGGTTTGATCTGGTTTTGTACGGATGAACACGTGAGCAGGTCCTGGTGCTGCGACGACACCTGGATCATAACACAACTGGGATTCTGTGAAAACTGATCAAAACTCCTGGAAATCCTCCGGATAAAACTTCATGCCCCCCCCCAAAAAAGGAAGCATGTGTTCGTGTAATTAAACGAATGGGAAACACACGTGCGCGTGCGTGGACGCTCACACGCGCTGCTGCTGCTGCGTCATTCCCCGTGTTTATGTCGGGAGCGGATTAAAGGGTCATTTCACAGCTCATTAGTTTCCAATAGAGCCGGGAGCCGAGCTGCAATACCTGAGTGCCGCTCTGACATCAGAGAGGGCGGCTGTGATTGGACCAAACCGATGACCCTCCTGTGTGTGTCTGTGTGTGTTTTCGTGTGTGTTACAGAGGACAAACCAGGGGAGGTGGGCATCATCGTGGCGCTGGCCATGCTCATCCTGGGGACTTTCCAGTGGGCCGTCATCACCAGCATCACGGTGGACGGACTGGTATGTTGTTACACACACACACACACACACACACACACACACACACACACACACACACACACACACACACAGAGACACACACACACAGCTGTCATCGTTTGCATCGCGGCGCTACGACCCCGACTCACATTAAAATACCACGCAGCCAATGGCCTGGTTTCAGAGCGAAGGAAGCGTTACGAACTCACACACCATCAGCGTGCTGTTTTTTTGACACCTGTGTTTCTGCACATCTGGAGTTCAACACAGCTGGACTTCCTGCATCCAACATCCAAACTACGGACCAATCAGATCCCTGGATGAAGAGACGAATGCTGCACAAGTGTCTTAAAACCTGAGAATTCAGATTCTTTATTTGTCATTCTACACGTTACAACACAGAGAAGGTTTCGTGTCAGAGAGACGAGGAGGAGAGCAGCACTTTTATTCTCACTTGAAACATTTATTACGCCAGCGCTTCGGTCAAAGACCTTTCTCAATTTTTGATAAACCTTGGCTCAATAAATGTTTCAAGTGAGAATAAAAATGTGCAGGAGTTTCTCTGCATGTCTGAAAACATAGAGAAAACAAAAAGTGTTTCTCAGGACCAGTGAAGGAAAAGATGAAAGAAGATCCGTGTGACTGACATTAAGATGTGAGCTGAAAAGAATTAAAAGTAAAAACAATCTCGAGAAAATGTAGGTTTAGTTTTCTTTCTTGGTAAGAAAGAAGAAGAAAAGCCTCATATTATTTATAAAACCTTATTCTGATTGATTTCCTCTTGTATTATACATTAAAACTTGATACTATAGATACTGTATACATATAAATATAAACACACTGTTGGCCATAAAGTTGGAATAAAATATCAATTATTCCAACTTCATGTATAAATATATAGATGATCAGATTCATCTCTTTCTCTCAGATGCGTTCTGTGGATCGTGTCTTCAAATTCATCGACCTGCCGTCGGAGGAGGTGTTGCCGGGGAAACCTGGTGGCAAAGGAGGCGGTGGCGGTGGCGGCGGCGGCGACCTGGTCATCGACAACCCTCACGCCAAAGACTGTTGGCCGAACCGCGGCCAGATGAACGTCGAGGGACTGACGGTCAAATACACGGAGGCTGGACGGTCGGTCCTCAGAGACATCTCCTTCTCTGTGGAGGGGGGGCAGAGTGTGAGTACTGACCGTGTGTGTGTCTGTCTGTCGGTGTGTGTGTGACGGGGTCTTAATGAATCTTGACACACACTGGATCAGATGTATAGATAATAATATATCTAATAGGGGTCTTAAAGTGTTAAAGGAGTATTGATAAGATCAGTTTCTGCTTCCTGACAAATTAAGAAAATCCACTTCCTGTTTATTATTATTATTGTTGTGACTTTTTATCTCATCAGCTCGTCTCAATCATGAATGATGCATTCTCCCTGCTCTTAGTTAATATGGGAGACAGGTGTTGTTAAGTTGTTCTATATAATATAAAACGCTCTGGTGGACAAGTTGTGACCTGCACATTCACCACGCTATGAGATAATAAAACAACGTTACCACACTGAGTTGTTTTAGGGTGAAATTCGTGCAAAACCGCTGTTGTGCGTTGCCTTAGGGACAGTTTTTCATTCACAGTCTCTGTATTTCCCTCTAAAACAACTCTGTGTGGTAACGTTGTGTTATTATCTCATAGCGTGGTGAATGTGCAGGTCACAACTTGTCCACCAGAGCATTGTGGAGTTGTTGGATTGTGTATTTGATGAGTTTGATGAGGGAAACCAAGAAATCCCATGAGCCTCCGTAGCGTAGCTCTGAGCAGCTCACAGCTCTGCTCCGCCGTTCTAAAAATAGCTTGCACCGACAGTTAAAGGTACTGCTATGACTATAGGGATTATAGCAATGGGCCAATTTTCCAAAATGTTGAACTATCCCTTTAAATACTGGAATTCATGAGTTAATATGTGCAGGAGGGAATGAAGAGTCTAATGAGAACAACTCCTCCAGGAAACACAACAATCAACACAAAGACAAATAATATTCAAGACGTTGAACTAAATGAATGAGAACAAACTAAACAAACAACTCAATCCTGTTTTAAATCTGCTCCGACAGAATCGACCAACAACCGACCGTCTCCTGGATTTAATATATTGTGTTGTGTTGTTGTTGGTGTGTGTGTGTGTGTGTGTGTGTGTGTGTAGGTGGGTCTGCTGGGGCGGACGGGCTCAGGGAAGAGCACGCTGCTCTCCGCTCTGCTGCGCCTCGCCTCCACCGACGGAGAGATCTCCATCGACGGCGTCTCGTGGAGCTCCGTGTCGCTGCACACCTGGAGGAAGGCCTTCGGAGTGGTGCCGCAGGTACGGCAGGGAAAACTAAGCTGTTCTGGTTATCACTGGTTTTGTTCCTGGAGATGATCTTGTTGATTTATTTATTTTCTTCTTTACTGAACAGAAAGTTTTTATTCTGACTGGAACTTTCCGGATGAACCTGGACCCGTACGGACGCTACAGCGACGAGGAGCTGTGGAGAGTGGCCGAGGAGGTGAGACGCTGCTTTGTTCTCTACATTAGTTTTTTTTTATTTTCATAGTTTGTCATCATTTTGTTTTTTTTTATTTAATTCAAATGACATGCTAACATTTAAATTCCTACCAATTAATTGTTAAGTTCGATAAATAGATGCGTTTTCCTTTACTTTGGCGCAACCTGTCGATATGGTTGTGACATGATCTTTTTCAGAAAGTGATGGTATTTATATTTTCCCCTTGATGCAATACTCGTCTATGGGTCTTCATGTTGATTGTTTGACTGTTTGTTTATATGTAAAATCAAAAACCAACAAAAAGTAAATGACAAAAAACAAGAAAGTGATGGAAGTATGATGAAGTAATCGTGACATCCCTATTGGTGAATTATCGATTTTGGGTGAAGTATCCCTTTAAAGTAACGCCTGTCTCTGTCCCGTGTGTCTGACGTGTCCTCTCGTCCCGTCCCGTGTGTCTCCAGGTTGGACTGAAGTCGGTCATCGAGCAGTTCCCCGACCGCCTGGACTTCCAGCTGGAGGACGGAGGGAACGTCCTGAGCAACGGACACAAACAGCTGCTGTGTCTGGCTCGCTCCATCCTCAGCAAGGCTCGCATCCTGCTGCTGGACGAGCCGTCCGCCTACCTGGACCCCATGTACGCACACACACACACACACAGACACGCACACTTTAACAGGTGGTGGCTCGTGCTGCGTTCAAAGTCTCGTAAATCACAGTTCCTTCTGTTTCCTCCTGGCTCAGTTTGAACTTCAGGTGTCAGGGCACCGAGCTGCTGCGACGTGATTGGACGATTAGATATCAGTGTTGAGGACTAGCGTGTGCGTTGTGTTGTGTGTGTGTTGTGTGTCCTTGTGTGTACAGTGTGTGTGTTGTGTCTCCTGTGCAGCGTCAGTCATGCAGATCGTTGTGTTCCTGTCGCTGCATATGGTGACAATCTAGATGCTTACAGTAACTCTGAACTAGTGTGTGTGTCTGTATGTGTATATGTAAATGTGTGTCTCTGTGTGTGTATGTGTGTATGGGGGGTGGTGAGCACAAATGAAGCCTATAATGAGACTGAATCTACTTTAACCCGAGGGCAGAGCTGTTTCCTCTTTCATGTCGACTTCAACAGGAACACAACATGATGATGGTGTGTGTGTCTGTGTGTGCATGTGTGTGTCTGTTTGTATGTGTCTGTGTGTCTCTGTGTGTGTGTGTGTGAGCAGCACGCTGCAGGTCCTGAGGAAGACCCTGAAGCAGGCGTTCTCCGGCTGCACCGTCATCCTGTCGGAGCACCGGGTGGAGCCGCTGCTGGAGTGTCAATCGTTCCTGGTGAGTTCAGGGACGCTCGGTCGCCACGACGACACTCAACACTGATGATGTCACACCTGTAGATAGATAGATAGAATGATAGATAGATAGATAGATAGATAGATAGATAGATAGATAGATAGATAGATAGATAGATAGATAGATAGATAGAATGATAGATAGATAGATAGATAGATGGATAGATAGAACGATAGATAGAACGATAGATAGATAGATAGATAGATAGATAGAACGATAGAATGATAGAACGATAGGACGATAGATAGAACGATAGATAGGTAGATAGAACGATAGATAGAGTGATAGATAGATAGAAAGATAGATAGGACGATAGAACGATAGATAGGACGATAGAACGATAGATAGAACGATAGATAGAACGATAGATAGATAGAACGATAGATAGGACGATAGAACGATAGATAGGACGATAGAACGATAGATAGGACGATAGAACGATAGATAGAATGATAGAATGATAGGACGATAGATAGAACGATAGATAGAACGATAGATAGGACGATAGATAGATAGAACGATAGATAGAACGATAGATAGATAGAACGATAGATAGAATGATAGATAGATAGAATGATAGATAGATAGAACGATAGATAGATAGATAGATAGATAGAACGATAGATAGAACGATAGATAGAATGATAGATAGAAAGATGGAACAATAGATAGATAGAACGATAGATAGATAGAACGATAGATAGAATGATAGATAGAAAGATGGAACAATAGATAGATAGATAGATAGGACGATAGATAGATAGAACGATAGATAGATAGATAGATAGAACGATAGATAGATAGAACGATAGATAGATAGATAGATAGATAGATAGAACGATAGATAGAACGATAGAACGATAGATAGATAGATAGAACGATAGATAGATAGAACGATAGATAGAACGATAGATAGAATGATAGATAGAAAGATGGAACAATAGATAGATAGATAGGACGATAGATAGATAGAACGATAGATAGATAGAACGATAGATAGATAGATAGAACGATAGATAGATAGATAGATAGATAGATAGATAGATAGAAAGATAGATAGATAGATAGATAGATAGATAGATAGATAGATAGATAGATAGATAGATAGATAGATAGATAGAACGATAGATAGAACGATAGATAGATAGATAGATAGATAGATAGAACGATAGAACGATAGATAGATAGATAGAACGATAGATAGATAGATAGAACGATAGATAGATAGATAGATAGATAGATAGAACGATAGATAGATAGATAGATAGATAGATAGATAGATAGAATGATAGAACGATAGATAGATAGATAGAACGACAGATAGAACGATAGATAGATAGATAGAACGATAGATAGATAGATAGATAGATAGAACGATAGATAGATAGATAGATAGAACGATAGATAGATAGATAGATAGAACGATAGAACGATAGATAGATAGATAGATAGAACGATAGATAGATAGATAGATAGATAGATAGATAGAACGATAGAACGATAGATAGATAGATAGAACGATAGATAGATAGAACGATAGATAGATAGATAGATAGAACGATAGAACGATAGATAGATAGATAGAACGATAGATAGATAGAACGATAGATAGATAGAACGATAGATAGATAGATAGATAGATAGATAGATAGAACGATAGATAGATAGATAGATAGATCGATAGATAGATAGAACGATAGATAGATAGATAGATAGAACGATAGAACGATAGATAGATAGATAGATAGATAGATAGATAGATAGATAGATAGATAGATAGATAGATAGATAGATAGATAGATAGATAGATAGATAGATAGATAGCTGACAACGTGTTTCATCCAGTTCAGAATTCAGCTGTCGACTATGATGCATCAATCAGCTGTGTCGTCATGGTAACCTGTACCCCCCCTCCCTCCAGATGATCGAGGGCAGCTCGATGAAGAGCTACGACTCGATCCAGAAGCTGATGAACGAGACGAGTCACCTCAAACAGGCCATGAGCCCGGCCGACCGGCTCCGCCTCTTCCCCACGCTGCACCGCCTCAACTCCAGCAAGAGGGCGGCGCCGCAGACCGCCAAGATCTCCTCGCTGCCCGAGGAGGCCGAGGACGACGTGCACGACACCCGGCTCTGACCGCACACACACAACACAGACACACAACAACACACACAGACACACACACAAGTTGATCCAGTGTTTCTTTTTGGTAAATCATGAACATTTGATCAGGTTTTATTTCTCAATCGAAACCATTGATTAGGACAAACACCTGCAGTTCTGTGCACCAACACAACGTTGTGCGAAAATGGAAACTTTGTTAATTTATTGACAACTTTAAACTCAACACACAGACACACACACATACATGTAATTAAAATAAATAATAATGTGTCGGGTGTTTGAGAGAAAAACTTGATGAGCACAACAGAAGAAGAAGAAGAAGAAGAAGATCAAAGCAGCTTTTCACTTCCTGACGCACGGGAGATCAGATCCTCCGTGCGTCACGTCATGTCGCGCTGCGTTCAAGTGCCTTCGCAGGTCTCGGCGCTTGCACGCGCTCCCGTTTTGCTTTGAAAAAGTAAAAGAAAAGAAAAAGTGAAAGTGGTTGTTTCAAAAAACGTTTCCCGTCGACTTATTTTTCTATCTATGCACTTTAGAGACACCTGAGGTACTCGTCTTCATCATCATCATCATCATCATCATCATCATCATCATCAGCGTCTCATTTCCTCCGTAGACGTAAAAACTTCCTCCTCGTGATCCGTCAGGAAAACTAAACTAAAACAT
This sequence comes from Decapterus maruadsi, assembly GCA_030347415.2. Classification (NCBI taxonomy): domain Eukaryota; kingdom Metazoa; phylum Chordata; class Actinopteri; order Carangiformes; family Carangidae; genus Decapterus; species Decapterus maruadsi. The sequence goes on along the minus strand of CM064893.1, from coordinate 26,784,222 downwards.
TTTCTATGTTTTAGAAAAGTGTATTTTTTCAGAGAACATTTATCAAGTCTTTTATTCTTGTTTTGTTTTTGTTTTGTTTCTTCCATCTGAAACTGGAACCTGTAACATCGTCTTCTTTTCTTCTGTGGTTAAAGGGAAGAGTTTCGTACTAAAAATAAATAATAGTTTTGTAAAGCAGTGATTCAGAAAACGAAGGTACGGAAGAGGAAACGCCTCGACGCGACGACTGAGTCTGGTTTTGTTTTGGTTTTGGTTTTTGTTTTTTACTCATAGGAAACGGACGCAGACGTCCCAAAAAAATGTACAAATGTTTTTGTTCAATCAACTATATTTACAGTAAAAGTTCAGATTTTGAGAATTTGACTGTTGTGGTGTGTTTTCTTTTGTGTGTGTTATTGTGAATCAATGTCGGTTGAGATAAAGTCTGTTCTTCTTTGTCTTGTTTATGACGTAAAACTATTACTATATTTATGAATAACTAATTATTTAATATTTTATTTATTATTATTTAATAATATTATTTAGATGTCAGTGGTTCATCAGATCATTTATAAAGTGTCAGTAAATAATTGACTATTTACATCACACAATGATTTTAATGGTTAATACTTAATGAGTTAATGTTTTATAAACACTTAATACAGCAGTATTATAATTAATTATATAACATTTATTAACACTTTACTGGCACTAAATAACTGATCTTATGAACTACTGTAATCTGCTAAATAATTGGTTTTTAACCAATATAATAGTTAATTTATAAATGCTGAAAGTATGCGAAAACAATAATTAAACACATTATAGATGATCTTATTGATCATCATCTTATTGAGTTTAACAGTTATAACTGTTTATAAATTACACACTTGCTACTTTCAATGTAGGAAGAGAGATTTATATTTCCCTTGATGAATTTCCAAAGTAATTTGTATTTATAAAATAGTTCATTAATGCTTTGTACTGTATGTATTTATTACAAAGTGATACCAGATTTTATTAAGTTAATATTTCACCAATTAAATGTGACTGTTATATTTCAATGACGACCAAATTGACACAAATAAAACTTAATTTGATACTTATAATAAACATGAACACAAACATCTGCAGATCATAAAAGAAAAAGGCTGAAAACAGAAAACAAGTTGATGATAAATCCAGATGTAAAAACAAAACTACAGAGGCCCAAAAAGCCCAGAACAAAAGAAGAAGAAGTGAAGGAGTCGGACGGGGTTTTGAACAGTGCCAGTTTAATGTTTGTGCTTGAAAGACAAAAAAATTGTTTAAACCTCAAACAGCGACTATCGTACAGATCCAAATCATAGGGCGACTAAAATCTCTCCTGTACATTATGTATAGATATATTTATATAATAATTCATATAAACAACATCTGCTCAAAATAAAACTTGTCCTTACACGGGGTTAAAAACACAGGAAGAAGAAGAAGAAGAAGAAGAAACACAGTGATGAAGGGAAGCAGGAAGAGAGAAAGAGGAGTGAGTTACAGTGACGGAGCTGATCTGGGGTCAGATTGAACGCGACTCATGATGATGACTTTAAAATATTGATTATGGCTTCTCACATCGGACGAGAGGAGGACATCCTGTGTTTATTATACACATCTAAGTTACTGTTATTGCCACGGCAACCTTCACTCTGAAACAAGTGACGGGTTCAGAAACAAACGCACTTTACAAACACTATGTACAAGTTTCTATTTTTTTTATTTATCATTATTTGTTTGTTTTGTTTTCAGCAGTTTAAACTTTGAAGGTCACTGTACAAGCGTCATCATCATCATCATCATCGTCATCGTCGTCATGGTCACCACGTTACACCAAATCTATAGAGCATCTCAACGTACTAATATTTCTTATTTACAAATATATTTGGTAAAACCCTGATTAATTTTCAACAGTATTTAAACAACCAACCGTGTTGCAACTATTTAAAGATAAAACACTTGAATATCTCAAAATACTTAATAGCAAAAAAAAAAGAAAAGAAAAGAAAAGAAATAAAATAAAATAAAATAAAAACCTGCTCGTTTCATCTCTTTGATCCTGTAAGTTACTTTCAGTTACTCGTCGTCAACACACGATGAAATACTGTTCGTCCACCGCTCGGATGCTTTTCTGTCTCTTCTCTTCTGTCGGTTCAGTTCTCCCTCTGTCCCGTGATCGCAGGCTCGATTCCTCTGGAATAAGGCGACAGTGAAGCGACCTGCTGCGGCGGCGGCGGCGGCGCTGCCTTCCTGTTGTTGTTGTTTTTTCCTCACCTGAACCTCAATGGATGGATCGATCAATCAATCAATCAATCAATCAATCAACTGATCAATCGATCGATTGAATACTTCAAATACTGTTAATCAATAGAATAAAACTATGGTCCCCAAGTACACAACTGTAGTACAGTGTAACAAGTACGCATAACGAGTACAAATACTAAAGGTCAAAGGTCGTCAGGTCGCGAGTCTTTACATCGTGGAGGAGGAAGAGGATGAAAAGGAGGAAGAGGAGGAGGAGGGGGAAGATGAAGAGGAGGAGGAAGAGGATGAAAAGGAGGAAGAGGAAGAGGAGGAGGATGAAGGTCTACTTGTTGTTGTTGTGGTGCAGGTCTCTGTGGAGGATCCAGATTTCCTCCGGTGGCGGCTGGTTGTTGTCGTTGTGGATGCTGTTGCCGTGGTGATGGTGGTGGTGGTTGTAGTTGTTGTTGTTGCTGCTGTTGGAGGCGGGAACCTGTTTGGTTCTGATGCTGCTGCTGCTGCTGCTGCTGCTGCTGCTGGGGAGGTTGTTGTTGGAGGAGGAGGAGGAGGAGGAGGCAGCAGAGGAGGAAGAGGAGGAAGTTGGAGCTCGGCTCTGCTGCCCCCTGCTGCTCGGGACCGGGAGCTGCGACTTGGCGGCGCGCGGGGCGGAGGAGCGGCGGTCGCTGCTCTGGACGGGTGGAGGCTGCGTGGAGCCGCGGCTCGACGGACGGGAGACAGACTGAAGGAGACGGAGAGGAGGAGAGTTATCTGTCTGTCGCTTCATGAAACATCTGTTTTTATATCTTCTTATAATGTTATCTTAAAGGGATAGTTCAACATTTTGGCAAATTAGCCCATTGCCATAATCCCTACAGCAATAGCAGTAGGTTTGTTACCTTTAATTGTCGGTACAAAATATTTTTAGAAGCATTTGTCCTGAGGTCGACATGAAGAAAAACTAAGTGAATATATTATAAATGTATTTCTATGTTGTTAGATGTATGTTTTATGTTTATTATTAAAAAAACAAAGTGAAGGTAGGACTAAAATAAAAAATAAAACAGACTGCACTAGTGTTTCTGAGATAATCCAGAGTTAAAGTCGTGTTAGAGAGCGATGTTATTTGTCTCTTAAAGTCTGAATCATTCGCTCCGACACTGAAACAAAGATCTGAACCACGTGTGTGTGTGTGTGTGTGTGTGTGTGTGTGTGTGTGTGTGTGTGTGTGTGTGTGTGTGTGTGTGTGTGTGTGTGTGTGTGTGTTAATTACGTGTGAGGTCAGAGCCAAACACATGTTTAAAACGTCGACAACAAAACCACACACTGGCTTTTAAAAGGTGTGAGTCAGCGTTGTGTGGTTCAGTCAGAGCGATGACGACACACAGGCTAAAAATAAAAACAACAACATTAACTCTGTGTGTGTCTGTGTGTGTGTGTTTGTGTGGCATATACTGAACCTAAACAATAATTAATACTTTTAAAAATAGAAACTAATCAGTTGATAAAGGCTGTGGTCGGAGCGTCGCTGCCCCCCGGTGGCCGCAGGACGCCACTGTCTCTCTCAGCTCGGTGGGCGTGGCCTCGTCTCACTAACGCAGCATTTCTCAGGTGTCGGTGCTGATGCATTGTGGGTAATGACGGCTCTCCGACAGGTTGACGTGCAGCTACGGCTACAGGTCGGTGTGTCTGCTCACCGTCTGCGGTCTCTGCTGGGCCGCCGGCTCCTGCTCGGCCTTGTGGGACGGCGGCCGCTCGCTGCTGGAGAACAGGATCAGCTCGTCTTTGGCCTGAGAGATCTGAGGGAGGAGGAGGAGAAAGAAAGACTCTGGGTCAGATTTTACAACAAAAACTAGTATTTTATTAAAAAAACATCCAACAAATCATTGTTTACTACTCTGAATGTGAAAAATAAATATTATATATACCATATATACAGTATATAACTAAGTTTAACTGGTAGAGAAGCAATTACAAAGACTTTTTACAACGGCTTAAGCCAGACATCCCATCTGTTCATCAATGGTGTTCACATTTATCAATGACGATGTATAATTTAAATGGAAAGAATCACTTTTTCAAAATAAATTCAAAGACATCTGGAACCAGAAGACAGCTGGAAAAGATACATTTCCCTCAAAATGTTTTCTTCTTTATATAGATTAAGATGTACTTCATTCATTATTTTCTTGTATTATAATACTGAAAAACAGCCCATGTTCATGTGTTATTTTATAAAATGCTTTGAAAAAGGAAAAAAAAGAGAAATAAAATAAAACAAACCAAAAAAAACCCAAACATCTGAGCCTGAGGAGCTGGTGCAGGTGGAGGGGAACATTTTCTCTGCTGCCGGTGTAAAAAACCACAAACTGTGACTAGTCTGAGTCTAAATTTAGGAGGATGAGAGCGACGAGTTACAGAAGAAGGAATGAGTCAAAAACATGAGTCAGTGAGATGAAAACACCTGAGAGGATCCTGACGGTTAGTTTCTGTTTTCACTGGACGACGAACACGGAGTCGGAGTCACAGCTGTTTGATGACATCAGCATTAACAGCTGGAGACTAATCTGGTCTAGAAGAAATCTATACTATAATATATTATCTATTACCATGATACATATTGATTATATATAATCTGAGTGCACAACATGTGTCTCTGAATAAACTGTGATGATATTTGTCTTTTATTTAAAGGTGCAGTGCCAGAGTTTGTCCAGCGTGTGGCAGCAGAAACTACTCATCAAGTCGGTCTAGTAACTTGTTGACAAACAGCTGCTCCAGATGTTACAGCACAACGTTATGATTCACATGGAGTCGCGTTTTTTTTTGTGATGTTTTTTGGCGTCTGCACTTCAAAAACAATAACTTTATTAGTATCACAGAGGTTCAGTGTCTGTGGACGACAGAACATTATCAGGTCCTGTTTTTATGACATCATCTTCTTCTTTCAGCACTGAAGATTCTGTTTGGATGTTATTGATTTTTCATCACTTTTATTGATGTTTTTATGTCCATTTATGTTTCTTTTTATTATTCTGATCGTGTTGCATTCACATGTGCTATGTAAAAAACTACAGACTGGTCATCTCGAATGTACAATTACAAGGGAATGTAACGATTAAACTGGGCATGTTAGTTCATTAAAATAGTTTCAAGTGTTTATCTTTAAAGATAAAAAGAGACTGAATGACACTGAGGTTAATGTAAATGTGTGTAATACTGTACCTTACTGATGTCTGGCTCTGACTTGCTGGAGCACATGGTCTGCAGCTCCCGGATCAGATCCGTCTCATCGTCAGAAAACACAGACAGACCCACCGGCTCCCTGAAAACACGCACACGATTACATCACATGTAGCGTCACGTTGTAGCTTCAGTTGCATGAACTCTCATACGTCACATAACACACACCTCTGGACTTTTCCGTTGGTGATGAAGCCGTCGTCAGAGTTGGACAGTGAACCTGCAACAACGAGAAGACATGAGAAACACATCATCAGACTTTCTACTGTAGAACTGGAACCAAACAGTGAAATCCAGTTTTTACACAACAGTTATTAATCAATGTGAAACTATTTTGCTTCATTAGTTGGTGCAACTATTTTACATCAGGACTCATAAACTGACACAAATTAGACCAGTGGTTCTCAACGTGGGGTCCGGGGACCCCCAGGGTTCCTTGGGAGAGTTCAAGGGAGTCCCCAACTTTTTCTTTTTAATTTCTTGAAGACTTTTTTTTTTTTTTTTTGAGAATTAAAAAAAATATTTATTTTTTTTGAGAATTTCAAAATTTATTTTATTTTTTTTTTTTTTTTTTTTTTTTTGATAATTTTTTTTTTTTTTTTTGAGAATTTCTTTTTTTTTTTGAGAATTTTTTTTTTGAGAATTTCTCAAAAAAAAAAATATTTTGAGAATTTTTTTTGGGGGGGGGGGGGGGGGGTAGTAAAATTTTTTTTTTTTAGAGAATTACAAAAATACTTTTTTTGAGAATTTCTCATTTTTATTTTTGAGAATTCAACTTTTTTTTGATAATAATTTTTTTTTTTGGATAATTAAAAAAAAAAAATTTCAAAAAAAAATTTTTTTTGGATAATTTTTTTTTTTTTTTAATGATTTAAAAAATTTTTTAACTTTTTTTTGAGAATTTCAAATTTTTTTGGAGATTTTTTTTTTTTTTTTTAGAATTTCTAAAAAAAATATTTTGAGAATTTTTTGGGGGGGGGTAGTAAAATTTTTTTTTTCTTTTTTAGAGAATTACAAAAATACTTTTTTTTTGAGAATTTCTAATTTTTATTTTTGAGAATTAAACTTTTTTTTTGATAATTAATTTTTTTTTGAGAATTTAACGTGAACGGGCGCCTCACCCTCTCTGAAGGAGCCTCCGGAGCTCCAGCTCAGCCCGGCGCTGCCTCCTCCCTTCTTCCTGGGGCTGGTGTTGGATCGTCTCAGTTTGCTGCTGTCCCGCCCCTTCCTGCCTCCGCATCCTCCTCCTCCTCCTCCACCGCCACCGCCGCCGCCACCAGTGGTGCTGCTTCCTTTATAGGAGCCGATGGCCGACAGAGGGAGCGTCCCGCCCCGAAACTCCAGCAGGTACCTGTCGATTTCTGTATGAAAATAATAACAATTTTAAAAAGACAGTCAGTGTGTTTGGTTTCCAGCGAGAAGCGGCCGTGACGATGACGATGATGCAACGCACCGTGGCGAGGCAGCGGGCAGCCCAGGAGGACGGCCTTGTTGACCAGGATGCTGAGAGCGGCTTTCACCACAGCCTGCTGCCCTGCGCTCAGCACACAGTTGCTAGGAGATGGTCGCTGCGACGACGGCGACGTGGAAGAGGAGGAAGAGGAGGAGGAGCGCTTGGCTGTTACCCGGGAAATGATGGCTTCTTCCACACGGGGGACGACCACGGCGTTCCAGAGCCGAGCCAGCCACCTGCACACACACACACACACACGGAGGTCATTATTGAGTACAATGTGAAGACGAAACCTCACACACACGAAACACACACCAAACACACACACCTGACGACGGCCTGCGTGTTGCTCTGGACCAGCGGGCAGGACAGGAAGAGCTGCGGGCCGAGCGCCGCCTCGTGCGTCCCCAGCCGGGACAGACAGGCGTTGAGCTGCTGCCACACCTGGCTCACCCACTGCACCGTGCGCTCCATCACGCCGTCGGCCGTCCACACGCCGCAGCCCGTCTGCAGGGAGACACGAGATGAGATGCACCTGTATTTACTTCACCTGATCTCTCAAAGGCATCAAACTGAACAGTATAAAAACTAAAATGAAATGAAACATCTGCATTAAAACATCTGCACCAGCTCATCTGGATGGAGATCAGAGCATCAGTTTCATATTCGGTGAAAACGTCTGGTCTGACCTTGTGGAGCAGCTTCCTGCGGAGGTGCCTTCCCAGAAGGCCGTGCAGCGGCTCCTGGTCCCAGCGCAGAGTCACCCAGCGGAAGTGCTGCTGGAGGCGGAGCTCCGATCCCTGGAGGCGGGGCTTCGACAACGTGCCGATCAGGAAGCTGCGCTCGCAGAAACAGTGCGGACCTGAACGATGAAGATGAATGTCAGTCGACTTGTGCATTTAGTTTATTGTACAGAGTGTGTTTGTCCTTCGCTCTCTGTTTTGTATAACAGATACAAACCAATAAATAAGGTTGTAAAAGACATTTAATCTGATTTATCTACAGTAGAGGCAGAATATTGTTGAAAATACACATATTTTTTGGCAAGAAAATGTAATGTAAACATCTTAATAATGCACTAAAACAAAGGGAAAAATTCAAAGTTATTTTTATTTAAAGGTTATCCTGCTGTTATTTTACTGGTCCAGCCCACTTGTAGGAGTTCGATCCCCCGACTGACGACTTTTCCAGAACTATCATTCTACATGCCGTCCTGAGGTCTCACCGTTGTTGAGCAGCAGCGGAGAGGCGGAGCCCCTGCTGTCCAGACTGTGGCAGAGATCTCCCAGCAGCCCCGGCAGCGACGAAGCCTTCTCCAGCCCCTCCAGCAGCACCACCACACAGCGACCGCTCAGACCAGCCGGAACGCCGGCCGGCACCAGGAACCCTGAGACGGAGCGAGGGAGCAAAGGGAGGAGCTTCAGGATCAGGAGGCCTCATCAGGGCAGCAGCAACATGACGGTCAGTGTGTTTACATGGACTGGAGTTCATCACGGTTATGATCGTATCCCGTTTTCGTGTTTGTGAATGTAAACATCAGATCCCGATTTCAGAAACCAGGAAGGGCCAGGATGTGTGTGTGTGTCGTTACCACAGCTGATGAACGTCTCCAGCAGCTGCTCTTTGGTCAGACTCTCCTCCACCTCCACCCGCACCACGTCACAGCCGAGCCCCCCGGCCTCCTGCTTGGACTGGAGGGAGACGGAGAAGAAGAGAGAAGAGAAAAGAGAGGGAGGAGGGAGGGAGGAGAGCGAAGCGACATGAAGATAAGAAGGGGAGCACGTTGTCATGGAAACAAAGGAACCACTACTACTACTACGACGACGGTGTAGAAAAGGAGCAGAGGCGAGAATGTGAATGAGCAGACGGGGCTTCTCCAGGCAGAGACGAGCTGAGATCCAGCTGCTGAGACAGAGCTTCCTGTTAAACAACCAGGTAACAGCTACTACACACTGTGGTGCTGCAGGAAATCCTAATAATGTAACAGGGTCATGACGTGTTCCTTCATAAGATGTGAAAGCAGAGCGGATGTGTCGGGAGTCGGGGCTGCGGTGAGTCTCATCAGTGATGTAACAGATCAGTGTTTTCTCTTTGCTCCTGCTTCGTTGCATCACACGGTGCAACAGCAGCACGTCAGACTTGTGTCCGTTGGAGATCTCCCTAACCTTTCATCTCGTGTCGTGTCGTGCAGCTTTTGATTTGATACCGTGAATAAAATCGCAAAAATAAATAATAAAAAAATAAACCTTTGATTTTTTTTTTTTTTGCATGTGGAGTCTCAGGAGGTGGAATATCTGGGAGTACTGATAAAAATATATATTATACATGAGGAGAGGAGGTTTAAGATGGAGAATGTTCTTCTACTGGAGGTATCATTTAATAAAAAGGGTCTGTACGGTGGCCCTGAAGGATCAAACCACTGCAGATGAAGAAAACACATGCACAAACACAAACATGCTGCAATTTCAGAAAACAACCTCGTCAATGAGCTGCAAAAACTCACAACACAATAAGATACTGACGTTCTAATAAACCAAACAAACTCAGTTTACTGTCAAACCCACCAACAGGAAGCTGTCTGCACAACTTCTGAAGTCAAGAAGAAGAGCGCGCTCCAGACTGGTCCCTCGCTTTATTGTGTCCCCACTGAAACACTTCCTGTTCTTTTCTTTTGGTGTTATAGCCGTCTTCACGTTCTTCTTGAATGAATTTCAACTTTATAAGTCCAAACTTTCCAAAGATATTCAGTGTTCGAAAAATATCTGACTAAGGAAGCGTAACAGTTATTAAGTCAACCTTTAAATTCTAATTTATCTACTTTATTCAAAGTGTATGTATTGTCTTTTTTGTCTGTTTATTTATTTTATGTCATGCCCTTATATCTTGTGTTTTGTATATGTATTTATTTTTGAATATAGGGTCTGTTCTTGTTGAATTTTTTGCACAAATGTACTCTTTGTCTTACTGGTTTGTACATTCATTTGTTTGCAATAAAGTTACACACAAAAAACAGTGTTATTAAGGGCCACCGTAGTCCGGCATGACAGGTTGTGACATCAGCGTAACATTACAAAGACATCCAGGGACGTTCAATCCTTCCCACAGCGTTGCGACACGTTTGGAAAGAAGATGTTGGACATGACTTAAGCTGTTGTTAAACTTCTATGTCAACATCTGGCGGCCCGGGGCGGTGGATGAGCGCGGGAGCAGCTGGACTCACCTGGATGCAGCGAGCCACCAGGTTGGCGATGTACTCCTGACAGCTTCCTTCAAGGCCGTGGAAGATGAGGTTTCCATACTGTTCCACCTGGACACACACACACACACACACCATCAGCTGTGATCATGAAAAGCTCTGTCTCTGTTATAAACATCTGTATAAACTCCTACATATACATATAAACAATAACATAATAAATGAGTGTAATAATTCAGATTCACAGTAAATAAATTTAATCAATCCTCAGGATTCAGATCGATTTGAGCCTTACTTTTTGGCTCACTTGCAGTGTTTTTTTTATTCTGTTGATCAGTGTTGCACTGTCCCTGTCAAATAAACCAAAAAATTAAATTAAAGTGCCGACTCAGACCGATCTGGTTGTTCCTAAGCTGAGACTTAAATCTAAAGGTGACTGAACTTTTCCTCGACCTGTTCGATGAGATAATCAGAATCAGTCACTTCTCACATTTTTAATGCGACATGGCCATTTTATTGTCTTTAAATCACATTTTCATTGCTTTTATTGTGTTAGTGAGTGTCCATGACATTTAGCATGAGACTTTAGACTTTATAAAGAAAGTTATCATCGTTTTTATCATCATTATTAACAAATAAAGTTTTTATACTGCTGTTTTTTTATGCATGATCTTCCCCTCTGGCCTCCACCTGACTCCTCCAGCAGGTGGCGCTGCAGCTGTTGAACACTCAGCTCTAATCCTCCCTCTCTCTTTCCTTTCATCTGTGCATCACCTCCTCTCTTCTCTCTTCTTGCTGCAGTTTTCTGGTTTCCTCCCTATTTTTCAACGTCTTATTCTTCTAATCCCTCAATCCCTCACACTGCTTTGTGTGTGTGTTTTTGAATGAGTGTGTGTGTGTGTGTGTCGGTACCAGGCGGACGTAGTTGTGCAGCAGCGGCAGCGGGAAGAGAGACTCCAGAGCCAACTCATCGAGACACGCCTCAGACAGACCTGTCAGAAACACACACAAACAAAATCCTCAGCTTAACGCGCTCGCTGTCAGACGCCGCCGCTGCTCGCCGCTCGCTTCACCTCCTCCGGTTGCATCACAGCAGAGTGGATGACACTGAAGGTGCCCTCTGTTCACAAACGCCTCACCTCAGCAGCTCCAGGTCAGAGAGGTCGACGGCTCAGTGTGGAGACACGTAAACACAACGTTCTTATACGATGAGTCACATTGATGATTAAACACCTTTATTAAAGGGATAGTTCAACATTTTGGCAAATCGGCCCATTGCCATAATCCCTATAGTCATAGCAGTAGGTTCATTACCTTTAATTGTCAGTGCAAGCTATTTTTAGAACGGTGGAGCAGAGCCGTGAGCTGCTCAGAGCTACGCTACGGAGGCTCATGGGATTTCCTTTTTTTGGATTTGTTTTAGAAGCAAATACAGAGACTGCTTGCTGAAAAACTGCCCCGGAAACGGGAATGTGCATCAGCAGTTTTGCATGAATTTACCTCTAAAACAACTCTGTGTGGTAACGTTGTGTTATTATCTCATGGCGTGGTGAATATGCAGGTCACAACTTGTTGGATTGTGTATTTGATGAGTTTGATGAGGGAAACCAAGAAATCCCATGAGCCTCCGTAGCGTAGCTCTGAGCAGCTCACGGCTCTGCTCCCCCATTCTAAAAATAGCTTGCACCGACAATTAAAGGTAACAAACCTACTGCTGTGACTATAGGGGTTATTGCAATGGGCGAATTCACCAAAAATGTTGAACTATCCCTTTAAAACCGTCTCATCTCATTTCTGTTGCTACAATAGTGAGTTTATCTGAGCTGAATAAAGCAGGACGCTGCTGAAACTGTTTCCTGGCTCAGCGCTGACGACGGGGACGTCGGAGCGGCCGGTCGATACGGACCTCTGAGTCAGGACTACACACACACACACACACACATCTGTAATAAACTGTATAAACACAAACACACACGGCTTTGCTCTCTTTCAGAGACGTCTCCTGAGTGAAAATGAGCAGAAAGACAACGAGAGAGAGAAAACTGAGCGATGATGGAGTGGAGAGAGGGCGAGGAGGAGGAGGAGGGACGGACACGCTGCTCATCCTGATTCTTTCACGCTGCCAACAAACCATTGTTCAGGCTTTACTTGTTTCTTTTTTCTTTCTTTCCGTCCCTTCACTCACTCAGATGAGAAACACAGTGAAGGAAACAGAGGCAGAGAATAAAGAAGATGGTTCCACTCGTCTGCTGCTCTGACTCATCCACACTCATTCACACTGTTTCTGTGAGAAGAAGAAGAAGAAGCTGCCATGTTGGGTTTTTATGTTTGAATGTCTCTCATTTAGATTCAGTTCCTCCGCTCCTCCTCAGATCATACATCGGCTCAGTGTGTTACAGCAGGCGGAGGTTGATTTGATTTGGTTTAATGTCGACACCTCCATCTTTATAAAAAGGACTCTGAGCTGTGCAGGTGGTTTGATCTTTCATCTCATCATCATCCATCTTTTCCAATAATAATAATAATTCATTTCGAATAGCATCGTTATGATTCTGTCATAAAACAGTCATGATGCTGCAGATACACAACCATAAAGGGGAGGCATGAAAACCACCAGTACAGATAATTATCAGCCTGAAAACACACAGATGAGTCAGATTATGACATTTCATCAAGCTGTTCACTAGAGCCGGTTATAATCAGACACTGTTGCATTGATTTCATTCGTTTTCAGTCCGTTAGTTGATTTAAAACAATAATAAATGTTGATTTTTTAATATTCATAGCTGTTCTTGTCTTTGTTGTACGACAGTAGCGATGTCAGTTATATTATTGTATTGCTGTTATGTTAAATTCATCTTTACTCACCACATCTCAGCCTTTCTTAACCTCAGGTGTGCATACATTTTTAAAAATATCGGGATTGATGGGAAAAAGAGCCATCATTCATCCCTAAACCATTATGTAATATAGCATTGTCATAATACAGTTGTATATTATTCCTGAAACTACTATAGAATTTATCACGTCATTTAAGTCACTACTCAAAACCCACCTATTCCACTCTGCTTTTAACATGTAGTTAATTTTATTCCCTTATTTGTTTTAATCTGTATTCAAATGTTTTCTATATTTTCACGAGTTTTCTATTTTTTCTATTTTACTTGTATCATCTGCTGTTTTTATTGTCTGTAAAACCACTTTGAGTTCCCTGAAAAGCGCTCTGTAAATAAAATGTATTATTATTATATAATTGTATGTCTAAGTTATTGTACTTCAGCCTGGTGTTAAACTGCTGATCTTACATATTTAATCGTTTCTATTTTATTATTTCTGGTGCAGGTTCCACGTCTAGTCCACTTTATTATTCTAGTTTTTCTCTGTGAAGTCGCCTTAAATACACAATCATAACAAGACTAGAGGCGCTGGCCCTGAGTGGCGGTCATGTAGCTACAGACTGAACGTGTGTAAAGTGAGAGCAGCTCGTCTGTAGCGCTGCCCTGGTTCAGACTCGGCCTCCTGCAGCGAGGGGCTTCGCTCCGCCGCGCCTCGGCTGCTGCTGCCCACGCTACAAACACATCCAAACTGATTTGTTCAGGCTCTTTCATCCACCAAATGGCATTTTCTATCAGTAATGGAAGCTCTGATTCTGGGGTTTTTTGGCTCCTCGGAGGCTGCGAACACACACAAACACGCACACACACACGCACACACCTATATATGGGCTGCCAGTTTGGTACCTTTGAGGCGGACGGTGATGCGCTGGCTGAGCGGCTTTCTGACCAGGTCCCAGGGGGATAGAGGCAGCTCCTGACCTGGCAACCACTCGGTGTCTCCTGGAGGAGCAGAGACAGAGACGGAGACATGGTATGAATGTCAAACTGGGTCTCAAACACAAACACAGAGACACACACATTGTTGTACAGAGTGTAAACGAGTCCACACTGCAAAAACTCTAAATCTTTCCAAGAATATCTGTCTTATTTCTTGTCAAAATGTCTGTTTTAGATCATTTTCACTTGTTTCAAACTATTTTTCACTTGAAATAAATAGAAAAATCAGATTTTTCTACTTATTTCAAGTGAAAATATGCTTAAAAACAAGCTACTTTTTATATGAGGAGTCTTATTTGAGGTATAATGAGATTTGTTTTGACTCAGAAATGACATTCTGACTAGAAATAGGACAAATATTCCTGGTGAGATTTGGAGTTTTTGCAGAGCAGAGGTCAAACACACACCAAAACAACAACAACAAGTAGTAATCATAAACATAATAGATCTACATGTCCTGAAAAAATGTAAAAAAGCATAATAAATAACAATAATTTCCATCATTTCCACATCCACATGCTGTAATAACTACACACTCAGGTCTGTTTCTGTCAGAGCTGCATCGTCTACAACCGAAGCATTTTTCAGATGAAACGCAGTAAAAGATTCAATATTTGTCTATAAAAGCAAAAAAAACAACCCCACAAAAACAAATAAAGACTTTCTCCTGCACAATATATGAGGCAGGAGGAGAAACTGCTTCTTCTTCTTCTCTCCCAGGATCCAATTACAGCGCATACACATCACATTAGGACGGATGATGAAGTGCAGGAGCTGCTGCTGAGCTGATGAGAGTAAAAACCTCCACACGTCCCACCATTTCAGCTCATCATCGGGCACAGAAGTGTTTCTTTTTTCTTTTCTTTTTTTTCCTACGTTTCCCAGAAGCACTTGAACACACACAAGTGACAAAACAGTCGGTGCTTTCATCTGTGCTGCCTGGCAACCAGAAACACGAGTGTGACAAGAGGCGACACGCTGTTTATCGTCTGTCTACTGTCTCTCTCTCTGAGACGAGGAAAACACTCCAGCGTCATCCGGTGATCAGAAGAAACCGCTAAAGGCTTGATGAGCGACGTCATAAAATAACTGTACACAATGATTTACACAACCTGCGTGTGGAGAGAAAAGAAATACAAATAGAAATCTATATATAAATCAAATTAACTTCAAGTTTATGACGAGATAATCGATACATATTGTACGCTTTTCTTCCAGGACTGAAGGTATATTTATGTATAAGCCTGTCAAATGTTCCCATTATCAAAACAAAATGAATCCTACATCTCTGTTTAGCAAAATAAAACAAAACCTTAATCCTGTGACGGTCAAAAACTGGTGTTACATAGTGATGTACGGATCGATACTCAACTATTAATGCCAAACATGTCCATTTTAGGAACGATAATAATCGAAGGGACTACACCTGCTTCCATTTGTAAATTAAATGAATCTATGTGTCTCAATTTATAGACCTAATGAATAAAAAAGATAACCTGTGATTTATTTGCTGCTACTTCAGAGAAATTTCAGACTATTCCTTTAAATGTGAATTCAAAGAGTCGATGTGGACTTCAAAACTACGCTCTAATTAGCAAATTTTTTTTTCCATTCTTTGTGTTTACTATTAATATACACTACAAATACAAGGAAGACGAAGGCGGTAAACAGGAAATCGACAGGCATAATTTCAAAATAAAAGCATTTGTTGCTCTACTGTCTTTAACTTTAGTATCAAAGAATAACTTGTGGAAATATGGAAACATTTTAAAAAAGGAGTTTGTGTCATTTATTTCCATTAGGAAACTCTGGTGCTGTGACGATGGGGAAATAAAAAAATAAAAGGGGCCGTGGGACCGAGGAGCTCATGACAGTTCAGCTCCAGACTCAGACAGATGATTTAAAGCAGCTCAGTGAAGTAGTTGAACTTTAAGGAGTGTCGGTTTAATTCCCTGGTGCTGACACAGACGCACACACACACAGACACACACAGCGATCGCACAAGTCACCAAACTCCAATCGCTGCACTTAAAGAGAAGAAGTCAGTCAGGGGAGAAGGTGGAGGGTTTTTTCTGCACTAATTGGACGTCCAGTCTGATTTTAAACCTCACAATTCACCAACTTCAGCTCCTTGTATCAACTGGTCGTCTGTGAAACGGCAGAAAAAATGTGGAAAATACCTCAAACGGACAGAAAATGTCTAGTTTTCCATCCATTAACTGTTATTTTGATCATTGAGCAGCTTAACTTCATAGACTCTTCAGTTTTATCCGTTATTTATACATTTATAAACCGATTGACCTTGAGCGGAGCTGTAACCAGTGGAGTTATGATTTATTCATGTTCAAAAACGGTTTTCTATTCATTTTCCATTGTCTCACAGACTATTTATAGACTTCATGTTTTGTCTCCTTCTTGGACGGGCTCCAAAGTTAGACATCAAAGCTGTTGTGTCATATTTCACTAATAGAATAATTAATGTCATTTATCATTGAGTAAAAGCACTGGAAGCTCTGCCGTTAAAACTGTAAAAAAGAGAAATATAACGCAGACGGAGCAGGACGGAGGTGCAGACACAAAAACCAGACACCAAAGAGCGCCGGCACGTCTGCACTTTGATCCCCGATGTCACGCAGGACGGAACGCTTCTCCTAAATTGGCATCTTTCTCCCCTCGATTCCTCCCTCCATCCCTCCATCCCTCCCTCCTCCCCCTCTCATCCATTATGCATTCCTTCTCTGCTCGTGCTCGCTTTCATCATTATCCCCAAAACACACACACACCAAAACACACCACGCTCTTCCATCGTTGCATATAAAGACAGAAACATTGTAAGAATGTGTGACATGGAGAGATGTAACACCAGAGAAGAAGAAGAAGAAGAAGAGGAAGCAGTGCTCTTCGTCATGTGAGGCTGAAGACATCGATTTCCTATTTTATCATCAGCCCCAGGCCGGCGGCGTTCCAACACGCATGTAATCCGAAACCGACCGCACAGTGACGACACTCGATCGCCGGGAAAAACAAAGAGACAGGAGCTACGTATTCACTCTGTTCCAACTGATTAATTATTCAACAATTCAAAGAAAAAGAAGAAGAGGAAGAGGAAGAG
The DNA here is from genome assembly GCA_030347415.2 of Decapterus maruadsi. Classification (NCBI taxonomy): domain Eukaryota; kingdom Metazoa; phylum Chordata; class Actinopteri; order Carangiformes; family Carangidae; genus Decapterus; species Decapterus maruadsi. The sequence continues at coordinate 26,767,138 of CM064893.1, read as the reverse complement.
GAAGAGAAACAACAGTATCGTGTTTGTTGTGTGACGTTGAGCCAAACAAATACCAGCGGATGGATTACTGAGCATGTATTCACTCCCATAGAGCAGCAGAGAAAATGTGTTTCTGATTGGATTTAGAGGAACTGACCCTGAAATGATCTGAGAAGAAGAAGAAGAAGATGATGATGAATGTGAAAAAAATGAAGTTAGTGAGGCTGTAAGTCACCTCAGAAAACACTGAACTGTGCTGCTACTGCAGAACAGCAGCTACATTATTCATTTATTATATATATATATATATAATAAATATTCCATTTTCTTAACATGATTTCACATTATGATTAAAAGCTGCCAAAGAGTTGGTTTTGTCTTTGTTAGCTTTGGTTTCTTCGCTTACTGCCAAACTAGCCTTTTTAATATCTGACATAAAGCGAGCAAATAAGGTCTTTCTAGGTTTTAATTAGTTAGTTTAATGAGTTAAGACATTTGTTAGCATTTACAGTTGACTTAACTTACTTAGAGAAATATCTACTGAAATGTTTAAAGAAGCTATTTGTATGTTTTGTCTCAATGCTTCAACGTCTGTCTCCAGTTCCTATTTGTTTTTACTCCATTTCTATTATTTGTTTTCTTTTCAGCAGGCTAACCCGGTCAGAAGAATGACTCGTCACTTTAAAAAAAAAGAAAATACTGAGTCACTGTAGCGTTCAGGCTGCTCAAAGGATCTTGTAGTAATAAACACAACAACAGCTGAAAATCTTAACAAAATTGGTCATTTAAGGATAAACTGAGCAACAAACTAGAGTCTGAATGTCTGAATACAACAATAATTCAGTCTGTTAGTATTTTATGCTTTCAAAATCATAACTTTTGTGTTTTTAAACTGTACAATGACTCAAAAATGTGTACCTGTTTGGCTAAAATACATGTACACTACACAGAAAGCACAACCAGATGTGGACCTCCTATGTTGTCCACCGCAGGCTTCCTTACATGCCCTGAAATAATCCTCCATAAGCCACAGTCAATGAATTTAAGAAGATAACAAGGATTACAAGCGCAGGTCCTGGCAACGTAAACCAGAAGGTGAAGGAGGAGAACTTGAAGAAGGAGGTAAGAGAGAGGGATTATTAGAAAAGAGAGTATGAGGGAGGTGTGTAGGGAAGGACAGAGACATGGGGGATGGATATAGGAGACGTAAAGAGCACTGATAATGAAAAACGGAGGAATTCTGGGAGAAAAAAGACCAAAATACATAAAGAAAAGGGAGGTGAGAAATAGAAATATAAAAACGTGTCCTCACCTATAAGGACAGAGGAGATGCTGCTGGGGCCGAGGCCGAGCGGGGGCCGCGGCGCCTCCTCCCTGGCGGTCTGAGCGTCTCCTCCACACACGGTCTGGAGGTGGGAGGTGAAGGCGTGGCCGAGGGCGGAGCCGAGCTGAGCCCAGCGCGTCGACCGCTCCACCGTCACCCGGCACAGCAGCAGCTGGCTGCCGGAGCCGCCCCCCTTCACCTCCTCCTCCAGCGCCTCCACAGGACACATGGACCCCCCCGCTCCTCCTCCTCCTCCTCCTCCTGAACACTGGAGACGCACCACGACCCGGTACGAGTCTGAGGAAACAGGAGCGACTTTCAGCAAATCCACATGTTCCCAAACCAGTGACAGTGACTAAAACTATGATGTCATCTGTGATGAAATTAGGGATGCACAAAATACTGAATCCTGTTCCCATCATCAGCTCAGACAGTAACACATTATAAATATTATAAATTACTTTTTGTAATGTTAAAAAACAATGGGCAATAACTTTCACCACTGTTTTGCATTTTCAACTAAATCAGAGAAAATCACCGCTCTTATTTTACAACCACGGTATTGGAATGTCTTATATTATGTTCTTTGATTTAGGATGATGAGTCATACCTATTGTAAAGATTTAATTTTTAAGTTTTTGTTGAATCCTCTTGTCTTTATATATTGATCGTAAACCTTCAGGTAATCGTAGGTTTCACTTTGGCAGAAACTGGAAAAAGCCCCAAATTCATCCAAATCTGAAAACTCGGTACATCCCTAGATAAAATTACAAAACACGACCCAGGTTGCAAACCCGTGAAAACACAAACACACAGACAGACAGACAGATGGACGGACAGACGGATGGACACACACTCACACAGGACGCCACTCACGGAGGTTTTCAAGTAGATCTTTGCAGTCATCAGTTGCCACGTCATGAATGGTGCGATTGCACTTGTCTCTCCTCTCGATGTCCTGCTCGCTGTGGCTGCACAGCACCTCCAGACACTCCTACACACACACAAAGAAAACCATTTTCCAGGTTATCCAGGTTTTCCAGGACAAGTGGGAACTCTGCACTTGAACGACAGCCTGAAGGAGGAAGAAGCTCAAAAACAAGACGAAACGCACGTCATGATAGATTATTGATTATAGCCATGAAGCTGAAACGACGTAGTTGTAGAAGTGTGCAGCTGTGTTTACAACAGCCACTTCATTTATTCATTCATTCATTCATTCACTTGGACCAGGTGATGACTCTGCATCTCCTTCTCACCTTGAGGCCCAGCGCGGCGGCCATGTGCGCCGCCGTCCAGCCGTCGCTGTTGGCTCGGTTCAGCAGGGCGGCGGGCAGCGCCAGGGCGCCGCAGGGCTCCGAGGTCACGGTGGGGGGGTCGCCCTGAGGAGGAGGAGGGTGGCAGAGGAGGAGACGCAAAGTGTCCACGTGTCCCGAGCGCACCGCCGCGTGGAGAGGCGTGCAGCCATCCTGCACGGAGAGAGACAGAGAAGGAGAGGCGGGTTACATAAAAGTGTTAACAGTGACGGTATCAGAACTCACAGATATATAAAATGATATATTTAATCATTTTTAATGCAGCTATTGCCATATAAGATATTCACCAGATAATTATTGATAATCAATTACCATAAATGTCTTCTTGGCAAATTAATTAAGACTTAAATAAGAGTCTAAGAAAAGGAAATCACATCATATCTGGTTCATTAACACAATATAAGTATTTCATTTTTTATAAATACCATGGATCTCATTAATAAGTTTGAAAAACACCAAAACCAATTCATTGATTATCAAGATAGCTGATCAACAGAAAACTGTATCCACATCTAATTGAATGAATGTTTGTGCAAAGTGGAACTGACGAGATTTTTGCTGAGATAATCAATCAATGAAGGTAAAGAAATGCCTCATGCAGGTTTACACTGGGTCTTAATATGATTTTTGATTAAATAATTGTTGGTTTGATAAATATTGATCTGTTCTCTTGACCAGAGCAAAAAGCGACATATCTAATGGATTGATTTTTGTTCAAACATGAAAAAAACGTCCTAAAAAGAAGCAGAAACCAGTGAATTTAATGTTTTTTTTAAAATCATTTCCACTATAAACACCAGTAAACAGGTCTAGTAAACCAACGGTCCTGACTGTACTGCACATTCACACTGTACTCGGAGCTCCTCCTCCTCCATGTTAAATCATTACGGTGGAACCAACACACTGGCCAACATTTTCTGCCGTCTAAAAATACCTCGGTGCTGAGGAAGAGGTCGGATGTGCTATAGAGACTCTGGCAGCGCCGTGGCTCAGCAGGGAAGCCAAGGGAGGCTAAATGTAGAACAAAGCAGGTAACTAAATATAGGGGGGGCGGGGGGGCTCGTCACATGCTGCCACGGCAACCTAACGGCCCCCTATGGTTGCCATGGAAATCCAGGAAGCCCATACATTAATGAGCTCGCCACCACCAAATCAAACCAACAGAGTGTGAGAAACTCTCAACGCTGAATGTAAATCACTGAATCTGGAAACTACAAACAAAAAGAGGGAACGCTGGGAGATTTACACATGTCAGTGACTTTTTATCATTTATAATGAACAAATAGTCCAATTTTTAATGAATTTAAAGTTAAATACTCTCTTAAAAAGACTTAAAGCTGGGGTATGTAATCCTGTTCAAAAGCACTTTTTCTTATACTGGGGGAAATGGCCCGTCAAATTTCAGAGGAATCGGTACGCTATGTCAGCAGGAAAAGGAACGGAAAATAACAGAGCTCTGTGACAGCCGCAAGACTGAGAAAACTCCGCCCAATCTGTTCCCTTCGGTCTGAATAGCACGGATTGGTCGAAGTTTGCTCGGAGACTAAGGAACCAATCAGATGCCTTCATGTCTAGTTCTGCACCCGCCCCCTCCTACGGGAGCGCGCACAGCCTTCGGGTCTTGCTGCCTGCTGCCGATTCAGTACACCTCTGCAGGACTACAGAGTTACAGGACGGATTTCGTGATCATTTGAGCAATGGCTGAGAAAACGCAGGCCAAACCGCCTCAACTGTATACTTGTTACGGCTCTTCCAGAGAAAAAGGCAAAAAAGAGAAAGCCAGAGGAAGAAAAGTCTGCAAACAAAAAGCTTCTGGATAAAGCAAGAGCGAAAACCAGAGTCAACATTGGTTCAGCTTTTGAGCGGTGGAGACAACCGAGGGATCTGAAGAGACTCAAAAGTGATGCCGAGGTTGCCGTCTTTCTGTTGGACAGGTAATTATTTGTTTTGCTTCAGGGAGGATTTCTTATTTTCATGAAAATGTAGGCTAACTTTTGCTGACGTAGCTACTATTGTAGCTTGTATTAGCCAAATGCTAATATTAGCTTCTCTGTGGTGTAAAACGGGCCGATGACACTAGTATTGAATAGATACTGATTTTTTAAAAGATATTACTCTACTACCATAGTCGTCTGTGTCTGTGTTATTGTGATAAAAGACGTATATTGGCTTTTACAACCGCAGTGACGTAGGTCATTTATGTTTCATAGCTATGAGAAGGATCCATCAACCTCGACGCCGTCTAAAGGACTGATGAGGCCACCTCCCCCGCCAGTTTCAACTATTGTGTCTGAGTCTCTTTCCGACCGGTGAGTTCAACTGGCTGCTGCTGCTGCTGCTATGAATATGAATTTGTCAACGCTTTCACATCTAGCCTTTTCTGTTTTATGTGCCTCAAAGTGCTATTTGAGGTATTATTATCAGTGATATCTGCCATATCATTATACAAACATTATAAATACATGTATGTTAGTGATTAGATCACTGTCCTTCACCTTAGGAGGTCCAGCACTCAACACAGAGTTGTTAACATCAACTAAAACAACAACCAACACTAAAATAAAACACAGCTACCATAAGTTGTACCTCTAACTTTATGTGGTGTTGGTGGAGTAATTGATCATGTTACAAGCTTGTCATGGGCTGCAGTAGTCTGTACATGCTATGCAGTGAGGACAGGGATGACTGTGGATCTTCAGTTTATATCAATCTTTATGCTTTTTTGGTCCAACTGCCAAACCCAAGACTTCTATTTCTACATTATTCATACACAAACAGTTCCATGTTTTGTCCTCTATGAATGAAGGGTAAATGTATGTTGATGCTACACTGACAGTATTCTCTAATTGTGTAATCTTCACAGCGATGAAGACTTCTCAGTAGCTGGGGTTCAGGATTTGGACATAAGCTGCCCAGAGGAGACAGCTCTTCAGCAATTGGATGCAAGGTATGTTACTGACCACAACCACCATGTTGACAGACCAGTCAAGAAAAGGACTGATGGCTCGATTCAGTATGTTCATTTTTATCTTATAAAAATAAAATACTTATTTTTAATTTCCAGAATTCAATAGGACATCACAGTGCACAGATTTTGGTTAAAAACATACAGGTTTATTTTTTTTATAGGATGATTAGCACAGTCAAGCATGTGAACACTGATGAGCAAAAAAAAAGGTCAAAAAATATGAACATACCTTTTTCTTGGTGTTTTTGAAGAGGACAGTTTTGTCCCCAAATGTTAAGAACGTACATTTTTCATAAGGGTGCACAAGGGTGAAGAATAGAGACTTTCTTCAGCCAACAAGGTTTTTATTTTCTTTGCAAAGAAAAGGTCAATCAACATGCTTGCCGTTCAAAATAAAGGGAAACATTTACACCTGAGTAAAAGCCCACCTCTGATGTGTGCTTTATGTCCTTTGTCTGCTGTAGGGTCGTCCTCTTACCTAGGGTGTGTTTTCACACTCTTTTGTCTTTCACAGATGGGCAGTGACCCCCTGAAGTGTGAAGCTAAGAGGTCTAGTCAGCACAATTTAAAATACAAAAGGATTTGAGTATTGATGAGAAAGTGAGATGTTTGGTGTCTCAGGTAGTTGAAATCTAAAGGGATTCAATTTACAATTACAATTTCTGATATTACAAGTCTGATATTTTGGTGAGAATGTGGGAGGTTGTGTGTCTTAGAAATAAGTTGAAATTACAGTGGTTATGATAGATGTTGCTCCCTTCAGACATTGTTCAACTGGGGGCAGAGTTTTATGCCTCAGACCTTGACGCATATAACTCCACCCTGACTAAATTCTATGCTAATATGAATGTATCACAAAGCTTCTTATCTTTTCTCTTATTACAGATACGGCAAGGTGTACAACAAAAAGTCAAAGAAGTGGAGCCTGTACACAGAAAAGGTGGAGAAGGACTACAGCTACATTCCAGACCTTCAAAGTGTAATTCTGCGGTGCAGGCTGTCTGCTACTGGGGGTTTGCCACGGACTGCAAGGAAAAGGCCAGATGATCCACGTCAACATGGGGTTCTGTCAGGTGTCCCAGCTCCATCGATGCAGGAACTTTTGCAGACCCAACTCAGCAGAGGCCTAGGTGAGTTTTCTTACAATATTGTAGCTTGATGAAGTTATAACATAATGTACACATTATGTACACGCTCTAAGTATTCTTATTCTTTGATTGTCTCAAAAAATGTATTGATTATTATCAGATGTGTAATTGTGATATTCTTCCTAAAGGTAAATCACTGCCAAAGGAGTAGATCACCACAGCTGACAACTACTCCACACAGCCTGACCTGTCTCCCATCCCTGGAAACACCATGTATATACTATTCTTGAAAATCTACAGATTATTTATGTAACAATAAAGAGTTATACCAATTTTGTTGTTGTTTGTAATCACTTATTTTGAATGTGGTGGTGAGAAAATCTATTGCTTGTTTTGCAGATATAGTAAAATGAAAGGCATTCATCTTTTTCAAAAGTTTTATTCCAAAATGACTAAATATAAATAACAAGAGACAAATTTTAAATAAATGTCAAATATAAACAACCTTGTTATGTGCATAATGTAAACCTCAGTGCAAATGTTGTTCCTGGTGGAGGAGCATCTCCTGATGCTGAGATCTGCAGGACATCGAACAGGAGGCTTGGGTCCCTTGTAAGGCAGATCTGAAGCACCTGATGGGATTCTTCCAAGCTCAGTCGTTCAATTCTAGCCTGTAAAAAAAAACAGTTCATCAAGAAGATTAGACCTTGTCCTTTATTATTACTAATATTATTTTTGGTTTGTTGCCAGACCAGAGTTGAAAATTTAATTTGTTTATATTTCTCTTTTACAGTTTATGAATAACAATAAACTAACAGAAATGTTGTGCTCACAGTAAATGGCATGTCATTGTTTACCGTTCTAGATAATGTGGAGATCATGGGGGGCAAAAGGCTATTTTAGCCTCTGCCCCTTGCAGCCCCTGGAGCACGGCCTCCTCTGGCTCTAGCACGACCGCGTCCTCTTGGAGCTGAAGACGTGCTCGGTTGCGGACTGTAGCTCGGATCTGAGCCAGTGCTCTGATCATGTAAACTCTAACAATCAAACAACAAAGATATCGTTAGCCTAATAGCATTTCTGTCTAACTAATTTTTAGAGTAAAATTGACATATTGGCCCAAATTTACTTCTCTAACACTTCTGCATTACCCTGCATTATTGTCAATGAAAAAACCGAGTTGCTATTACATGCTATGTGACTAATAACAATAAGAATACAAACAAAACACGTTTGCCAGTGAATAACACGTAACGGTGTTACAATGTAATTTAGCTGATGGGTCTGTATCCAGCCGGATCCTTGGAGAGATTCGGCAGATTCAGACCCGACCTGCCTCTGGGTCTGCACAGACTGATGTGCTAGAAAACAAAACATAATAATATAGTTTACTTACAGATAAATGAGACATGATTCTGCTCCAAAATACTCCAAAATAGCTAGCTCTTTAGGTTAGCTCCAGGTTAGCTCCCCTCCGTGCTGCTTGGTGTGCGCGTTCCTGTGTGTGGGGGCGTGGCTTGGACGGACTCACTGACGGGAGGGGGAGCAGGGGGGAGGAACTTAGAGGAGGCAGGAGGAGGTGCTTTTTTCAAATCTTGCTCGCTCTCTTGCTAGTTTTCCAGGATTACATACCCTAGCTTTAATAGATGCCATTTATTAAGATGTTATGACTGATTTACACAGAAATAAAGAGCTGAGCTTATAAAAAACTAGGGATGCACGATATATCAGCATTAATATCGGTATCGGCCGATGTTAGTCATTTTTTAACATATCGGTATCGGTCCGATGAGTAAAATTGGGCCGATATATATCGGTCCATATATATCCGTATGCAAAACCTGCAAAGTTGAGGTAATGCGAGGAGGATGGTAGCCTGTAACCTTGTTATTTGGAAGTAAATTACATTCTGAAAATAAAGGAAGACATTCAAAAATTCACTTTGCATGATTTTCAGTCTGTACAAAAATGTATCATCTCAGAAACTAAAAAACCCAACACATATCAATATCGGTAAATATCGGTTATCAGCCATAACAGAAAAATTCATATGGGATATCGGTATCGGCCAGAATTTTCATATCGGTGCATCCCTATAAAAAACTCTTGCAAATATAAAACTCTGCAGTTATGATCATGTATGACCCACTACATTAAATCAATAATGCAAGTTTCCTGCTGTTTAATCGTCCTGCAGTTCTGCACAGTTACCCAGACTCACCGTGGAGGTGCGCGAGCGGTCGGCCCCGGCGCTCAGCAGGACCCGGACACAGTCCAGTCGTCCAGCTTCACAGGCCAGAAAGAGGGACGTCTGTCCCCCCGATGCCGCTGCCGCATCCACAGCAGCTCCTGCAGCCAGCAGCGCCTCCACACAGCTGGAAGAGGGGAGGGGAGAGGGGCATACAGGTTACAGAGGGGACATGTAAACACATCCATACAAACACTGTATTAACCCATAGACGTAGAGGAGGATGAGCTCAGCCAGGACACTGAAGTCCGTCCGTTGACTGGTCAATGATGCTTTGTGTTTTTAGAAGGACAGGCGGCTTTTCAGTCATCGATAGCTCTGCTTTAAAGGGGACATATTATAGAAATATCACTTTTTGAGGGCTCTTTAACATATATTTGGGTGTTTCTCTTGCCTTCCGGACTCCAAAATGTGAGAATTGACAAAAAAATCTGTAATTTTCAGGCTCCCTAGGTTGAAATTTGCGTGGTTTTTACGAGCTGTTCCCTCAGTTGTCTTCCAGTGATGCAACTAGGATTTGAATTTGCATAACCCCACCCCTACCTGGGACCGGCAGAAGGGGCGGGGCAAGCAGAGGTTCATAGAACTGTGATGTTTGATCCGTGGGGTATTTTGACCAAAACATTGTCACAGCCATGTCTTTAAGACACCTGGGAACTATTTTAATTTGTGGAAAAGGGGCAGAATATGTCTCCTTTGACTTATTATCATATAAACATAACACGTTTTTGTTATATTTTACTGAATTCTAAGAATAATCTAATGTTGGGACAAAGATAAAGATAAAAACTGTTGGTTTATGTCGTGTATCAGCAACAGCAAAGAAGCAGTGGTGCAGCAGAAGTGCAGCTCTAAATGTTTTATGAATTGAAGGTCTATAAATATTTGACCTTCATTTATGGGAAATTAAGCGTCATACTTTTTGCTGCATTTTGTGTTAACAGCTTAATTTAAAAATCACTTTATGTTCCTGTACAGAGCAAACATCTGATTAAATATTCCTCTACAGTATTGATATTGGTTTTGACCGCAAACATCTATTACGAATGTAAGATGACTCCAGGAACCAAACCTATTATCACATGTGTGCATGCTTTATACACACACCTGTCCCTGTGTATGCTAATACGCATACCTCCTCGACTGAGAAATGAGGGCAACGAATCAACATGCACACACACACACACACACACACGGTGAGGAGTTCAGACTATGCGCGCCACCTGTTCAGAGACAAGGGAAGACATCACTCAGCCTCCAGCAGCAGCAGCAGAGTGACACAGAGACCGGATCATCTGATCCCTCTGCTAACACCCAGCCACTGAGTCACAACCGCTGAAAAACCAAGTTAACCCCATAAAATAAACCCTGGGTGCGAGTGTGTGTGCGTGCGTGTGTGCATGTGTCTGTGTATGTGTGTGTGTGAATATGTCAGCATGCCTTTGGATATCCCTACTCTATAAATAACACTGTGATCAGATATTACAGCACTGCACATTCCCCAGCTGGTCCTGGGCATCGTGTTTTTCTGGCAAGCATGCACGCACACATACACACACATTGCAGACACACACACACACACTGTGGTTCTCTCTCTTTTGGCTGTGAGTTTGGGATTCATCCCAGTGCCAGATCAGGATCAATGTGAATGATCAGAACTGACAGTGAATGTAGTGCAGGAGCTGCAGACGTGTCCCTGCTTGTGAATAATTAATGCAGCGAGCTGGGCTGTGATGTTTGAGGAGGAGAAACCACTGATTAGCAGAAACACGAAGGTTCAGACGGACCGGATTTGAACGATGAAACGCGCTGGGGTTTATTTTTTGCAGTGGGGAAACCACCTCATTTATTAGATCCGGGAGTGATGCGGAGCTGACAGGTCTGCGCTGTAGTAAGGCCACGCACAGAGCCGTCGGTTCTTTAAACCAGTGCTGTGACAGTACCAGGCAGACATGCTGGCATTTGCTTTTTGGCACCGCAAAAAAAAAAAAAAAACCTCAGCGTGGTTACAGGCATGAGCCTACTGGTCAGATTTCACACATGGGAGATTCCAGCTGTGTCTATGTCTCACAGCGAAATATGTGTAATGAGTCATCTATAGAAAATACATGTACTCATGTGCAGTAATTCAGGGGCTGATGTGATACACTAAAAAGAAAAAAGGTCAAGTCCTACTGTAGATCTGTACTAAAGCTGTTAGATGACAGATAAAGTCTCCACAATGCTCATGTTTAGACTAGTTGAAATCAGTATTTAAACAGATTATTAATCAAAGAGCAAACTAAATGTTGATTATGTGCACTTATTGGGGTAAAACGCTAAATCCAATCCTCTAAAATGTCATGATTTCCCAGGTTTTACATCACTGTCAATTAAATATCTTTGATGGCTGATTAAACAGCAAGCAATAGACACAATCAACTAATTATTTTGTTAATCTCTCTCATGGTTCTGATCTCTGAACCAACAAACTATTTCAAAACTTGGACACTAAATGCACCTGTTGTTACTTGCTGCGTTCTTTTGTTGGCCCACTTTTTTCTTTCTGTCAAATATACAACAAATAAATATTCTGCACACTGCTGCTGAATCACAGTGACTGCAAAATGGGATATGCAATGTCCCAGTTTTTGTTTCAGCACATGTTGTTTTTTTCTTGATAATAATAATAACTGTGAACCAAGAGATTGATATCTGCTGTGTATCTGCTGCAATGTGGGATAATAATAGTATTGACATAAAAATAAAAATCAACTAATTGACAAACTTGACTGTTTTTTCATACGGGTTGTGTTTGTGTGTGTGTGTGTGTGGCAGCCAGGTCAGGATAAACCTGTGTGAACTCACCCGCTGTGGCCGTGTGCGGCAGCAAAGTGTAAAGATGTGAATCCATTTTCATCCAAAACATCAGCAGGCGATCCAGAAAACAGCAGCAGCTTCACACACTCTGACAGAAAAACACAGGGAAGATGAGGATGAGGAAGAGGAAGCTGCAGGAGGAGGACGATGATCTTTTACAACCATTAGGTAAACATGAATGAAAATCTGTAACAGCAGACAGGAGCCAACACAATTAACAAAACACTATCATTAATAAAATTTAAAAAACAAAACAAAAAACTACTCTCAGAGGAAATAATATCCACACAAACATACAACTGTACAGTGGCAGAGCAGAGCTTAGCAACAGGCCAATCTTGTTGCCATGGATACTGTAGGTGGTGTGTAGTAGATACAGTGGCTGCGTTCCGATCCACAGTGTACTTGGACAGAGCCCCCTACTCCCTGCTCCCTGCACAGGGAATGTGCCACAGGGAACTTCATTTAACCGATTTAACTCCAATCGGAACACCCTGCAACGTCACAGCTGTTTCTGTTTGAGTTTAAAAATAAAGTTTTTGAATTTTCAAAATGTATCATGCCACTATCACCATTTAAACAAATCTGAGAACATAACTATTTCTGTGTGCGCAAGCAAAGCAGTTTTGTGTTGTTGTGTGTGGTATTTATTCAGTTTTGGGGCATCAGTGTGTGTAAATAGCATCAGTGGCTCAGCTGACAGGACAACAGCAGTAACAAAGCTAACGGCCGGCTATAACGCCGGCGGCTTGTAACGGCGGCTACGCTAACGTCGGCGGCTAAGCTAACATAAGGACGTCAACTGTTAAAACCCTCCCGTTGTGAAACTACTCTAGTTAGCTCAGTCATGTTGTAAGTAAGATATCCGCCGGAAAAAATATTTTTTCATGGACCGTTTATTGAGTCACTGGGTTATTAAAGTTAGACAGGTAACCATTAGCCCTGCCAATTTACGTAACGCACGTAAACGGAGCGCAATGACTGATGGGTAATATCGGTTGCCAACATCCGGTGAACTGGACGAAGTGATGAACCGTTGTTCACTCCTTCCCTGCACAGTTCACAGTACCCTTCAAACTGCTCCCTGCGGATTGGAATCACACTGAACATGGCGGCACACCCTGTGCAGTCCACTGCGCAGGGAACTACAGGGCGATCGGAACGCACCCAGTACTGTGTTCCTAAAAATCACACAGTTACAAACGCTGTCATCATTATCAAACATCATTTTACAGAGGGTGACACTTGCCTCAGTACTACATTTCCCATGAGTCTTCTTAGCTACACGGAGGCGCTGTTGTTTATGTTTTCCAAACGGACGTTTCTGGCAAAATCATGCAAAAGGACTAACGTTACAAGAACGTCTCTACTACGAGTAACCGAATGTTGCAGTAGTAACGGTCCGGTCGCCATTTTGGCTCTATCGCGAAAGCGGCAGTGTGACCCAAAACAACAACGTATTTTCAAACTTGTGAAAACAACGGCCGAAGATCAAAGACACGAGGTCAATTTAATTTGGTCTCGCGCAAGACTTTTTCGTTTTACTAACCATCAAGACACACACCGCGAGAACAGCCAGGAAAACAAACAACATGTTTACTTCCGGTCGTTGTCCGACGTAAACGGCCGTCAGGTGAGCGTCGTCATTCCCCATCGATCATTTCCGGGTGGGTAACGTTAGCCAGAGGTTGATTCTAAATAGCCTAAACAAAGCGGTGGGTTTTAATCTTTGTTAGAATGACCTTTTTTCTTTCTTTCTTTTTTAACATTACACAACAAGAACATGAAACTCCATTAAAATACTGCAGTTTTTCACGGAGAGCGATGAATCTACAGCAGTAGGCCTTCTGAGAGCTGAACCAGTGGAGAGCACAGGCACAGGGGCTTCAGCTCTCTCCACTGCACATGTACAAAAATAGTTTCATGTTTTCTCCGTGAAAAATACGAGCTACACGTCCGGCACTAAGAGCCCATGAGGAAAAACACTCACTAACTTCAACATCAATCCTCTGTTCTGTTTGCTGAGATGACACATTACTCTGTAATTTGTGTGAAGCTTTGTGGTCTTTCATGTTTTCACATCAACCTCTTAACAGCACATGTGGTTTCAAACCTTTAAACATCTGTGTGTTCTTTTTTTGGAGACGTAGTGTTTGCATGGAGAAACAATGACGGAGGCGGAGGGAGTCGTACTAAGGTCAGTATGTGTGTGTGTGTGTTTGGACCCACCTATACTGCAGCTACACCCTCAGGACAGTAGTCCAGCTCATGGATCAGCTCTCCTTGACTGACAGTGTTAAACATCAGCTCAACATCTCAGCTGGAAACACATCATGATAGACCTGCCATGTCCATGTGTGTATGTGTGTGACAGGGCCTCTCTCTCTACATGCATTAATTATTCCGTGTGCAAGTGCGTGTGTGGGTAACACTCAAGTGCACTAAACGAACATGTATTCCAGACCCGTGCTGAGGTGACAGCCCTGACATGACAGTCTGTCTCTTTTAATGGCAGCCAACATAATGGGATCAGCCACAGCTCAGGCAATTACAGCACACGTACTGTAGAGTATTTATATCAGCTCCACGCCCTTGTCCTCTCGCTGCATCCCTCCTCACGCTTGAGCAGGCAAATCTATGTATTTTGTAAATTACCTTAGTGAACTTTGGTGAGTGCAACTCCTGCAATAAGAGCATTTCTTGTTATTTTTTTGATTGCAAGAGCTCCCAAACAGAATAAATAGACAGTAAAGAAATGCAGTCCCTTATGTCTGATTGCTGCAGGGGTTGTATTTACATTATATTCAATACATATCCACTCGAGGTCATGACATGTCTCCTCTGCCCGTTCAATCTGAACGCTTAACCCTACAAATGGTTCCTCATGCATATACAGCAGATGTTTAATCGGTAACCAAATTTTCTTCACTGAAGCGTACTCTGTGCCGTACGAGAAAGGAAAACATTTTATTCAAATTGACCACAAAGTGAGCATTAGCATCTAATTTTCTTCTCCTGAAAAAGGCCAATAAAAGCAGAGAAATCCTGTTTAATTTAGTTGAAATGACGAATCTCTCAGACTGTGTTTCTGCAGAGATAATCAGCTGCGGTGGAGAGGAAAAAGACGAGGCAGGTGGAAGAGGGATTTAGTGGTTTGAACAGAAAGGTTTGATGTCTGGGACGGCCGAGTTGTGGTTGTTGTCAATGTTTCTTTCCCCCTGATCCAGCTTACTGTGAAAAACAGCAGCGACTGAAATAGAGGGGGGAAAAAAAAAACTCCTTTGTGAGGTTTAAAAGCACGTCCAGTGTTGTGTCAATGTAAACCATCTTTATACTGTTTATCAACAGAGCAGCTGGCTGCTCTTCAACAACACTGCTTTATATTCACACAGCTCTACACGGTCAGCTGAGCTCGAATGCGTCTCTGTGAAAGGAAAACCATTACAGCAGGTGTGTTTGCAGCAATTGATTTGAACTCTAGAGGCTGCAGGCCGTTTGTTTATGCAGCTGAGAACAATATAATGGAGCAAATGACACTAGAAAGGTTTCATACTTGAGCTGTCAATCAAAATGCACAATTATGTCATTTGTAATCTTATGTTGTAGAGTTTATATTTCAGTTGAATAGCTGTATAATATACGTATAATTACATCAATGTTGGGTTTACAAGTTTTCAACATGATGAAAAAGATCATAAGTAATATCAGTCCATATCTTGAGAAAGTGAGTTACTGTATTTAATACATACGCATAAAGCTTGACGGACGGGAACTAACTTAATGTGCTGCCTTACTGACTGCAGCTTATATTTGTTTTTTTCTGTATTCTGGTGTCAACAAAAAACATTGAATAGCAAGAAACTAATATTATTCCTTATGATCCTGTTAAGAACACATAATGTGTTTTATTCATTGTTGCGTATCAGTCATTCTCTCTGAACAACCGTTGCGCTTGGTGTGTGTTATCACCCTCTGTTTATCAATCAATAATGATCAATACGAGCCTCTCGGCTGCCCCCGTCCACTCCCCGAACAATACTCCCTGAAATCAATCGCCCAGCCAAGCACTGACCAGAAACCACAGACAAAGGTTTCTGTTCCCAGTGGATTCAACAACCTGTGCTTTAATATGTACAGATACACTGTCAGCGTGATGGATGGATTTCAGTCACCACCACCACGATCAATATTATTCAACTGAAAACTAATCGAATGCATCTAATACAGCTACGGCAGCGAAGGCACTGTTCGATCTAATGCATTCGTTTATATATTATTAAATTGTCAGTAACCGTGGCAATAATACATTTATGAACGATGATGCATTACTGTACCAGATAATAACCCTCACTGGCATTTACCGAACTATTGAATTCAATGACGATGACAGAGAAGTGGAGTCTATGAAAAGGTTCAAGTGAAGCTAATAAAACCTGATGTTCAGGTTGCAGCCGAGAGCTTAGCTCCTAAAATATTTAGATTTGTTCAATTTTTATAATTTTCACATTTTACCAGCATTAAAAATCGAAAAGCACTTCATTGTAGTTTTAAAGCTTTTACTAATGGGAAAATACTGAAGTCTTTATTTTTAAAGAGGAACTACGCAAGATTTTTACCTTTATTAAATCTCAATTTTTAATTTATTAAAACAGCTCTGGAGTAATTGTGATGCTTAAATGATTTGTTACAGGGAGAATGGAGGCTCTCTGTCTTCTACCTAGCGTCTCTTGCAAGACCAGGTGTCCCAGCTCTCGTCTCGGCGGCACCGTGACACAAACACGCCCCCATAATCCGTAATCTTTTGTTTCTGATAGATAAAACTACACAAATATACACATCTTAACACGTACAGTATGATAAATAACGTTATCCACTGCTCCATGGATTGCTTTCTCGCCGGCTGTGTTGAAAACAAATGCACACGGCCGGGAGGAAGGTTAGCAAAACAGTTTCCTAGTCTGTTCCTGCACCAACGACTATTATAACCAGTACTGATGGAGAAGAAGCCGGTGAGTTACCTGTGTGTCCGTTCTGAGCAGCAGCAAACAAGGCAGAGGTTCGGTTGTGGTAGAAGTGTGGGTCTTGGTCAAGATGATTGGGCTTGTTCTCCATGGCCGTGGTAGAGGTGATGTTGGTGGACATGGAGGTGATGGTGGTGGTGGTGGTGGTAGTAGTAGTGGTGTTGGTGTTGGTGTTGATGGTGGTCGGGTCTGGTTGGTTAAGCAGCATTGACAATAAAGTGACATTTCCCTGGGAAGCAGCTTGGAGGAGCAGGGGGCGCCCGCCGTCCAGGGCAGCAGGCCCACCGCCACTTAGAGAGGAGACTACGGAGGGACACCAGCCTGCAGGAGGAAGGAGCAGCAGGAGCAGCACAGGTTAAACTAGGAGGAGGAGGAGGAGGAAGAGGAGGAGGGAGCGACTAGAAGTGCTGAGAGCAGGAGAGTGCAGGTTTAAACATGGGTAGGTTGGGAGGGAAGGAGAGCAACAGTTCAGATCCATACATGTTCTGGTACAGTCTCTTTTGTCTGTGCTGCAGCTGGGAGCTCAGAGGTGTTGGAATAAACTAACATTTAAGCTAAAAAACTAGCAAATAACAACGCCGGAAATATAAAGAAATAAACTAAACCGCACGCCTGTATCTTTATTATACGTGATCTCAAAGTCAAAGGATGTTCAGCTAGTAAACTTCAGTGTTTCGTCACTACAGATAATGAATATTAAAGCTGTAAAAAAGAAGCCACACAAGTTGGGTGTCTGTTGCCGTAGCCTGAGGCTATTCTTGGCTAAATCCCATCTGGTGGTTTGATATGTTACCAACGAATCAGAGGGATTAATGGCAGGATTAGAGGAGAAACGGGTAAACAGGTAAAGTAACAGTGAGGTTTTACTCCAGAGCCTCAGCTGGAACTCATCCAGGAAAACTGTGGTTTTGAGGCCTCTCCTCGTTTTCCCAAACCTCAAATCATCAGGAAACTCTGAGGTGTGGCCTGAGAATAACATTTAAATTATAACTCTTATTTATGCTTTTTTAAATGCTTTTTTCCACTGAACTACACATGCAATTATTCCAGCTATCTTGTTTATCATGCTTTATGCATTCATTTACATGAACCCCGTGTTTGATGTGTTTGGACACTTTGAGATCACAGTCGCAGCCCAGCGGGGGGGTTCGGCAGAGTTTAGGAGGTTAATGGAAATTTCCTCTTAAGGAGCTCGCATGTAGTATTTAAAAATTCAAGAGACATAAATGAATGTTGAACAGCAAAATCACTTTGTTAAATGTCCTGTAAGTAAATCAAAACAAAGAGTCCCCAAATATGAGCGATGATGTTCACCGTTGCGTTGAAACATCTGTTGTATTTTGGACTTAAATCGTCTTTCCCGATGACCTGGAAAATACTGGAAGCTTTTCAAGGAAGTTCTCACAAACGTCTTAGTGTAACCAACATAAAAAAACTCTGCTGCAGCCTGGACAAAAGAGTCTGTCAATTGCACCAGATTAATCAGCGAGATTAGAGCATTCATCATCTTTCAATACAATCATTCACCCACAGGATTCACACACAGTGGATGCCTCATTTAGACAGATACTGTTGCAATTACACAGCAATGAATTAAACGATTAAGCACAAGAGATGAAGTGAAGAACAGGAAAACAAAGGACTAATTACTAAAAACCCAACAACTTTGCCAAAACTATTAGCTACTCAGTTAAAGCTCTACTGAGAGGCGTGACGCTGAAGTCTAAAGAGGTGCTGCTTTTAACTAGGGCTTCGTGTGGTTGCTCTCAACTGGAAAGCATAAAAATGAGTTAGAAAAAAAGAGAAAGGAGAAGTTTCACTGCAGACATTTGTCCCACAGACTGAGAAAAATAGAAATACAAAAGAGAGTAAAAGAAAAGGAGCTGCAGAGAATCTCAAGGACATGGATTCCAGCCACCGTCATGGTTGTATTTTATGTCTGAGTGGGTGGTGGTGGTGGTGGTGGTGGAGGAGGGGAACAGGACAAGTATAAAGGCTGCAAAAACATGTCTGGTTGCTGACAGGTGAAATTGTGTCCTGGCTTGAAATTGTGATAAATATGTCTGTGAGATCGCATTTTCTCCACAGGTAGCACCAGCAGCACTCCATGGCTTTGTCAGAGAGTAGGAGATGCTGCAATCCACTGCAATGCAATCCAGAAAGTTTGAAACACCGATGTAATCACTTTACCTTACGAAAAGTAGGAGGATATCCTTTTTTTTTTAGCCTAATAAAGTGTCGTATTTATATGGAAGCTATAAAATGTCCATGTTTGAGATTGTAAAGGTCAGCCATGTTCTTAGTTGTATTGTTTTTAGTCGGGGGCAAACATAGTGCAGCTGTATGTTTTCCAGTTAGGATCAAGAATCATCTGCATGCAATGAACAAGAGGAATTTTAGAAATGCAACATATTTTCGTCACATTTCCCCAGATACAGTAGATTTAAGAATAACTCCAGTTTAATACAACCTGGTTTTATTTACTACCTGTGCTTTTCTCTCTCAAGACGGCAATACTACCATCAAAAGGTCAGAAACAGAGAGAAAGATAAATTAACTGGAGGTAAAACTGTCAACTGAAACAACTGAAACCTGTGGGCGGACAACCACAGTCAGTAAAGTAGGTTCGAATAAAACTCAAGAGATTCTTCTGTAAACAGTGACAGATGTTTTGCAAATAAGAGATTTAGTGCCTGACACCTTTGATAAGTCAATGATTTCTGGGATTAACTTGCTTTTGAGCGTATCTGACGGCAATATGGCCTCAGGCTTGGGTAAATAATATGCAAGTTGTAATAAACTGGAATCATTCTTTCAATTATACAACCAAGCAAAGCACTACAAGCAAATCCCAAGGCAAATATAAATGACAACATTTATACTAAAAAAAATGCCTGCAGAGCGCTGTTGGCCACACAGGAAGCAGAGTGGGACAGTGGGATATACGTTAATGGAAGGTAAAACAGGAGGAGAGCAGGAAGTGGAGGAGTGGTCACGGCATGCTACCGGAGGATGGAAACGGGAAGGAGGGGAGGGGAGGCGGAGGCGAGAGCAGCCTCTGGCATCAGCTTCAGAGAGGAGAGGGGGGTTACTGGTATAGGAAGGCCGACAAACCAACCTGAGAGCGCGACAGGAGATATGTGGGGGTGGGAAGTGGAGGAGGGGGGGGACTATCTGGTTTGCCTCAATTCACCCTGACACGCTCCTTCTGCTGTGACTGCTGCAGCTAACCTCTGGACATGTTGTCAATGTCCGCGGCTGATACCGACACCGACATGGCTAACGTGACAACACGGGGAGACAAAAGGCGCCCAGAGGGAGGAGGACACATCGAGGCCACAGAGAGAGAGAGAGAAGATGAGGAGAGAGGGAGGGAGAGGGAGAGACATCGGATCTCACATAAACTGCACTGACCCATGTGCTATTCTGCGTCACATTCCTGTGGTTCGACCGGTTTCACGGTGACCTGATCGCTATGCTAGGCTATGCTATGCTACGCTAGGCTACGCTAGGCCTGTGGAAAGACAGTGGAAGAGAAGAGGCAGCAGGGAGAACTGGAGGGAGATGGAGCACGGAGGAGCCCCTTTACCTGATGCTGTTGCCAGGGGGCTGCCTGATGAGGCACGGGGGCTACGGGAGGATGGAGCACTAATGGAGGAGGAGGTGGTGGAGGAGGGGGGGTTTATGGAGGAGGGGCTACTGACAGTGGTGGCAGGGCTGATGACGGGGGGGCACTCTGCACATGCTGCTGCCGGCTGCCGCTGAGGGCCCCGGCCGGCACCCACCTGAGAGGCCGTCAGGGCTGGGACCAGGTCCAGGGCGGGTTTGGGCGGCAGTTGGGGTGTGGCCGGTTTCAGCCCAGCCCCCGGGGAACGGCTGCTGTCTCCCACCACCTTGATGGGTGGATGAGGAGGGGAGGGGGTCTGGGAAAGCCCTGGCTTTTTGGGAGGGATAGGGGGAGGGTTTCCCCGGTCGATCCTGGCCACTGTGGGCGACTTGATGCCGATGGGATGGCTCAGGCGGCCGGGAAAAGGGCCTCCCTCCGAGGCAGAGTGGGACAGGCCTGGACGCAGGGGTCCGGCGCCCCCCGCTGGAGGGCTGGTGAAGCGCGACAGAACCTGCGTGACGGTGTGACGGGCTTGCTGCTTGGCGGCAAAGTTGTCACGGTTGGTGGGGGAAAGGTCACGGGCCGGAGGACTCTGGGACGCTGTGCCGTTTTGGTCCTGTTCCTGGAACTTGTAGCGGGCGGCCTGGACGCGGGGGCTGACCCCGGTGGGTAGGACGTGGGGGGCTTGGCCCTCTGAGCCATTCTCTGTCTGTGCCAGTCCAGCCGAGCTGCTGTGGACGATCCCCCGGCCGGACGTCTTTGGCAGGCTCAGGCCCACATAGTTGGCAGGGGTCGGTTTGACGGGTATAGTGAGGGGGGTCTTCTTAGGACCCTCCACCTCAGTGGGGGGCAGGTCCGTTTGGCAAGATGCCGTTCGAGAGCTGATGGGCTCTGTGGCTACAGACACAGACGTCAGAGCCTTAGGTTTAGGCGGCGTGCTGGCGGCAGCAGCAGGTTCAGGTGCAGCAGCAGCAGCAGGCGGGGCGACAGCAGCATCCTTCCCGTCGCCCTGTTCAGTCCTGAGCTGCTCCACCTGCTGCCGCAGACTCTGGCTCTCGGACTCCTCGCGGCCCAGCCTGGCGCGCAGCTGTTCCCGCTCGGTGTCGAACTCGGACAGCTGTTTCTCCATCTTGGCCTCCATCTGTTGGCTGCGTTGCCGCTCGGTGCCCAGCTCCTCCTGCAGCCGGCCGGAGGTGCGACTCTCCTCGTCCAGGCGAGCCTGGAGCTCGTCGAACCGCTGCGACTCCTCGACCACCCGCGTGGCGAGCTGCTTGCACTCTCGGACCAACATCATGACGATGTGCTTGTTCTTCTCGCGTTCGTCCTTCAGCTGCGCCGTCAGTTTGCGGTGCTCCTGCTCCAGACTCTGGAGCTGCAGCTTCTCCATCTCCAGCTGCAAGAAGAAATAACAAAGTCAGGAGACAGTAGCACCAGGAGATCATGACATGGGTTTCAGTTGTTCTTCAGTTGTTCGATCTACACACCAAACCTTTATCTAGAGCTGGCCTCAACATCATGGGAGCAGATGTCTTCTCCTTCCCATCAGCTGTCAACCGCCACCCCCACAAGCTGCACGTACGCTCTATGAGACTCGTATGTATGTCAAACATCACATACCTCTCACATACGTACATCAATCACCTGTCATGCCGCCTGTCACGGCAACACACCAGGCATCACATGCATCCTGAAAATATCATCCATCACATGAAATAACACAGAAAACCTAGAGTTATTTGGATTTTGGTGTATTTCACAGAAAACCCATCTGGCTGCATTTCACCGTAACGCGACCGTCCATATCTGAACACTGAGTCATTCATTAGTCACAAAGCGAAAGTGAGCCAGAACAATTTTCTCAAGGAGAGAGAAGACAAATCAGATAAATGAAAAACGAGCAAGACAAAACAGCTCGATTGAATTGACAGGAAGGACGGACGGATGAGCAGAAATTTACACAAATAGACACTTTATTAATCAATGTGGCCGCTCGAGGAGACGATCTAATTTGTCCATTCGCACAGACGCCGCCTCCTCATAACGGTCGAATTTCGATGACTTGTCACAGCCCCGGGGGCTTCTATATCTGGAGCGTCACTGCTATTGTTGGCTCGGAGCTGGTTTCACAGAGGGTAACAGGGCTTAACCGGGGCTCTCCACCCACTTGCCAAGACCCCATCACTCTAACAAGCCTCAAACAAAAGAGTCGACAACCTGCCACCCCTTGTCCCAAACGAGACGCCCCCCCTCCTCTCGCCGCCACCTCCATCTCCCCGCCCTCCTCGTCCTCTACCGCTCTGCCTCCCTTGATCCAGACCATCAGGGAGCACATATCGGCGCCAGCTGATGCTGAGGAGGAGCGAGGGGCTTATGAGCAAAGGGGAGGCGCCGAGGGAGCACCAGTTGTTACTCGAAAGGAGGTGCTACGACAGGCTGCTAATTGGGTGAGGATTATGTCTGTTGTAAGTCGGCCTAATGCCTCCGAAGAACAAATTCAGGGATGCTTTAAAGGTGGTGACTCACTGGGCAGCGAAGACTGAAACCAGGCAGGATTAAAGCGACTTTATAAATTCTGAACGGCAATTAAGTGTCGCCACTGCACCGCAGCAAAAAGCCTTTGAAATCTTTAAACTTCTTAATCTCTTAAAGTGCCAACGGGCTTCAACAGAAAGTGTCTGATAGATGGTCAAACATTTCCAGAGAATCCCCACTCGCTCAGGCAACTGTTTGGAAAGTTTGAAATGATCAGACACATTCCAGAGTCAACAATATGACTTTAACACCCACCTCATGCAGCGATAGGCCTCCAGCGTGGAGGTGAGAAAGTCAGCAGGGTATGAACTTCTCTCCAAGTCTGTTTTTTAACAGATTCTTACAGTTACTTCTGTCACTTCTCCAAGAAAGAACGACATTATGACTGTCCTCTAGAGAGACAGTCTGAAACAGTGAGCTCTTCTTCTCTAATTTAGACACAAGATTCTTACACTTATGTAAGACTAAATTTAATAACGTACCTGGTACCCTAACCACTGGAAATTGGAGTAGGCAGATAGAAATATTGTTAGGATGTCTTTCATTTTGCATTTTCATCATCCATTGTGCAAAGATTTGTGAAAACAGCAGTTTGAGAAAAAAAATTTCAGGGTCAAAGATGTTTTGTTTTAGGAAGATTTCTACAGATAAGTATGGCAATTAAGAAAGAGCACGATATACCCAATTTCTGATGGCAATTGAATGCTTTGAAATAGCAGCTCTGTGGTGATTCTGATTATTGTTGTTGAAAAATGCCATCTAAGCCCAAATGGTCTGGATATTGTTGGGTGTAGGACAAGCTCAATCAATCATTTAATTAAACCATTTACAATCATCATGCCTCACCATTGGGAATGATCGTCAGCTTCATACCAAACTTTGGACTGTGGACGTTCAGAAAACCTTTTCATACCTTGGCCTTTACATGTGATGTGGAGCCTGATTTAACTGATCAAGTTTCCTCATTCCTCAGAAGCACTGTTGCTAACTTAGTGCCTTTTTCGCTAGGTTTATCAACTTTTTCAGACCTCAGATATTTCAAGTTGAAGACAGTAGTCAATTTAGCAGCTTGCAGCATTTTGGAAATGGCTTTAAAGTTTAAATTTAGCCTCAAAACACCAAGTTTCAGTCACTGTTTGACAGTTTTCTGGGAAATGTGGCTGTATTAAAATACTAATTATGTGGCTGGACGGCTGGACTTCTACTCCGCTCTCTGTGTTTACATACAAAGTTTTGACCTGGTCTTGTTAAGTATAAACCAACCATGATTCACCTTTAGGACAGCGCATTAAACATCTTTTCACCATCTCCACATCGGGAGCTGCTGAGTCATTGACGAGCAGTAGCGGCTTCATAACTTCCACTGAGGTGTAAATGCAGACAGAGCAACACTCCTCCCCTTCTGAACCAAGCGGCGCGACCTGAAATAGCAAACTTCTCTAAATTTATGGTTCTCCAGAAGGCCGTGTCCAGACCGACAACAACCTGGCAGCATGACACCATCCGGCTGTTTATTTTCTTACAGGGCTGGATTTTACGACTCTAGAAAGTTTTCACAGCGGCTGTGCAGTAATTCCTGCTTTCCATCTCCACACGTGCAAGGTAAATTTAACTTAAAAAGCACAACGCTGTGCAGTACAAAGGATTTTTACGTGTATTCCTGGGTGGATGATGTTGAACTCTGAGTAAGGATCGTGTCTTTTTGCTGGATCATCATGTGCCTGTGTCGATGCAGAGGTCTCATTAAACAGAACAAAGAGTGGGCAGTGATAACCTCTGCAGAGTGTGTAAAGTCTTTGCTCATGCCTAAAATAATAATGACATTAAGCTGGAGTTCATTTTTCTAGAGCGACGCCTCGGAGACAGCTCAGGTAGCTTCTACTGAGATCCCCTACAGCTTGATTAAATATTTTATTAAACATTATGAGGAGAATCTTCCCTAAAAGATTTTTTGGGGGTTGAAAAATTAACATTTCCTGCTGCAGCACCGAGGTATCTGCAAGAATAAAAAAAGCAGCCGCTGTGGAGAAGTGAGGATGAGAGAAGGAGCGATCGGAGGAGGAGGAGGAGGAGGCAGCGGCCCGGGGACTATTTTAAGAAAAAGGAATTTCAGCGCCGGCGGTCGTGTCGTGACCTCGCTTCCAAATTCAGCCCCACAACACGACGACAACAACACTTTGGCGGCGTTGTTTGCCCGCAAAAAGTGACAAATACAGTGTCTCTTCATCAGCAGAGGGGAAAAGAGGGGCTAAGGCTTCCTCTGGATTCATGACTCATTCATGCAGGTTGGGATGAGGGAGCAAGAAGAGCGAGGAGGGGAAGGGAGGAGGGGGAGGGGGGGGTGTCTTCATTATGCCCATGAACCGATTCAGTGTGTTACGTACGAATGCCTGCATGCCTGCCTGCAGCTTCACTAAGACCTCATGGATAATTCAGCAGCTTACTCACAGGAGGAGGACGACAGGAGTGGGAACGGACCGAGAGGATAAAGATAGCAGCGACTATCCCGCTGAAATTCACTCTACCCAGCAACCAGAGGACCCCCACCCCCTTCCAACACCACCACCACTATCTCCAACTACAACTGAGCCTGTGTCTCTCAGCGCTGTGGGGTTTGTTGCTGTGTCACTGGTCATTTTAACGGTTCCAGCGGAGCCGTTTGTCCCCGGCTGACGGCTCCGTGGCCCGCCGTCGAACCGTTTAAGGTGCAACTGTGCAATCAGTGGTGACACGGACCGTTTATTCTGCGCTAAAGAGGGTAAACTGTTGTTTTTGTGGTGGCTGCCTCTTGCTATTACGCACATTTTCAGGGTCAGATCAACCCCAAAAAGAAAGAAAGAAAGGAAGAGAAAAAAAAAAACCCTCTCAAGGTCGAAAGCTGCCCAGCACAGCGGCGGCGTTTCTGGCTGCTGAGCTCAGACGACGGGGTTTCCTTCAGAGTTTTTCACTCTAACCAAACCAAACATCTGTGGACGGAGCTCTGAATAACACAGAACATCTGAGTCAGGTTTACCACCATCATCATCATCATCCTTGCTCACTGATGCAGAAACTGATCAACATTGAGATAAGAAAACTAAACTTTTTTCATTCCAGTTCCCAATAGCCTCAAATCGCTTTATCCAAATCAAAACCGATCTCTTTGTTTGAAATATGGAAGGAAAAAGCAGCCAAAGATGTTAATTCTCTGACTCTTTACTGCATCTGTCATCGTGTATTTTTGTTTCAAACCCCAAAAATGTTCCTAAATAGAGAATCCTGGAGAGGACAGAATCTGTTTATCAAGAAAACAGTTTCAATTTTAGCTCCTGAGAACCAGCAGAACACCGTGTATGAACAGATTTTAATTATAAAAAGGTGCAACTTAAACTTAAATAAACTTCATTTTAGTACGAGTTGCCCTTTTCTGACCTGAGACTTCGTCGTATCTCAAACTTGGATCAGAGCAACACTTAATGAGGTATTTCCTGATCATTATGAACGGGATGAAAACGATTTCCTTCTGAATGCGATCGTATGTGTAATCACATCCTTTAGGCCAAATGGGAAGAAGTTTACTGGAGTCGTAACTGAAATATTGGGACATGATGTATGGATGTGCAACATGGAAACTATATGCCATCATTACACTATCACTTGTGCAGAAGAAGAAGAGGACATGGTTTTCTTTTCCAAGCCAAGGTAACAAAATATAACAGCGGATTAGAGCCGTTGTTGGAAGAGATGGGGAATAAATCTCAAGGAAATCTGTGAGAAATAAAAAACTTGGATATTCTCCGACATCATAAAATCACAAATTTGCAAGAAAAAGGTTGAAAAATGTGTGTTTGATAGGATCTGTCTGTGCAGGCGTCACACACAATAAGTCATATCTGTCCAACCTCGTACATGTGGACACGTTTCCTTTCCTTGATAAGAGAAAAAAAAAACATTTTTTTCTTGTAAATTTCTGACTTTGAGCTTCTCACCTCCGCCTTTTATTCCCACATACGCCGTCGTATAAAAACATTTTGGTAGCGGTGCTGAGCCAGAAAGGAGCGGTGTAAAAATCTGAGACTGTGTTCGTTCACGTTTTTATGGATGGAAGAAAAACAGACGAACCACAGCCCCCAAAATCTGTTTGACCAGCTTTCCTGTCGAAACGGCCAAGTCCTACTACCTCTCCCTTCCTTCCCTCGCCCACAACTCCTCATCCATGTGTGTGAGTGTGAGTGCGGTTAACACAGCTTCCATTTGGCTCAAAAAGGTATCATCCCTGTTATTATAGCAGAGTTCAGGTACAGGACACACACACACACACATACTGTCACATCCAAACACTTTCACACATCCATATTCCTCAACAGGGAGGAGGAGGAGGAGGGGGAGGGGGATGATGGAGGGAGAAAATGGGACAAAGCCATAGCAGACATCTGGCTGCCCAGTTAATCAGAGCCACATAATCCTAAAGAGACCTGGGACACACACACATATACACACTCACACATGCACAAACTCAAATACACACAAAGTCAGCCATTGAAAATAGAAAAGACACACCAGAGTAAAGGAATTAACTACACACACACACATTCTGTCCTCCACATTCATCTAATACCCATGCACACACCAAAAACATTCACACAAACACACACACACTCTTCTCTTCCGTCAGAGATTTTCCACCTCACAGATTGGACGTGAGCGTAAACAAACACAGCCTGCGGTCAGACAGGAAGTAAACACAGGACGTGTCCAGACTGCAGGTGTCTCTCTGCTGCAGGACCAACCCTGATGATGAAGATGATGATGATGATGAAGAGCTGCTGACCTCTTGGGCAACAAAGCTAAACACTGATGGATTCAGGCCATGCAGTACTGTAGGTCAAAGCACAGCTGGAGCTCTGTTTCATCCTCTATTACAATAACTAATTCAAAGTTCAGCTCATAAACAGATTAAATGAACTAGTTCATGTTCATTTGTTCTGTATTTTTTCCCAATAATTAAACTGCTTTTCTTTCTCGGAAGAACCTCCTTCAACCGCCATGAGTGAATTATTGCACCACTGAAGAATCGCAGACATGAGTCACATTTAAAGGTTGGGATGGAGAATCATTTTCTACTAATCTGCTAGAAATCCTCTTAACACCCGATTGCAACCGAGTAAATAAAGGCTTTTTCACAAGAATGAAAAAAAATAACTTGCCTCAAAACAACGCTATGAGACGGAGGTAAACACAGAGACTGCTTGCTGAAAAACTGTCCCTGAAGACAACATGCATCAGCGGTTTTGCATGAATTTCCCTCTAAAACAACTCTGTGTGGTAACGTTGTGTTATTATCTCATAGCGTGGTGAATGTGCAGGTCACAACTTGTCCACCAGAGCGTTGTGGAGTTGTTGGATTGTGTATTTGATTAGTTTGATGAGGGAAACCAAGAAATCCCATGAGCCTCCGTAGCGTAGCTCTGAGCAGCTCACGGCTCTGCTCCGCCGTTCTAAAAATAGCTTGCACCGACAATTAAAGGTAACAAACCTATTGCTATGACTATAGGGATTAATTTGCCAAAAATGTTGAATTATCCCTTTAAACGAGGAACATTTCATTCTAGCTTTGTCAACATTTTTCAGTCCCAGCACATTTACCTTCCAGCGTTTTCTTTTTTTCACTGCATGAAGACTTTTCTGTCCAACAGCAGCTCGTTGTGGGACTGAAACGTTCTCACAGCACAAATACAGGTGACACACACAGGTTTGGTTTCAGACACATCACAGGTTTCCCTCGTCTTACCCTCTTCTGGCGGCTCTCGGCGGCGGCGAGCTGGGCCGACATCCGCTCCTGCATCTTCCTGCAGTGCGCCATGACGGCCTCCAGGACGGAGATGGGGCTGGAGCCCAGGGGCCGGCGCTCCGCGTCCCCTCGGGGGACCCCGCACTCGAAGTCCCTCTGTAGCGCCAGGAAGGGGTCGGTGAGGCTGTAGTGACCGTATCGCTCCTGGAGGAACACCTCCTTCCTCTGAGCCTGGAGAGACAGAGAGAAAGAGAGAAAGAGAGCGTTGTTGAATGATATAAACGACAAATTCAGAGCTTACCGGAACTATGTTCAGTATGTTGATGGGGGTTTTTGTGAATAGATAACGGGAGAAGTTACACAATGTCCCTTTAAACCTGTTTGACGTTTTCTGTTATCACCATGCTGCTGCTGCTGCTATGGCCCCTGCAGCCCCCCCGCCCCCCCCTCCCTGACCGCTGTGAGTCCACCCGCCCGCCTGCCTGACTCCAGCAGCTCTCAGCGCTGCAGCGGCCGCAGCTCCTCTCAGGTTACACGCGCATGGAGACGGAGCTCCTGCTCTCGTTACAGCGCAACACTGGAGCCGCTGTCACAGGTTCATGCAGGGTCTTAACACCCAACACCTGCCAAAGGCTGTAAAAAATGAATAATAAATACATTTAAAAAATCTCCTTGTAGATGATTTAGTGAGACGAGCCTGGACTTTGATGTTTATCCTTCATCCTCCTGCTCCGACCTCCAGGGGAACGTAAACAGCAGCGGGGGGAAAACTCAGGATGTCAGACTTTTCCAAACAGCACGTGAACGCAGCGAGAAAAAGAAGAAAAAAAACAAAAAACAAAATGTACAACGTCAACTATTCAACAGCTCTGTGATGTGAAGCTTCTTCCTCGTTTCCCCCTCAGACGACGAGACGCCTGCGTTTCTCTGACACTTTACATCCGAAGCTCAGCAGGTGACAAACTGTTGCCTAGCAGCAGGTTTACACAGTCAACATCTATTTAAATTATTTGTGTTTTTATTCCAACTCTTTCACCTCGTGGTTTTTCTCACTATCAGCAGGATGTGATGCGTAGGTGTGATACGGCGTTATTGGCTGCCTTGGCAACAGAAACCCCTCTTCCTGCCATCCTTCCATATTAGGAGAGTAATTAAGGCTGAGAGATACAGTATAGACGTCTGATGTCAGGCTGCATGGTGAAGGATGTTATGCATCTATTGTTATTGATGGGAACCGTTAGAGTAGACATTCAAAAGTTAAATTTGACCTTTTACAACAAAATAAAGTCACAAGAATCAGCGATGAACACACTGAACCTGAGTGTTTTCAATAGGCTGATAAGTCCAGACTTTATTTTTCAGTAGGGATGACCCGATACCACTTTTTTTCAAACCGATACGATACAGATACTTGGATCTGAGTACTTGCCGATACCGAGTACCGATGCCGATCTTTCTACCACAACATAAAAAAAACAAACGATTAGGCAAAATGCAATGAATTGGAAGGCAAATTTTATTTTATTTTATGCTTGTTACAACAAAATTCGTTGTAACAAGCCTCTGATCCCCCCCCAAAAATACAACAAAGATGCAAAGCCACCCTTTGATCATGGTCTTCATGCAGAGCAATTGCATGCACTGGTATCAGTTCTTGTACTTGCTAAAGTTCACAGATACCGATACAAGCATTTTTTTTTTTTAAGTATATTTTTTTGGCGTTTTATGCCTTTTATTTTGATAGATTAGTAGAGATAGACAGGAAAGGGGGAGGCAAGTTCACCGATGCGGGACGCAATACAAGTCTGCATATACATGGGGCGGCTGCCTTAACCACTGCGCCACGCACCGCCCCGATACAAGCATATTACAACAGTATCGGTATCGGGGCATCCCTATTTTTCAGATAATAAAAGATACATAGACTCACAAAATCTTGTCTCAATAGGGAATGAACCCTGTCCTGACCGATGCTGAATCAGTTCAGCCGACCTTGTTTCATCAGATTCATCCACAGGAGTCGGTACAGTGAGGTCAAGAGAGGTGTTTTAGTCATTTGTAAGAGTTCAAGTTCATGAAGTTCAAGTTAAATCCAACTATTCATAACAGCAACATAGGAATCTGACCTCCGTGTCCTGGTGCTGCTCCTCCACAAGGCCTAAAGAAAGCTGAGGAAAGCGACATCTACAATGACTGAAGGCAAACAGACAGGATTCAGACCTGAGCTCTGGACCTCCAGCATCAACCGTCCATCCACAAACAACACATTTAAAGGTCCAGTCTGTAAAATGAGGTGAAAACAGTGACATCTACCATTCAGATCCTATTATTTATCTGTTAAATATTTCTATTGTTTATTAGCCTAATGAACGTGAAACAAGATGGCAACACTCTTTATACGTATAGGCTACGAAAACCAAACAGATTTTATTTTATATTCATTGCTATTATATTCAGATTTTGCCAATAAGCCTTGACAAATACTACACACTGTCCCTTTAAGAGAGGTTTTTATATCACTGTTCACGGGTAAAGTTTGCATATTCACTTTTAATTAGAGCTGCAGTGCATCAGTTCATCAGCTGGTTTTCAGACAAACATCACAGAAACGTTCTGTCTAAAGTGAATTTAAATGATGATGTGAGAGTTTTGCAAGTTTTATTAGATCCCATGTGGAACAATTCAGCAATAAACACACCTACGCTATAAAACAGGAAAAGTCTGCCGCTACAGCAGCAGCAGCAGCAGCGTTTCTCCAGGGCTGGTTTCATTAAAATAATAAAAAAAAACCTTAAAATTCATCCTCTCTTTCCCACTGACGTCGCTCTGGGTAAGTTCAGTAACAGTCAAACCTGAAGCCGTAAAGGTGGTTCACACACAAATATAACCAAATGTGAAAAAGCTTCACTAAAAGTCCAGCAGCATCATCATCATCATCATCATCCTCATCCTGGTCCTGAGTCCTGAGAGCAGCTCGCTAACATCAGAGCTGCTCTTAATCATCCCGACCGCAACCAGCCGACCGCCCGGCCGGCCGGCCAACGGAGCGACCGAGCGGCCGACCGCTCCAAACGGTTGCATACCCGACAGAAACCCAGTTGGCTGCAGCTCAGCAGCTGCTCAGACCAAACCCTCTGACCATAAGTGGTGGTGAGAGGGAGACGGAGGGAGAGCAAACCTCATCAATCAGCTCAGACACAGGGAACTAGAAACTCTTCACATCCAACACTTCTTAACGTTTCTGAATACTTTGGATTTGGCCTTTATATAAAAAAATAAAAAGTTTTCTATCCCCATGTTTGGTATCTTGCAACTTTTATAAACATATTTCAATATAAAACTCCATCTGAGCCGTCGTTGCATGATTTCTCTACATTTCTTCAGGCTTTTAATAATGTGTTTGCATGTTAATGTTGTAGTTTTTAGATTCATAGGTTGTACTTTCAGTGTTTGTTTTTGAGAATGCTCCTTTAGTTTCTGCTGGAAATGACATCAAGTGCAGCTTGCGCCAGGAATGGGAGCAAAGGTTTTTCTTCCGCATGATGAGGATGCAATTGATTTTTTTTCTTAAAGTAAATTTTTTGTTCATCATCTCCTTTTTCATTCACGTATAAACACTCATATTGTTTGATGTGGACATGAGTGAGAGTGGGTGAGCAGCAGCATGATGTATTTGTAGTGGATGTGTGTTACGTAAAGTTGTTTTTGTTATGTGACCCCAATGAAAAGGGAGAGGCTACGTCTGAAGAGGCTGTTCTTCAAATATTGGGCCCGAAAATAGAAAAAAAAAACAAAAAACACTTCAGCACATCAGTTTGAAGGACAGGTGCGTAGGAGACGGACAAGTAGATCCGGAAAAATGCAGAATACAGAGACTGAAAATACAGAAAATATGTTTTGATGGTGGCAACACGACCTTTTTCTGGTAAACCAATATAAATATTGAGCCTGAAAATCCAATATAGAGTGTGGTATTAGATTATTTCACCATTTTTTCCTCCTAAAAATGTAAAAATGACAACTATATTGACAGAAATGCAACAAATCCGGCTTTATATGATCTTACTGTACTTAGACCTCGGAGGGTTTTCTCTCTCTTCCCTCCCTCTGTTCTCTAAGTGTCAGGAAGTAACAGTTTCAGGACTTTTTTTTTCTTTTTTCTTCTTCTTCTTCTCCTCTAATTTATGTACCGAGTCATGATTCACATATCTCAGCGACAGAAGGTCGGTGAGGGAGGAATGTTTAATAACCGGCGCGAGAGACGTTTGAATTAGACGCGGAGGCGAGAAAGAGACAAAGTGAGCCAGAGAGTGAGAGACTGGAGAGAAGACGGAGGAGGGAGGGAGGGAGAGAGTGAAGGAGAGATTTGCCAAAGAAGGAGAAGTTTGGATTGGAGAGCTGAACAATGCACACACACTTAAAAAAAAAAACACACACACAGTTAAAGAGCACCAAGCGTGAAGATTGATGGTGAATCCTGAGAAGACGGAGGCGGCCGCTTGATGCTGTCGTCTGGCCAATATAAACACACCGCCAGCCGGCCGGCCGGGGGAAACGTAGGTGTGTGTGTGTGTGTGTGTGGTGGTGGGGGGGGACAATTCTGGGCAAATTCAACTCAAGGCTGTATTTTCCTAACGTTTTAGGTCTGAAAGAAGTTGAATTTGCCTGGAATTGTCCTTTAAGATTCAAGTATAGATTCATCATCACAAACTGATCAAACTCCACTGAGGCTGAAAGCGCTGATCAGCTGATCAATCACCTGCTGCACTGAATATCTCCAAATGATTCATTTCGTCCCTTTAATATTTTTAAAACGTCCAAATTATTGATTATAAATCAGATAAATCCAAGAAAATCCTCACAGTTATTCATTGATCAGCTCTGGACTCGTCTCTGGAAGCTGAAACCACGCTGCAAAAACTCAAAATCTTACCAAGAATATTTGTCTTATTTCTAGTCAAAACAAATCTAGTTCTACCTAAAATGAGACTCATCACATGAAAAGCAGCTTGTTTTTAGACACTTTTTACTTCTTTCAAGCAGATTTTCACTTGAAATAAGTAGAAAAATCTGATAGTGGAGCAACAAGCACAAAAAAAAGCAGATTTTTCTACTTATTTCAAGTGAAAATGACTTTGAAACAAGTGAAAATTATCTAAAAACAAGTTAATTTTTAGGTGGTGGGTGGACAAATATACATTTTTGCAGTGCACCGTCTGAACCATCCGAGGGAAGAAGGAGGAAAGAGGGAGGAGGGAGGAGGGAGGGTTGGGGGGGTGCAAAGCTCCAGTGTAAATACTCAGGAGCAACGTGCCGCCATCTTTAAATTACTCTTCAACTCCCGGGATCTTCCTGTAAATATTTACTCAGAGCCAGAGACCAGAGGAGCTGCTGCTGCTGCTGCTGCTGCTGCTGCTGCTGCTGCTGCTGCTGCTGCTGCTGCTGCTGCTGCTGCTGCTGCTGCTGCTGCTGCCTCAGCTCCAGGTTTGTAAGATTGTTGGAGTTTGTTGCTAGGCGACGATTCATGCCTTCACTTCCTGTCCTGGTTTTATTTTGTCTTTTTTTTCTCCCTTTCTTCTAAAATAAAAACTTTAAAAGTCGATTTAAACAAAGATCCCAGACATTTATTTCTTGTTTTTGCTTCTCAGACGCGATGATTTGATGCTTTTATTGTTGTTTTTTTATATCTGAAGACACAGTTTGCTGTTGTTTTATGGACAACATCATTCATCAATTAGTCTAGAAAATAATCAGCTGGTTATTCAGCGGTGGTGAAGATAATTGTTTGGGTGCAGCTTCGCCTCCAGCTCCTGAGAAACTCTCGTTAAAAAAAAAAAGAAGTCAGTGTTATATAATATTTTACAAAATAAAAGCCCTGTGTCGCCTGTGACTCCAACAGCTCTGCGTGTTTCTCTTCCTGTTTGCAGCCGTGCAGAGGTTCGTCAATACTTCCTGCTCGTGCTCGGGCTCAGGGTCAAGGGTCGTCCTATTAACACTGCATCTGGGTGAAGGCCAGAGGAGCTCAATGCTCTGAGATCTCATCAGCTGTCAGACACCCCCCCCCCTTCACCCCCCACCCCCCTTTCCCTCCCCTGAGGCTCCATTGATCCCATAGATCCACTGGATGTCATTAAAGGAAAGCTACACTATGGGCTACTGTTGGGGCTCTGTGATACAAAACAAGATCTACATGCTTTTATTGTGAAAAGTCTGACAGGTGCAAACTTCAAAGTTCATTTTTGAACTAATCAAATTTTTTTTTTAATGTGTGACTGGAAGCTTATTGATCTTCATCACAACTTTATCTTATTAATTGTACTTTTATATTACAATAAATACAATTTCTTGTATTTCAATGATCTGTTCGCCAACTTTTTGTCATTATTTACATTATTCATGAATCATCAGAACAAAGACTTTTATTTTGGAGAAACCTCTAAAGATAATTTAAAGGGATAGTTCAACATTTTTGGCAAATTGGCCAATTGACATAATCCCTAGCAGCAGGTTTGTTACCTTTAATTGTCGGTGCAAGCTGTTTTTAGAACGGCGGAGCAGAGCGGCAAGCTGCTCAGAGCTGTTTTAGTTTTAATTCATGCAAAACCGCAGTCTCTGTATTTGCCTCTAAAACAACGCTATGAGACGGAGTCGTTCTCGAGGTAAATGCAGAGACTGCTTGCTGAAAAACTGTCCCTGAAGGCAACATGCATCAGTCGGTTTTGAATGAATGAATGAATTTCCCTCTAAAACAACTCTGTCTGGTAACATTGTGTTATTATCTCATAGCGTGGTGAATGTGCAGGTCACAACTTGTCCATCAGAGCATTGTGGAGTTGTTGGATTGTGTATCTGATGAGTTTGATGAGGGAAACCAAGAAATCCCATGAGCCTCCGTAGCGTAGCTCTGAGCAGCTCACGGCTCTGCTTCGCCGTTCCAAAAATAGCTTGCACCGACAATTAAAGGTAACGAACCTCCTGCTATGACTATAGGGATTATGGCGATGGGACAATTTGCCAAAATGTTGAACTATCCCTTTAAGCGAACCCAGCCCTCCAGTAGCCCCACTCCCTCCCTTCCTTTGTACACTTTAATGAAGATGTTTACCTGCTGGTTTGGAGTGGGAGGGAGGGAGTGTGGGGGGGGGTTAATGTCAGTGTATTTACAAGAGAGGCAACAGTAACTCTCATATTTACAAGTGCAGCAGCAGCAGCAGCAGAGTGAGAGCTCAGTATTATTAGCATCAACCTTTACAGGCATGCTGCACTCAGTGGGTGAGAGGGTTCAGGGAACAGAGCCAGAGAGGGAGCAGGGAGCGAGTGATGGATCGCTGCAAGAGAAGGTGGAGGAAGGTGGGAGACAGGTGAGAGAGGTGGAGAAATGACAAACATGTGAAATCAGAGAAAGAGAGGGAGGAGAAACGAGCCGAGCGACTGAATCAAAGAAAGAGTGAAGAGAGAGAGAGAGAGAGAGGGGTCACTCCAAACTTTACATGGCGGGGAAAAGAGCACCATGTGTTCAAGTGTCTCGTTTAACTCCATTCATCCTCTGTGTGAACGCCACTTTATGTCCGAGCCGGGCCGGCGGCCAATCAGAACAGGGACGGACGGGGCCGAACAGAACAGAACAGAACAGAGAAGTCGTTCACGGATGAAAAAAAGAAAAAGAAAAGAGAGAGAGAGGGAGAGAAAAGCTGGAGGGTGCTTGACTCTGAGAGGTCAGAGGTCACGGAGACCAAGCGGGAATCCATACCGTACAAACTGAGAGACGCAGAAGTCTTAGAGACAGGAAGAGGAGGATTCAAGCAGGTTTCACTTATGAATACGGCTGCAAAATTCCGGAATTTTCAAAGTTGGAAACATTCCATTAATGGGAATTAACAGGATTTTACTTTAGGATTGGATGTTTTTGTTGTTCAGTAAAAGATTGTTCATACAAGAATTAAAATTTGATAAATTTCTACTCACAAATACTAAATCTGTTGAAATGTCATGTTTTTTAATTGCATTATTTTGCATGGATGTCTGTATGACACAACAAAATATTTACATGTTTTGCAGCACAATGCACTCACTACAGCAGCAGCAATCGTTGCCAAGATACATTATAAAGTATTTGAGATTTGCAAAACAGGATTTGTGCAGCTGCAAGGAAGAATTGTGGGCTATAACCACCACAGGTCAGTGCACTAGAAAGAAACTGCTCGCTCAGATAAATGGGATGAGAAAAGACTCTCTCCTTTAATGTTGCATTCAAGGGAAGTTTAAAAGCAGTGATCCGATCCCCTCTGCACAGTCTAATCACACCAACACTACTCGACTCAGTTTCTTCTTCCTCCTACTCATCACATCACAGGTTCGTTTTATTCGATGAACAAGAAATGATATGAGTTTTTAATACGAATATCCTGAAAACCTCCTGAGCTGACAGGACAGAGCTCTGACCCTGAACATGAATGTTTGCATGATCATTTATAGGAAACTAATATGTATCATGAATACGATAAACGATTAAATAAATAAAAAAATAGCAGCATGAGGGTGTGAATGAGGTCATCAGTTCATCGCCTGCTGCGATGAGTTAAATTAAGAGATGCAGCCGCTTCTTCCTGTTTTCAGATCAGTTTTTATCAACACCCTTTATAAAAAGCAAAACACAATGCATAAATTCAAGATTCAAAAGAAGAACTGGGGACATTATTCAGCGTTAGGGCCTCACATGCACAGAGGAAGTTATACTTTGGACCAATATGCGTTGCAAATTGAATTTAGTGTCAAATCCAAAAGCAACTAACTCCTCTGATTTTAACTGCAGGGGCTTATCGCTGGTGCTGATGTGATTAATTCATTATTAGATCATTGGATTAAGGCAGTTTTTCATCATTTCAATCAATATTTAAGCAATATTTTCAAAAATTTCCAAGTTAATCCTTAATGTTTGACCGTAAAAACACCTGTCGATGGCTAACGACATCTTTATGTTGCTTTTCATAGACTAAATATTTGAATTAATGGAACTGATAACCAATAATGACAATAATCATTAGCTAAATCACAAAACAACAACAAAACAAGTCAATAATGAACAAACACACAGTCCAAACACTACAGCAAAGACCTGCATGTGAATGTTGTGCTTTAGAAATCAATGTGTTTTCAAAATGATTATGTCACATGTTAGGCTACCGTTATATAACAGCATCCAGACTGTGTAAATGTGACAACAATGGGACGTTGGCAGAAAAACGACGTCCAGTCTGAAGAGGCTGGAGGAGCTCAGTCGCTGAACCAGAAGCTTGGTTTATTGTGCAAACAGTCCTAAAGTGGTGCCTGTTTCCAGCCGCGGGGGCTTTTAATCAACACTTCCTGTCATCTGCTGTGCTGTGCTGCTGCTGCTGTTGCCGCCGGTGACGCCTGGACCACAGCTTCATAGGACGACGGCCGCGTCAATATTAGCTATCGACCGGGGCTCCTGTTGCAGTCACACGGGGTCGAGCCGAGTCGATGTGGCGTGTGAGTCGTATCAACTGCACCCTCTCCACTCTACCTTCAAGCTGAAGCAGCGCTAACATCTGTCCTTTGATCGTGATGTGCTGCGTGACAGCGGATCAGCGGTCAGTGCCTTAATTGCTCAAGGGCGCCTGACATTTGAAAGTTCACTCAGGTGTTTCTTTATTTTTATTTTGTTTGTTCTGTGTGATTTGATTTGTGACAGTTTTGAGCTTCAGGACTTTTCATAACTCTGATCACAGAGCTGAAAAGGTAAGTTTTGCGGCTACATAGCTAACATTAGCATTAGCACCTGTTGTGAACGTTGTGAGTTCAGCATCAAACTTTATTCATCTAATCCTCACCATAACCTGTCTCCATCAACAATAACACCAATATTAGCCTAACTATTGTTCTGCTTCAATTTCTAACTTATTTTCTTCTACTGCAGTTAGCATGCTAACAAGCTAGTCCTATCAATTTTCCGATACCGAGTCGCTACTGAATCAAATCTGCCCTGAAGAAGTATAGCAGCTGCTTCTTATGATCACATTTTGTAAACACAAGTGTGCTGAAGCTCTTAGCATAACTGTTAAATAAAGGGATGTTAATGCTAACATTAGCTACGTAGCAATAGCCTTACACACAATTAGCTCCTTTAAGAGAGAGATAATGTAGCATACTAGCCTACTGAGAATAAAAGACAGTTAATGGGGCAGTTAAGATGTGAACATGATCCTGAAAGCAATCGATTACAATTGAAAGGTCCGATAAGTGAGTGAACAACTGAGCGAACAAAATAGTCGCATTAAACAAACTTTATTGCACTGTTAGGCATCACATCAGAGCCTGGTTGAGCGTCCGCACCATGGTGCCACAGTGGAACGATTATGTTTAGAGGATGGAAACCATGTCCCAGAAACTAAAATTGGATGTTTTATGACTTTCTGGAAGCAGCTGGAAATCCCCAAAAGATAAAATTCATAATCTGTTAAGTAGTAGGCTACATAGCGAATATTATATCCTCCATTTTCTGACTTCCACTTTGCCTCCAGCCTCTTGTCACATGCTCAATCTGCACGGGCCATGTGTCGCTCTGCTCTGAGAGGGAATTTTCTGTGAGAAATTGTGAGAAATTAAACCCTCAGAGCGCCGACGACCCGGCGATAACCGACCTGATTTACGCTCGGCTCCTGAAGAGCCTCCTCCTCGTTGACTCCCATCTCTTATTTGGTTTTCTAGGTCAGGGCAGCGAGCGACAAGCTGACAAACAGCGCCGAGCCTCGAATTAGGAGCCGGCACCGGCTGAAGACACGGAGGTTGGAGGAGAAAATGAGGGGGGGTTTGGATCCATTTCTGGTCTCCAGAGATATGGAAGTCACCAAACGCTCTGGGTTTATTGTGTTTGTGTGTCAGCGGTGGGTGGAGAGACCCTCAGGATGCATCGACCCCCCGGGGACGATGGCAGGAATCCTGCGGCCCATCTGTCATTCACACACTCGCACAACTCTCACGCCAATTAACTCATCTTCACTTTGACGCACACACCCGGCAATGATCAGTAGATGGGCTGTGATTCAGCGTTGGCATTTAAACCCAATAAACCACAGAACATAAAACACACTTTGGACACTTCAGATGAGCACGGTGTCACCTGCAAACACTGAAACTAGATAAAGAAATTAATGAATGAATGAATGAAGGCCATCGAGGACAAAACCATCAGTCGGCTCGACTGACGACGGAAGCAGACGGTGACATTTAGCGGCCGCGTCTTCATGCACCAGTTATCCTCACAATTTATGGTCCATCCATGAAAGCAGCTTTACAGTAGCTACGTGATGATTTACAGGCCCTGGTTTTGTCCAACCAACAGTTCAGTTCAGTTCAATCGCCTCGTGTTGAAGCCTTTGTTTGTTGAAAAGTGCAGCGCAAATACATCCAATCATTTCCTCAAAAAGACAGTTAGAAAGTTTGGTTTAACGTCGGTAAGTTACGCCCATTTCCCAAGACAACAATTACGAGGAAACAAATATGTTCAACATGGAGGCCAAGTATCGATGTTTTATTATGGAAATAGTAATTAGAAGACTAGATTAGAGAACATTTCATGACTGTGTTTGTTTGTCACTCCTATTTTTGCAGGAATAAAAACAAGATGAACAGAATGAGAAAAATGCAAAAATATAATAAATTGCATTGTATCACAATTTAAAATCACAATAATGTCGTATCATTATTGTTTATCACCTGCATCATCGTCCTAATAGTTTGTGTAGTTACTGCAGTGGATTTACAAACAGTTCCTGGAGGAAATAATACAAGTCTCTCTGAGCCTGAGAGTTACGACTGAGTGAAGCAGCAGCACCGAGAGTTTTACAGTATCTTAATTGCCTGTGTGAGCTACAGTGTGTGTGTGTGTGTGACAGGTTGTGCTGCAGCTGCAGAGTGTGTTGTTGTTGTTGTTGAAGAGGTCGAATCAGCAGCTCGACAACAATAAATAACGTGTGGTTGTTTTCAGAGCAGCAGACAGAGAACAAACTGGAACAGATCGTTCAACAGGGACACGGGGCGTTTATATTATATTGTATTACATTATATTGTTGAGATTTTTATCTATTCTTCATCTCTTGTTGGCTTTTGTTGTGATTTTGAATCCTGTCTCTTTTATTTAAGCTCAATATTGGTGTCATTTCTTTCATTTTATGTGATCTTCTCCATATGAAACCCAAAAGGGCTTATATGGAAACCTCACCCATGAAGAACATAATAATCAAAAAACAAGAAAATAAGGAATAATAAAATGATAATGCAAAATAAGTAGAAAAAAGTGATTATACAGTGAATATCAGAATACTGAGTTAAGCTAAAGGTTAAATGATTGAATGAATTAATACAACACTGTTTTATGTGCAGGAATAAAAAAAAATTGTGCCATTTAGCTTCAGTCTCAGTAGGCTATCTCTTATGAAACATTGTGTTTTGATAAAAGAGGGAGAAAAGACTTTTTAAAAACACACAAACAGTGTGAGTGTGATTTACTGTATCACTGAGTCAGATATGTGACCCAGCGGTGAGTGGGGGAGGGGAGAGGGGAGGATGGGGCAGATACGTACTGGCTGACCTGAGATCAGGAGGGATTTCACTCTGCTCACGAATCAATACGGTGAAAAAGATTTGATTTGACAAAGAGAAACAGAGAGCGAGGGAGCGAGGAGGAGGTAGAGAGTGAATTAGACTGAGATAAAAGGAGGACGAGGAGGAAAAGGCCTCGGAGAGAGAGAGAGAGGGATGGAGGGATGAAGAGGAGGATGAAAGGTAAAAGATGAGAACGATCTCCTCCTCCTCCTCCTCAGCCGGGCTGCGTTCACTACGACCGCTCAGCGTTACGCAACATGTCACAGTTCAAAGTGTCATTTATTAAGGCCAGAGGCAGGAGGAAGCTAGGAATTCTGGGAGATGATGTCAAACTACTGATGCAACATGCAATCCTATATTTCACATATTGATTCATGTGTTGATTATTTATTTCTGATGAATTCATGACCATTAAACACTTTCAAATATGCAAACCTGCAGTGAATATGAGGTATTTCAGTTCAACAATGCTGAGAATTGACTAATGAACTTATGAACTAATGCTGCACATCCTCCCTGTTGAGCTCCACTGTTCCTACAAAATAAAAGCATAAAAGCACCGATGCCTCCGCTGAGTTATGTAATCAGTGTTTCCCCGTCTCTACAAAGCTTCA
The DNA here is from genome assembly GCA_030347415.2 of Decapterus maruadsi. Lineage (NCBI taxonomy): Eukaryota > Metazoa > Chordata > Actinopteri > Carangiformes > Carangidae > Decapterus > Decapterus maruadsi. The sequence goes on along the minus strand of CM064893.1, from coordinate 26,725,191 downwards.
AAGCTTCTTTCATCCACTTCAAAATAAAATCCTGAACTTTTTTATTTCTTCTTTTAAAAAGGTGTGTGTGTGTGTGTGTGGGGGGGGGGGGGTCTGGAAAAAAGCCAGTATTGACAAACCGGCACAACACAGAGAGATTTCAGTGGCAGTGGAAAAGTGCTATTGATGAATCTCATCAATGATCGTGTTATCTGGAGGGGAGGAGGGGTGAGGAGGGGGGGTGAAGAGGGGAGGGGGGTCCTCACCCAGTCAGGCTCGGAGAAATCTGATCTAGAGAAAAATGTTGTTGCACAGTTTCCATCGTTAGCACAGTTAGCTCAGACCGCTAACTCTGTTTGTTTAGCCTACAATGTCATGTGAACATCCGTTCTGCTAACGCTGCTAATAATGCTAATTCATCAACTGTTGCGTCAATAAGAAAACTTTACCAACACTTTCAAATGCAAACCTGCAGTGAATAGCCTATGAGGTATTTTGGTTTAACAGTTAGCTCAGACGGCTAACTTGGTTTGTTTAGCCTACTGCGTCAAACGAACATCCGTCCTGCTAACAATGCTAACCATGCTAACAATGGCGTTTCCCCTTTAAACCGTTGTGCAGAAAAGACTGGACTGAACCAGTTTGCACGTCTGTGAACTATTAAAGTCGACCGGCCTCAGTGGGACTGATTCCAAAATCCATCACTCATCATTTATCTCCATGTCCCACTGTGGTTGAGGGATGGAGCAATGAAGGGGGATGAGGGGGGATGAGGGTTGTTATTGCTGTGGGCGTCCTGACATTAGTGAAGAACCAGGTCGTTGTTATATAAGAGGAGACGCCACCGACAGCAGGACAATGCTGCTATTGGATCCAACTTTTAAATGTCAACAACCTCGAATTAATTCGAAAACAGGACAAATAAACAGTTGCCGTCCGTCACTGATGATTATTTCACTTCATCCACAATAAAAACATGATTTTTCATTTGATCTCCTCTTCAAATCCTCCTCAGCTCCGATTATAAAAAGCTGAAGATAACTCTCTCAATTAGCCGGGAGGTCGTTTACTGTTAATTACCTTGATAACACAGTATGTTAACGGTTGAAGTACGGTGGCCCTGAGGGCTCAGTGCGCTGCAACTTTTAAAGCACATGTGCAGATAAACAACACAACACAACAAAGCTGCAGGACATGTGCGTGTTGTCACAATGATGAAGATGTTTCCTAAATGTGCAGCTTGTTTGTGCTTTTGAGTTTTTTTGAGTGCATTGAGCCTTCGGGGCCACCGTAGACAGCTCAGCATTTAAAGGAATAGTTCACCCTTTTTGGCCCATTGCCATAATCCCTAGTAGGTTCGTTACCTTTAATTGTCAAGTTGGGCAAGCTATTTTTAGAACGGCGGAGCAGAGCCGTGAGCTGTTCAGAGCTACACTGCGTTTTTCCTCATCAAACTCATCAAATACACAATCCAACGACTCCAAAACGCTCTGGTGGACAAGTTGTGACCTGCACATTCACCACGCTATGAGATAATAACAGAATGTTACCAGACAGAGTTGTTGATGATGACGCGGATGCGCAGGTCACAACTTGTCCACCAGAGCGTTGTGGAGTTGTTGGATTGTGTATTTGATGAGTTTGATGAGGGAAACCAAGAAATCCCATGAGCCTCCGTAGCGTAGCTCTGAGCAGCTCACGGCTCTGCTCCGCTGTTCTAAAAACATCTTGCACCGACAATTAAAGGTAACAAACCTACTGCTATGACTATAGGGATTATGGCAATGGGCCAATTTGCAATCAGTTGCAGCTCTGATGAAGTTGTTTCATTGAGGTTTTAATGACAACATTGTTCCAGCATATACACACACACACACACACGTCCACTGTTGATGTGTTACTATGCAGACTATAGAAGCCTGGTGGTGACGTGGTGGTATTTTTACCCACAATCCCTCTCTCTCTGTGCTCGGCTTCCTCTTCTCATGTTTAATGAGCTCAGCTGACGGCCTCAATGAAAGTTTGATGAAGCCCCAGATACTGCATGCACACACACACACACACGTGATGACACACCAAAATACAAACGCGCACACACATACACACTATTATACTCTCGCAGCTGGAGGCCGAGTTATCTGCTGTGTGAAAAAGTAGCTTACGATCTGAACGATAAGTAATCCTCATGTGAATGAGCACAGAGACCCACTTTACGCCGTCATGTGATGTTTCGTCACTACGCACACACACACACACACACCTACAAACACACAGACACACATTCCTCTCCTCTGCTACACACCGACTGATGAAAAATCTCGACTCCACGATCTCAGGACTTCTTCCTCCTTCCACACAAACACACAGACACCTCAATAAATCGGCACAATTTTGGAGGCAACACACACACACTTAGGCGCACACTTAGGCGCACACTTAGACGCACACACACAGACACACACGGAGCATGACTTGCAGCTGTGTGAGGGGCGGGGCTGCCCGGTGGACTCGGCTCCTTGCAGCCTATTTTTATCCTTAATGCCACAGTAAACCAACACAGGCTGCTGCTTGATTAAACCTCATAGTCCCTGTGGGCGCACACACACACAGACACACACACACATACAACATCCGATAGGGGCTGTGAGTGTGTTTATTGCTTTGTGTGTGTGTGTGTGTGTGGAGCAGTCATGTGCATGCATATCTATTTTTCTGATTAAATGTGTGTCAGCACTTTATCTCCGGCTGATTTAACCTCATGCTGGAAACAAAATCTGAAATTCCTGCAAGCACAAAAAGAGCAGACACACACAAACACGCACACACAAACACGTGAGGATGTATCTGAACCCGAATACGTAGCTATTCAGAAAAATAATGCTTTGATCACAAATAGTTTTGCCGTCCAAAGTCTCTGCATGCATTGCATTCCAGTAGACAGGAAGTGCTCAGCTTAGCATTTTTCTCATAGACAATAATGGGAAAAGAAGCGGCTTTAAAACGGAGGAAAGTGTTTTGTTGAGTCACAAGCCCCGCGAAACGACTCATTTCACTACCTGAAGTTGATCCATTCAGTCCGATTACGTTTGGAAAGTCTAGAAGAGCCGCACGATTACATTATTTTAATCCCGTTCTAGTTAGCCGCGAGCTAAAGCGGGAGTTAGCGGGCTAGGCTAGCTCGGCGTAGCACTAGCTCGGCTGGAGTCACTGCAAACACTTCCTGTTTCTTCTCGAATACGAATCCGAAGTTGTTGTTTTTAAAAAAAAGCCCGGATGCAAAACCGAATACAAATAGTGCACTGGCTGCAGCTACACACACGTGAACACACACAACTCTAAACCCCTATATGCACACGCACACTCAGAGAAACATGCAAATGCACAGCAGTCAGACAGAAACCTCAGAACTACCGGCGACGTCTCACTGCTGGTCGGAGGAGAAAAACTAAAACTGGCAGTACAACAAGACAACACACACACACACACGCACACACACAGACACACACACCTCAGAACATGTAAACACTGAACCTGAATGTGTGTATTACCACCGGCTTGGCAGCAGAGGTGAGGTGAGAACGGGCCGAGTGGCGAGCGAGCGGCGAGCCAGAGGGCCGCGCTCCAGCAGCTCCTCTGATATCACACATCAGCTCCAAATCACAGAGCTCAGCAACTCTCAACACCTGACCACACAGACACACACACGGACATGCACACACTAACACACACGCCGCTGCCCTATCACAAAGACAAATATAGACGGGAGGGAAAACAACACCATCTCGTTCCAGAAGGCAGGAAATCAAATTGTTCGTCAAAAGGCCACGGCAGCTGCTCAGCTGGAGTTTCACCAACGAAGAAGAAGAAGAAGGAAAAGGAGGAGAAGAAGAAGAAGAGGGAAGGACGGAAGGAGGGAAGAAGAAGACCTGCCGTTCGCCCCCACCCGGGAGAAACACTGTGCAGCGTTTCAAAAGAAAAACAGATGAGTAACTGATCAATAACCTGATCATATTGATCGTTTTGGTCATTTTTCTGCAAAGACACTAAACGTTCCAGAGTTTCCTCTCAGATCATGGATTTGCTGATTTCATGTCTCATATTGAACATTTTGGCTGAATATCTTTGGTGTTTTTCATCTGATGCTGGAGAATTTCAACATGGCGTCTTGAAAGGTTTTGGTTCATTCTCAAAAAAATCTTTCACTTTTTTCAGACATTTTTTTTTTTAAACAGACGAGACGAATCGATCGAGTAGATAATCAGGAGAGGAATCCGTCATCAACCTGCAGGACTTTCAGCTAATTGCTTGTGACTAATGACAGGAGATAATTACCCTGTAATGTTTAATAACGAGCAGCAGAGGCGGGATTTAATGATTTAATGTGTGTGAATGAATCTCTTTAAGGGAGGATGTGAGTTAATGGCAGAAGATTTATGTTGTTTTTTAAAGAAAGAAAAGAAACCAAACGGATGTATAAAAAAAAAACCTTTTCTAATGTCAGTGATCTGAGAAGTGATGCTTCAAAAATGATGAATGAAATGTCACCCAATTACATCACAGGCTAATTAGCATATTCATGACATCATCATGTCGTATTTGCACGCAGAGAAGCAGAGACACGTCCTGAGCCTCAGGTGGACGGACGTGTCAACGCTCGGCAGAGGAGAGACGGAGACGGACAGAAGATCATAATGTTCACATCTGTAACAAACATCAACATCTGGCTAAAACTAAATGAGTGAAACAGACGATAAACCAGAGGACGCTGCATTTTCTATCTATGATGCCTTCATGACCACCTGTTGTTGTGTCCTACAGTTTACCGTCTGCTTTCACTTGGCTTTTCTTCTTTTATATTGTCTCTGATTTAGTTTTTTTTTTTAATGTTTTTTTTATGTTGTTGTTCTGTTTTTGTCTTTTGATTGAGTTGCTACATAAATAAAGTTTGTCATTGTTTATATCTGACGGATGATGGAGATGTTTTGGAGAATTAGATGAACTGATGGATCAACATGAACATGAACATGATCAACACAACAACGTCTAAGTGTTGTTCTTGTTATTTTTATTATGTAAATATGCTGATAAATATGATCATTTTCAACTGATACTGGAGTGTTTTATGCCTACCATGTATAAATATTAACAGAGACTGAAATGAGTCGATCTGTCGTGAGCTGAACAGGAGGAAAAGTGCAAAATGAGAAAGTGAAACTGAATCTTCACATCATTTACTACTTAGAAAATCCAACTGTTTGAAGCAGCTGCAGATCTTCTTCATCCTCTCAAATGAATCAATTTAACGTCTTTTTTCTTCTCTCTTTGAAACGTGTGACAGCTTCGAGTGAAGGAGGTCAGACGAGTGAATCAGATTTTTGTAAAAGAGGAACATTTGACACATCATGAAAACGTCGTGCGTCACCGGACTTTTCTCTTTGTCATCCAAAAACAACTCGCACATAAAGACACGAAAACCCACAATACTGTACGTCCAACAACTTTCCCTCCGTTTAGCTCATAACCTCCACTTCACATCACGTGCCTCCATAACGCCGTCGTTATTTCACACTTTGACCCTGAAGCGAACCTTGGCTCTGACGTTAGAAAATGACTCTTTAAAGTGAAACGTCCTCGCTGTCTCGCTCTGAAATGTCATCAGTGACTCAACATACACTCAGCCTCTAATGTACATACCAGGGTTTTACCGTAAAGAGGCCGCGCTCAGGGGGAAGTCGGGGGGGAAGGGGAGGGGGGGCAAGTCGAGTCACATCGACCCCGGTGAAGGCGAAGGACGGCGGTGAGAACGTGGCAGTAAAAAGGCATCGGCTCCATCGTTAAAAAATAACAAAAGCCTTTAACGTTTTCTCCAGAATTCAGCTCGACGGAAAACAAAGAACAATCGTTTTTTTATGGAGTGTTTGACTTTGTGATCGCTGTAAATGTTTAAATGGCTGCGAGAAACAATCACTGTCGTTATTGATCAGCTTTTTGTTTTGTTTTTTAGTCTTTGAAATTCTTATAAAAAGTCCAAACTGATGTTGTTAACGTGGTTGTTGATCGACTCATGTTAGAATAAAACACAGAAAATCAGTTTTTTTCTTAATTTCCTTCATTCTGGTTAAATCACTATAAATTATTGAAAATTTGACCCCTAATTTGCTTTAAAATGTTCATTATACAACTATTTTGGGGCAAAATGACCTCATATTTTCTACATCAGAGCTGTTGGTTATGTTAAAATATCAGTTTATGAGGTTTGGAAACTGCTGTATTTGGTTTTTATTTATATTTTACACAGTGTCAGAAATGTTTTTGGAGTTGAGGTTGTTCATACATTTTCAGTTAAATAATTAGTCTTTAAAATGACTAATATTTTAAAGACGTTTCCAGCCACATGATATGAAACATGGAAAAATCAACAAATCCTCAGCTTTTTTTGGGACATAAATGTTTGGTATTATTGTTCAGCCAAAAGGACTTAGATTATTATTTCTGTCCATCTGTTTGTTTGTCTGCAGGATTACACACAAAAATCTCATCTGAACCAATTTGGTGGAGCGGTGGGACCTGAGCCAAATGGACGACAACGTTTCAGTTCTGGTGCAGATTTTGGACATTTCACTGTGAATTTTTGCATCAGATAATCAAAATGTCCAGTTTTTAGTTCAATGAAAGACTATTAGCTTAGAAAGAAACGTATTAAATCAAAGTTTTTTGGAGTGTTTAATACTGAAATTGCTTGAAATGTTCATTACATGCACACAATTAGTGAACAATCATGTTTGTTTTCCAATCAGCTGTTTTTCTGTGAAGCTTTTCATCCATAAACGGTCCCTTTAAATGTTGTTTTGTTGTTAATTCTCATCCAAAAACACAACAATTATCAATTTACAGCAACATAAAACATCATATCAGATGTTGCACACAAAAAAACAATTAGCCAGTTCTCTATAAACGTGAATGATTTCCTCTGAAGTCCGTCTGTACGTCGTGTTGGACCTCGGCCTCGGCGGCGCTCTGCCCTCTCTCCGCGCCCTCGCTAATTGCTTCATAAATTACCAACTTGTATCAAAAACCCTCTCGACTGCTCGGCTGAATAAATCCATATTTATTGACGTTTCATTTCAGCACTAATTTGGCGCTTTGATTACTTTAAATCTCGCTCATAAACAGCGGATTTCTCAAAAAGACGTCTCTTCCCGAGCTGCTGCTGCTGCTGCTGCGTCATGTGACTTTATCTTTCCAACATGTGCACTCACTGTGCATTTGCTGCCAATACGCATCTTTAAAATGTGTTTATCTCCCTTTTCTGGGACGGAGCCGTTTGGATTTTTTCATAAGTATAGCCCTCGAAACTGAAAGGCGACTGATTCATTTTCCAGTTTGACCACGTGTTTATACGCTGCAGGAGCATTCAGTTCACCGTCATGAATCAGAGTCGTAACTCCTTTTATTTTTTTTTACTCACTCAGCACCGAACGACCGACCGACCGACCGACTCCTCTGGCTCTGGGATCGGGTCCTCAGGCCAAAGCCAGGATCGGCTCTGGTGTGAAACAGAGGGTCAGTTAGACACCGACAGGGCCTGGAACAGCAGGTAACGCCCTCTAATCTGCAGCCTGTCGTACTGAGAGGAGCTGGCAACCTGCAGCCTGCAGCAGCAGCGTCTCTCCTCTTTCCAACTAAACCACCAGCACACAGCACAGAGCCGGAGTCTGAGCCGGAGCCGGAGCCTGATTCTGCTGATTATTCCAGTCTTCATCCAGCTCAATTAGCGAAATGAGCTGGATGGAGTAAAAAAAGTCTGCAACCCAAGATGAGAAACACAGTGCTGACTTAAAAGAAATGTGCAAAAAAAAAAGAACAAATGTGCCATAAATGATCAATAATCAGAATAAATAAGAGCATAAATCCACCAGTGGACTTTGTTTATCTGAGGAATGCTGAACTCTGGTTCACCCGTGGATAAATACTGAACTACTGAAGACTTTAAGCTCTGGATCTGTCTCTCTGCGTCACGTCTTTGTAAACTGAATTATCTGTGAGGATCTAACTGTACTCTGTCGCTCTGACGAACGACGTCATCAGACAACTTTTGCTGACCTTAAAGAAAACATAACAGATTCACTGGAAACTGATTAAAAACAATATCACAAGATGCCACCTCATCCTCCTCCTCCTCTTCTTCCACGTTGCATGCACTGATTAACAAAATAAGGTTAAACAACAGTCATCCATGTCCCTGAAGGCATCACACCAGCAGATTTATACACATATACATATACAGTATAGGAAGCCTCACTTTGATATCTCACACTCCAGGGAACAATGTTTGTGTTTGTGTGTAGATCAGTGAATCAGTGAGGGCGACCTGGGGACAGACGACGGTGTGAAACGTTCAATGTTTATCAGGAAACAAACAAACACGTGTTTGCTGATGACATCGCTCTGACCTTTTATTCAACATGGATCCTTTTTAATTACTTAGCAGTCAATCGTTAACACATTACCATTGTTAATGACTGATAGAAACACTGGAGGTATGGAGGCAGGAAACTGCCCTCGGTTTCAGGTTAATGGATAAATATACTGATGTTTCCTATTAAAGCTCCTTCAAAATAAAGGTAGATGTTTGTGTTAAAGCTCCTTCAAAATAAAGGTAGATGTTTGTGTTAAAGCTCCATACGGTATAAAGGTAGATGTTTGTGTTAAAGCTCCATACAGTATAAAGGTAGATGTCCATGTGTAGTGTGATTATAAAGCAGCTCTAGGTTCTATATTAATACTGTGAAAGTATCAAAGCCTCAGTCCACAGAGAAATGCACACAGCCTGGATTCAGAAACTGAGCCTTAAAACCAGCCGTCAGGACTTCCTGTCACTTTGTGATGTCACAACAAAGCCCCGCCCCCTCACCACCTGGACAAAACCATCAAACATTTTGCAGGATTTGGTTTCATCTGAGTGTTTTTTTTTATTTATTTATTGTGCAATCTGCTCTATTTTTATCTGAATCACTCAGAAAACAGGCAGCCAATCAGAAGCGAGGCTCAGAAACGCTGACCCACACACACAGACACAGACACAGAGAAACCTTGTTTTCTGCTGATTTGACCACAAATTGCTGTCAAGAGCGAGAACAGAGCCACTAGTATTGCTCAAGAACTCAACGTCTAGACAAAGCACCGGCTGTGTTGAAGCAGAACCGACCCCACCCCCCCAACCACTGCCCCCCCCGACCCGATCCTCTCCTCTCCGACAGCAGTTTCTTCACCCACACTACTCACGACCTCCAGCGCCCAAACACCACCCGGGGCAGAAGCACTCGGGGTTTTCGCCCTGAACACGACAGCACGACCATCACATCACACAAACGTGAGAGTGAAGAGGAGGAGGAGGAGGAAGAGGAGGAAGAGGAGGAGGAGGCCCGTTGCCGTGGAGAAGGGGATGGCGACTGTGTGTTAAGAGTGAGCCAGACAGAAAATGCAGATGGAGCTGTAGTCGCTGCTGAATGCTGGTAAATTTAATTGCTTTCGCTCCGATGCATTACTGCAAAACCCAACGGGGAGACAGCGAGTCGTGCTGGAGAGAAGGCGAGATCGATTAATGGATGAAACTGGAAGAAAAAAGAAAAAGAAAAGGGAGGCGAAGGCCCCTGATTCCCCACACACCGACTCCACAGCAGCAGCAGCAGCATCAACAGGACACAGAGGTTAAAACAACAGTCACCGACAAAGAAAACACAAAAAATACAAAGTGCTCTGCTCCTTCCTGCAGGAAACACAACAACACAAACACCTAAACATGCACTAACCAAAAAATAACACAATTAGGATTAATAATGAGACATTGACTTGATCACTAAACACCTTTATAATCCTCATATCACATTAGTTCTGCATTTACATGCTGTGGTTTCTTGGCTACTGCTCTTCTAGCAGAATAATGCAGGAACTGGGACCAATTCCTTTATATTATTATAACACCCATATCTCTATAATACCTATTTAGATCTGTGCATTTGATACATTTCATAAATATTATCTCAAAAATGGAAGGAAAAGCAATAATCAGGTGTTTTTTAACCTGATTATTGATGAAATGCATCACTCGTTCCTATTTTTCCCCTCTTTTCCTCCTCCTTCTCCACTACATTCATGTATTTATTGCAATATACTAATCATTTCTTTTTCTTTGTATGTGTTTGGTTTATATTTTTTGTTTGTTTTGTTTTTCTTCCTTATTTTTTATTCTATAAAAATGATCTAAAATTGCATCGGTAACTATGACTAACTTGATTTTGTCTTATCAGGCCATTGTTGACTCCCTGGCTGCCAATAAAAGTTTAAATGACAAAAAAGGGTTGAAAAATGCATTATAAATGAATGAATCATTTTTCTCTGTTCATCGACACTGAAGCGTGTACTGACGTCAATCATTCATTCCACCTTAAAAGTTGCAGGTAGCGGCTGTAACCAAGAGACTGCAGAGAGAAGTGAGTAGTTTGTTGTTCTTCTCCTTCTCTCCTCTGACAGTTTCTTTATTAGCGATGCGTTCAGGGTCAGTCTGTTAAACCGTACGTGCTCCACGGTCGAATCCAGAATCAAAACATCTCACTCGAAACCTAAAAAACGTCGACCAAAGTCAGTCGGGATCCGTCCTCCATCCAGTCTGGATCAACCAATCAGAAAACACCTCCCACATGTCGACCTGAGCAGCCTCCGTCCTGCATCTTGTTCAATATTTAGATCAGAGCGTCTCTCTTCCTCCTCCTCTTCCTCCCTTTTTCCTTTTCACACATGTTGAGACTCGGCCGTCGCCATCTCTCCATCTCTCTCTCCCTGTCGCCACCTCACACCATTTGAATCTGCCGGTTTTGGCGAAACACATCCGCCTCAGGTGTTCGACCTGCACCTCCTCTCAGCAGCAGCAGCAGCAGCAGCAGCAGCAGGTGGGCGGCTGAGCTCGAGGGCACTCCAGCAGCAGCGACGGCGGCGGCGGCGGCGAGGCCAGAACATTTCAGCTGCTGCGATGAACAGCTGCAGACTCCACGACCCTGAGATCCCTCGCTTCCTTTCCACTGCCGTCTATTTATAAGACTCAACCACCAACAGCAGCAGCAGCAGCAGCAGCAGCACTTTAAAATGACTGAATCATTCAAAGATGAAAAGTTGAAACTGAGCACAAAGAGTGAAAGTTGAAAAGCCATCACTCAAAGACTACATTTCCCATAATCCCCTGCTGATTCCCATTATAAATGTAATTTTCTTTTGTTGATAATGCATGTACTGAGTTGACTGACTCATTATATTTACGCCTTCTGACCTAAAAGATTATTGTAAAACTTTTATTTTGAAAGAAAGGCGTCCTCTTCCTGTTTTGTGCAACAATGCAACACAGGAGATTCCCTTTCAAAATAAAAGACATAGAAGCTTATCCCATTAAAAACATTATAAATGTTCATTTTAACAACATTTTTTATAAGTTTTCTTTTTGTTATTGTCACGGTTGCTTTTACGGTCGTATTTAAAAAAAGACTGCACCTTCTACTTGACTAGATTATGTTCTTTTTGACTGTTGTTAATCATTTAAAAAACACACATTTGGAAGGAATCGACTACATTTGGTTCCTGAGAGAATAAACTGTGCTGAAAACATCAGTATATCTTCATCTGTCTAACTCTAAATCCATTCATTCATCATCATCGTCGTCATTATTATTGTATTGTGTCGTGATGCATTCAGATACTGTAATGGTTTATTTATTCATCTTCTGCACTCGGCTGTAACCACAAGTAATAAAGCCGAGATAAAAAATGGAGGATGATCTGAGGACAGACCTCGAAGGCATCCGAGAGAAAATGAAAAATAAATTAATAACTAACTAAATAAAAATCCAGAGCAGAGACGCCGAACCGACATAATCGGCCAAAATTAGTGTGAAGTACAGTCATGATTCACACTTCACACTCTGTTATGAAAGGTGCTTACAACTACTTCTATACAAATACAAATAAAAAGCTACAGAGAAGCGTTCGATCAGCTCTAACGACACATTTTGTGGTTTTGTGTTCAGATCATAACAGTTAAGTTGTTGTTGTTTTTTTTCTTTTCTGCTGTGTTCCTGTGGAGCTGCAGCTGGAAAACTCCCACGCTCCTCTCTGCTGCCCCCGGCAACATCAGCATCAGCATCAGCATCCTCATCATCCTCAGCATCAGCATCAGCAGGAGAGGAGCAGGTCAACAGCCCGAGCAGAAAACCACACACAGATATGACTTCATGCAGAGAAGAAGATGAAGAATTAAATTAAACAGATGTTCTCAGATTGTCGGTTTCTATTCATTTCTTGTGTGTGTGTGTCTGTGTGTGTCTGTGTGTGTGCTCTTTTAATAGAGCGTCGCCGGGGTGACGTCGACAGTTGCCGGACAAAATGTCAGCTCTGAAACGGGATCTCGCTGGGGGTCGAGCAACATGTAGATAAACACTCAGTGAGTACTTCATTAGGTACAGCTGTAAAATCTAATCCTACTTCACACACACAGACACACACAGAGACACACACAGAGACACACACACAGCGCTACAGACGTATTCATCCAACTCTTGGTGTGTTTATTATATGACCACTAATTAACGGCTATAATAAATATCATGTTCACGTATCATGTTCCCTCCAAAGCTTTAACAGAAATCACCATCACAAGCTTTGAACAAGAAGACAATCTGAGGTTTATGGGTAAATAAAGTATTTTAAAGCTCATAATTACTTAATTAACAATAATTAATTTGATGTTTTTTAGAATTCCCTCCCTTTCCAAGATGTCGTCCTGATTATCAGATCACAATTATATACAGTATAAAATATAGACATAGATGGAGAAGCTTCACAGGTATGTAGCTTTCTGACTGGAGTGTTATGGGTTATTTAAGCTCCGCCCCCTAATCCATCCATCCATCCATCAACTGCAACTGCTTGTTACCATGGTTACAGACTGTTCAGATTGTCACCTTCAAAGCATTAGTAACTGTTTTTATCAAACTTGTTGATAATCAGAAAACTTTATTGATCTATTTGTCGGTGCAAGCTATTTTTAGAACGGCGGAGCAGAGCCGTGAGCTGCTCAGAGCTATGCTACGGAGGCTCATTATGGGATTTCTTGGTGGTTTCCCCTCATCAAACTCATCAAATACGCAATCCAACAACTCAACTCAACAAGTTGTGACCTGCACATTCACCACGCTATGAGATAATAACACAACGTTACCACACAGAGTTGTTTTAGAGGGAAATGCAGAGACTGATGATGAAAAACTGTCCCTGAAGGCAACGTGCATCAGCAGTTTTGCATGAATTTACCTCTAACACAACTCTGTCTGGTAACGTTGTGTTATTATCTCATAGCGTGGTAAAAGAAACAACTTGCACAAACAAACCTACTGCTGAGACTATAGCGATTATGGCAATTTGCTAAAATGTTGAACTACCCCTTTAAGATCTATCATATTAATCAAGTAAACAGAGACGATATGAAGGTGAAGGTTTAGTGAGTTTAAGGTTCGTCTGTTGGTTCGAGGCGTAAATGACAGAAACAGCAACAGGCTGCACACGAGTCGATGCACAACCACGACAAGTTCAGTAAATTAAAATGTTGTTTACAATTTGTTTGTGTTTAATTAGAGCAGCTGCGTTCATCAGAACCGTGTTCGGCTGCTACGAACTCAGGTTCTCTCCCCCCACCCTCCCCCCCTCCCTCTTTCCTCTCTCTCTGTATGATCCAATTACCAGCTGCCGTCCCGGCGCTGCGACAGGTCGACCAAACGACCGACACGGTCTTGACAAACCATGTCAGGTCTTCCCGGTTCAGCTTCACGCCTCGCACTAGTGTGTGAATGATTCCTACAGATACAGAACTCACAGTCACTTGCAGACACACACACTCCTTCACTTACACACTCACACACGTTACACACTCGCTATAGTACGAGTGTTGAGCGCTGATTCAGTCGGACAGGATCCAGTCCGGCAGAGCAGAGTCGACTATTTCTGTGTTTGCTAACATCTCTCATTTCATTCTGCACCTCGTCACGTGGAGCAGCCGTGTGCGTGTGTTTATGTGTGTGAGTATTTATGTGTGTGTGTGTTCATCAACAGCAGCCGTGTCGTCGTATCCGCCGTGAGGAGGAACGTGCGTCGATGTGCTGCTGTTGGAGGCTGCAGCCGTTTGTGCTGCTGAACTCTCACCGACTTATAGTGACTGGTGTTTTAATTATTCTGTCAATGAGAGTCGTCTGAATAACACACACACACACGCACACACGCCTGTCTGTAGAGTATAATGCAACACACTGCAACAACAGCAATAGACAGCCTGGACTGTCTGGGCCGACTGTGGTCGCATACTTTATATAAATGTGACATTATCTGAAAAAAATCTATATTGATAACTAAATGAAGAAGCAAAAAATCCAATCTAATGTCATCTAATATGATATTATAATAACAGATGCAATGAAAGTAGTTTATTTGCAATAATCAACCTGAGGCTCAGGGTACTGGGAGTGCTCCTCTGCTTCCCTGCAGATCCCAAGCAGCCGACTACTACACACTGTAAATCGACTTGTAAAGCAAATATTCACATTTCCTTTTCATTCATGATCCTAACGCACATCGGTCTGACACCTGTAGTGACTGATACCAGATTCTTTGAGTCGTCTCTTCCTTGTTTCATCAAATTTCCTGGTTGCTCATTCGCAAGTAGCTGAAAAACTTGTTGCACCGTCTCGAATTTTAGAGGAAAAATGTTCCCATTCAGAGACAAGTATGGATCCCTGCACGCTGCCGCTCAGCGCTGAGGAAAAAACCTGCACTGCAAAAAGAACATTTGTCTTATTTCTAGTCAAAACAATCTCATTATACTTAAAATAAGACTCATCACATTAAAAGCAGCTTGTTTTTAGACACTTTTTACTTCTTTCACACATATTTTCACTTGAAATAAGTAGAAAAATCTGATAGTGGAGCAAGTTTTTCTTTCACTGGCAGATTTTTCTACTTATTTCAAGTGGAAATTTGTTTGAAAATGATCTAAAAACAAGTTCATTTTTAGGTGATGAGTCTTATTTTAAGTGGAAAGAGGGTCGTATTGAGTAGAAAGTAGACATTTTGACAAGAAATAAGACAAATATTCTTGCAAAGATTTGGGGGTTTTGCAGTGTGATGGGTTGCAGCAGCGGGCCGGCGGACAGGAGGTTCGAATCCCTCTACCACCACCACCACCACCACGCGTTGCTCAAGATGCAGAGTCTGCTGCAGCCTCGGTGAGCGAGGCACTTCAGATAAAAGCCTCCACCAAATGGCATATGTTATATAATTATGTAAAGAATAAAGGGTGAGAGAGAGGGAGAGTGAAATATAGGCCTATATAGAGTGGTGGTGGGTTGAGGGGGGGGGGATTAAGAGGGAGAGAGAGGGATGGTTGCTATGACCTACTTCCTAAGCACTTCACCAATCGCTTCATTTCACAGTGAAGATTTATCGTGCACACACACAGAACACACACAGTGAACACACACACGCACTGACGGTATAGACTTCACATGCAAACACACACACATGTTTAAAAAGAAAAAAAAAAAAAACCTACTTCAACACATGCAATTAGTGGTCCACAAAGCACATAAAGAATCTGAGGGGCAGTTTCACATGAAGAGTTCAGCCTGAGAGAGGAAAACCCACTGCAGGGTCGCGCACACTCACTCACACACACACACACACACACACACACACACACACACACACACTCAGAGAAAGAGAGAGGGTAAATTATGTAAAGGCCTTTATTCACTCTGACATATTAATGCTTTTAAACGCCGGCCGGGTTCAGATACAGTGGGCGAACGGATGGACGGACGCCGTAAAACAAAAAGTGAAAGAAGCTGAAACACAACGTCCAAATACAGGACAGCGCAGGACAAATATGATAAATGATGTATGATGATGTCATCAGGGGGGCGGGGCTTGTTATGCTCAATGCCTTATGCTACAGTTAGATGACTGTGTTTTAAGTTTCCAGTCCAACTTCTATGCTTTCATCGTCATATTATATTGATGCACTCTCTGTTACATCTCTGTGTCAAGGTCCAGTTGCACAAAACACCATATTAAAGGAATAGTTCAACATTTTGGCAAATTGAGTCATTTTATAGGGAAATTCATGCAAAACAGCTGATGCGTGTTGCCTTCAGGGACAGTTTTTCCAGCAAGTAGTCTCTGCATTTCCCTCTAAAAATAACTCTGTGTGGTAACGTTGTGTTATTATCTCATAGTGAGGTGAATGTGCAGGTCACAACTTGTCCACCAGAGCGTTGTGGAGTTGTTGGATTGTGTATTTGATGAGTCTGATGAGGGAAACCAAGAAATCCCATGAGCCTCCGTAGCGTAGCTCTGAGCAGCTCACGGCTCTGCTCCTCCGTTCTAAAAATAGCTTGCACCGACAATTAAAGGTAACGAACCTACTGCTATGACTATAGGGATTATGGCAATGGGCCAATTTGCCAAAATGTTAAACTATCCCTTTAATATTCTCCTTGATTTCCTAATGTCTCCTCTCACATCCGCTTTCCCACAGACGATGACATCACAGCGGGGTCTTTTCCTCTCGTTTTGCACACAGCATTAAAAGTTTAGTTCTCATTCATTCAGAATAAAGTCCCTTCTAATTAATGAGTTAGATTAGCAGTACGTCATGGAATATGAAGAGGTCGTATATGTTTATAGAGGGTCATATGGAGGGCTCATGATGCATTTTGTTAATGAACGATGAGGAAAAAAAGCACAACATCGGATAAACATTACGCAGCAAATTCTCACATTTTTTATTAAAAAAGGTTCAAGAGTATTGTTTATCATCAAAACACAGTAGTATCTGATTAATTTTCTATCAATTAATAAATCAAAACCATTTCCTTGAGGGAAAAATGTCAGGAAAAAACAAATTGGGAGAGACGTCGTTTGAATTTGAGCTTCTTTCAGCCGTTTCCTGACATGTTCATTTTAGAGACTGATTGATTTGAAATAATAATCCCTTTAAATAAGTCCCACATCTATTATACATGCACATGCACATGCACACACCCACACTCAGACATGCTCTTTCAACTCAGAGACAGCAGCCCCCCCCCCACCTCCTCCCGCCCCCCCCTCGGGAACCAGCTCCGTCTTGACTGACAGCGCTTCACAAACCGCCCCACCACAGGAAAAAAGGCAAAAGGATCTGTCATAAAAAAAAACTCTCAGGAGACGAGACGTCGTCGGGGTGACAGCACCACCTTCCCTCAAACTGCGGGGTGAGGGGTGGGGGGGTAGTGGTGAGGGGGCCGGGTGAAGATGGACTCTTGGAGTGTTTTCAGACTGATTCCTAAGTGGCGTGTCGGCGGCGGGAGGCGGTGAAACACGAGCCCGTGAAGGAAGGTCCAGGTTGGGGGGTCTGGTTGCTAGGCAGCAGCCAGTCCATCAGAGCAGGATGCTGATTGGCTTATGTGTGTGTGTGTGTCTCTATGTGTGAGAGTGGGTTTTAACCCGATAAGTGTGAATCTGTTTCTGGACGAAGAGGACGGGAGAGCAGTGACGGTGATGTGATGTCACGTGTGTCGCGTTTACACAACGTCTTATAAATAAAGTTTTACTCGACGCTGCAGCTTCTGACGATCGACAGGAAGACGGAAAATAATTACTTTTCCTACTTGGAGGCCTTCATCATTTCATCCTCCTCCTCCTCTCCTCTCCTCATCCTCTCTTCCTTTCATCTCATCCTCCTTTCCTCCTCTCGTCTCCTCTCATCCTCTCTTCTCCTCCTCTAATCCTCCTCTCCTACTCTCATCTTATCCTCCTTTCATCTTCTCATCCTCTCCTCCTCATCCTCCTTTCATCTTCCTCTCCTCCTCTCCTCTCATCCTCTCTCCTCCTCCTCTAATCCTTCTCTCCTCCTCTCTTCCTTTCATCTTCCTCTCCTCCTCTCCTCTCATCCTCTCCTCCTACTCTCATCTCATCCTCCTTCCTCTTCTTTCATCCTTTCCTCCTCTCGTCTCCTCTCCTCCTCTCTTCTCCTCCTCCTCCTCCTCTCGTCTCTTCTCCTCCTTTCATCCTCTCCTCCTCATCCTCATCCTCCTCTCTTCCTTTCATCTTCTCATCCTCTCCTTCTCCTCCTCCTCTTCTCTCATCCTTTCCTCCTCTCTCTCCTTGTCTCTTCTCCTCCTCCTCCCATCCTCTCTTCATCTCCTACTCTCATCTCATCCTCCTTTCCTCCCCCTCTCTTCCTTTCATCTTCTCATCCTCTCCTCCTCTTCTCTCATCCTTTCCTTATCTCTCTCCTCGTCTCATCCTCTCATCCTCTCCTCATCCTCCCTTAGTCCCCCTCTTCTTTCATCCTTTCCTCCTCTCGTCTCCTCTCCTCCTTTCATCTTCTCCTCCTCCTCCTCTCCTCCTCTTCTCCTCCTCTCCTCCCAGTTTCACTCCCCATATCTTTTGGACCGCCTCCCATATTAAAGATGTGTGGATGTGTCCGACTGGAGGAGATTGAACAACATCGTTCACTATTTGGTTCTGGTTTGAATAAAAAAAAAATATTTAAAAAAACTTCCTTTGATTTGTCACAAATTTTCACTCAGCACATGAACCGACTCCTCGGGGGGGAGGGAGAGGATTTCTAGAAAGAAACTGCACGCTGAGATTTTTAAATATATCTTGGATTAAATGTTGCACATTAATGTGGAAGGAGAGAAAGAGAGAAAAGAAAGAGAGAGAGTTGTGATGAGTTGGAGCTGCACGGCGTCTGTCCAACGAGATAAGAGCAGAGATAGAAACAAAGAGGAGAGTGAGCGACGGGAGGAGGAGGAGGAGGAGGAGGAGGAGGGACGTCACAGAATTTTACGGGAACAAAAAGAGATGAAGTGAGATAAAAGAAAAGAAGACAAACACTCCCGACTGTGTGTGTGTGTGTGTGTGTGTGTGTGTGTGTGTCTGTGTGTGGCGAGGGCAGAGGGATGGAAAAGCCCAGCAACAGGGCGCATGCCTTAAATAGCGAGATGCCGGGAGATAACGTGACGCTGGAGAAAGCCTGACGGCCCGGGGCGCATGTGTTGTTGTGTGTTGTGTTGTGTTGTGTTGTGTTGTGTGCGAGCGCGGCGCCGACAGCGGCTCCGTGGGCTTCTCTTAGTCATATGGCCGGGTCACATGACTCGTCCGCACGAGGCCAGACGGGCGCTGGTGGGCAGGAAACGAACGCCAGCCGCCCATCTGGATTTCACAGATGCCCAGAGCCGCCGCTGCCGGGGGCATTACCGTTACCCCCCCCCCCCCACGTGCCCCCCACGTGCCCCCGCCCCCCGCAACGAGAGCAGAGCCTGTTGTTGTTGCTCGGTGTGTTGGTTTGCACCGTGATTAGAAGGTGAAGCGTGAAACCGCCACTCAGGACGGTGTGAAACGCTGCAACATGGGAACTCCGTATGTTTCCAAATGTCATGTTGATTCTTTATGACCATGTTGAGTTGAGAAACTTCATTTATGCTGTTGTCAAGGCAACAGTGAATCCAGGCTGGTCCCTCTATGGCGCCGCAAACCCCTTACACCATTAGCTTCCCCGTTTTCGTTCATGCTATTACCACGATTTTTTCAAGTGTTTGTAGCGTTCGTTGTTCCTCAAACATGTCACAACTCTGTTCACTTCAGTCGCCATTATTCACTGTGCTTTGGAAGAAAAGAGCAGGAAGATATACAGAGTTTGTGCAAATGAGCTTGATTTATGCTGCCATGTAAAGTCAGTGGCGTACCTTCTGCGGTGCCGCCAAAAGCTACGCCATCACCTGACATGCACCTCCAAAAAATTTGCCGGTATTTAGCTTCCCCGGTTCCTCTTTGATGCTTTTGTAGCGTTCGTTGTTCCACATCAATCATTACACAACTCCAAAAACAACTCTTTTCACTTCGGTCGCCATTGTTCACGGTGCCTCAGAAGAACAGAGCAGGAAGATACACAAGAGTTGGTGCAAAATACGTGTTCCCTCAGCTCGCGGTTGCGGCGTTGAGTTGGAGTCAATATTCTCTAACAAGACTCAGTTCGTCAGTGTCTTCCATTGAGGCGCCAAGATTAAAAGTTAGAAAACATCTGGAATAGTCTTTCCATTTCCATCATATCTAGAGTCACGTCACTGAATTCAGGATCCCCATTGGCTCCAGTGGCTGCTGTCACAGCCAATCAGGGCATCCGACGCTACGGCTGCAGGCTCGTATGCCCAAACTGACCCAGAGCTGCTGAGTTTCATTCTGATCTTAGAGGTTGTTCTGAATGTATTGTGGTTTGGAGCACATTTTTTAAGGATCAGACAAAAAAAACACCATAGATTCGTCTTAAAAGAACAAACCTGAACTAAATAAGGCGTATACGACAGAGGGTGAGGTACAGAAAGGCTCAAGGTTTGAGTCTGAGACGTTTGTGTCTCGGTTTCTGCATCCCACTGCAGAGGCCTTCAGCTGTGTCTTTGTAAAAGCCAGTTCTTTTCTCTCCATGCGCATCAGCCAAAGACTTAATCTTGGCCCCGGCTATTAACTTCATCCACTCCTGCAGCTGCTCAGCCGTCGCTTGGCGAAGACCTGCCCTTTTGTAGAGCAGTGAAAGCAGCTACCTTGTTCTGCAGATGGGACTCTACACCTGGGAAACAGTTTGTTTTCCCCGTCCTGACCGAGAGCCGGGTGAAGACGTGATGTCTATGAAGTAAAAACCGCTCCCTCCCTCCCTCCTCCTCCTCCTCCTGGCTCGGCTCGCGTTGTAAGACGACGTCGGCCACGGTAATCATGCGGTATCGCTGCCGTTTGGCTAATCTGCTTACAGAGGGCCTCCTTTCTCTTTTTCTCCAGGCTGAAACTCGATACGGCGGCTCAGCCAGCTTTAGCCGCACGCTAATTAATCTGCAGCACCAAAAAGCCTCTCGATACGGCCGCAAACAATCGCCGCGGCCCGGGCCAAAGCCGCGCGGGCCTGAGGGGGCCGAGCAGTACGATGGTATGACAAGAGTCGGGGGGCTGAGGTTTCACTGAGCCACCGGTGGAAACGCTGACTAACAAGGCTGGCCGGCTGCATCTGTGGTTGGATTTTTATATATTTATATATTTACAGCTCTGGATAAAATTAAGAGACCCCTCCCAAAATAATCAGTTTCTCTGGTTTTACTATTTATAAGTATCTGTTTGAGTAAAATTTAACTACTGACAACATTTCTCCCAACTGTCATTTAGAGCTTTTATTGGCTGAAAATGACTAAACTAGTCTAAATAACATAAAATATCAAGTCTTTTCAGACCTTGAATAATAATAATGCAAAGAAAACATGTTCATATTATCCTAAACAACACAGCAAGAATATTTTAACTCAGGAAGAGTTTATAAATCAGTTTTTGTGGGATAATGTCAATGTTTAATCATATAAAACCAGATGTGGTTCAGATGATGACATCATCAGGTGATGACCTCATCAGTGTCTCATTAAGTAGAAGGAGTTGTGTTTGTGTTGGTATTTAAAAAAGAAGAGAAAAGAATGACTGTCGTACATGTAGAGATGCTCTTAAGAAACATGGTCTCTTATTTCCTAGAGCTGTATTTATATATTTAAAAAACTAAAAAGGGGGACATGATTGTCCGGTGAAGCCGACAGCCCTGCAGCTGGTGGCCAGATGATGCTTTTCTTCAGGCGATAGGGGGGTTGGGGGGTTAGGTTGGGTTAGGTTAGGGTTGGGGGGGGGGGGTGGGGGGGGGCTGCAGAGAGGAGCGAGCGAGTGGATGAGGGGAGCTGGCTTAATCCTCTCTGTCACACTGTCCCGCTTTGTCAGAGACGATGTCAGGCCTCCGTTTCTCAGCCTCTCTCTTCCTGCATGTCATCCTCCGAACCAACACTCAGAGCCTCTCCCTGCAGATCCATCTTCCTCAACTCTATCTGCTCCTTTTTCTTTTTGTTTACCCCCCCATCCTGCTTCTTCTTCTTCTTCTACTTCCATCCCTGTTGCACCTCCTGTCTGTCCTGTGTGCCTCTGTCTGTCTCGCTCTCAGACAGGGCTTATCTGCAGAACAGAACAAACAGGCTCATTGTGTTTCATGAGAGCCGTGAGGGCGGCAGCAGCAGCAGCAGCAGCAGCAGCAGAGGAGGCTTATTTCATTGAAACCTGGATAGGATATCATCCATCCACGGTGGGTGGGGGGAGAGACAGAGCCTGGAGGGACTCCTTAATACCAGTGGAAAATGTGGGTGATTTGTCAGTCAGAAAAAGAAAAAAAAAAACCAATAGCAGAAACACAAAGGAGACGGAGGAAGAGGTGACATTGCAGGCCAGATTGTCCTTTAATGTAATGAAAGGGAGACAGCAGATATGAGGGATGAAGGAGGATACAGGCTGCAACAGGTGAGGAGCCGAGTGAGGAAACAGTCACGCTGCAAAAAACTCTAAATCTTTGCAAGAGTATTTGTCATATTTCTAGTCAAAACTAATCTCTTTCCACTAAAAATGAGACTCATTGCCTAAAAATTAACTTATTTTTAGATCATTTCACTTGTTTTCACTTGAAATAAGTATAAAAATCTGCCAGTGACGACCAGTGAAAGCCTATTTGTCCTTTTTCCTGTTAAAATGTCTCATTTCTAGTCAAAACTTAACTCTTTCCACTTAAAATAAGAAACATCACATTAAAAAATAGATTGTGTCTAGACAGTTTTTATTTCTTTCAAGCATATTTTCACTTGAAATAAGTAGAAAAATCTGTTCTTGTAATAAGAAAGAAACACTTGCCCCACTATTAGTTACTTATTACAAGTAAAAATATGCTTAAAAGAAGTAAAAAGTGTCTAAAAACAAGCTACTTTTTATGTGATGACTCTTATTTTTAAGTATAATGAGATTTGTTTTGCCAACAAAAGACATTTTGACTAGAAATAGGACAAATATTCTTGGTAAGATTTTGAGTAGACTTCAAAATATCTAGAAGAAGAAGAAGAGCTTGGGCAGCAGAAACACACACAGCAGGAGGGACGGCTGCACCAGCAAAGAAAACCTAGGATTTTCAATAAGTAGTCCAGACACTGGAGTCTTAAAGTAGAGCGTTGGACAAGCTGAGGCGACCTAAATACAGAACTGCAGCGAGAGAGACAGATAGAGAGAGAGAGAGAGAAGAACCTGCGAGGGTTTGTGCCGAAATAACTCTGCGTTCCCGTTCGTTCCCTGCAGAGAACCGGCGACCTCCAACTGCGAGGGAGCGACACGGGTTCTCCAGAGCGAGACGAGAGAGAGCGGCGTCCGTATACAGTGACCGCCGATCGATTCGTCATCGTCCCCCCCCCCAACCTTCGTCGTCCTGCCTGCCGCTTACAAAAGGCCGATCGATACGTGCACTCGGTCGTCAGGGACACGAGCTTAAAGTCACGGCTCAGACGACGGTTCAGTGATATAAAGTCTGATTCACCTGGACGCAGAAAGGTTAGTGGAGTTAATAACCGCACCAGTTAGTTCCGCTGCCTTCAGGGTCACGGATATTGTTGGGACGTTAAAGGTCATCGGGGTGACTTAACTGCCTAAATAAATAAATGACACAAACCACATGAAAATAATAAATTAGATGTATTTCAAGATCCGTCATGTGTCAAATTACCAGAATCTACAAATAGCTTATAATGCGAATGATGTCTGAGAAACAGATCGCTTTTCAGCAGATGAGCGGAAGAAGAACAGTTAAAAACAAAGTTAAAGATTGTGTCTTTTAGGGCCTCAATTGGTCTGCAACTCGTTCTGAGATCAGTGATCATATCATAGCAAATGTGTGTGGACACTGAAACTAAACAAGCAGTGGAAATTACACTGATTTATTTTCCTTGTGTGCGATCCACCGCAAGTTTGAGACAAAAATATCGTCCAAATGTCAGAAACTAACTGAAAAGCCACTTGTTATAACTGTTAATCACAACCCCAGGAGACGCTTAAACATCTTTTTTGTCCCACAAACCTTCACATATTCACTTTACAGTGCATGAACTCCAACTGTTGCCGTTATCTACGATCAAATTAGTTGACAATTCATTTCCTGACGAGCCATAATCCCTGCAGCTCCACTCTGCATCTTATATCCTTCACACAGCTGACACAGACGAAAACAAACTTCACACCTTTTCCTATTTTTCAACCACCAGTACAATAAAAACAATTTCACCTTTTTTACACAAGCAACGACCAACTTCAATCATCTTCCGCTAGTTAAACAGGTGGCGCTGCTTGGCTGAGGATATGAGGGCTTCGATCACTCAGTCAGCTCCCATCCAACCAAGGCAATTAGAGAGGCTGCTTATCAGTGAGTAGTTACAAAAGGAAAAAGAAAGAAACAGCGGGGCATCATTGTTCTGCACTAACGCTCCTGGGACGGAGCCACCGACTCAGATCTTGTGATACAGCAGTTTTTTTTTCAGCATTCGTGACCATTTATCTCTCCATTGAAGCAAACGATACCGACTCGATCCTGGGCCACAATTACAGCTAATCATCTCATCTCATTTCTAGCGGTTTCACAAAAGCCAGTGCACGGGTTTAGCTGATGAGCCGAGGAACGTGTTAGGTGCTGTTGTATAAGGAGTCGGACTCACCCTCAATGCCTCGATGACCAGGTCCCGGGCCTCCAGCTCTCCCTCCATGATGCTCAGCAGGGTGAGCAGCTCGGGCTTGCTCAGGTTATCCATGTTGAACTCACATTTCTGCAACACAGAGCAGAAACAACATGTCAAGAGTTGTGCGGTTCGTCCTTCAAGCGGCGCTGGGTATCGAACCTCGAAGGAGCAGCTTCACACACACACGTGTGCCCACATTTACACAGGAACAGGTTTTGCTCGCTGTAGTAATTCCTCCTGTTTCTGTGACTAGAGAACGCATTAGTTACATAACAGATGGGGAGAAAATCTACAGTCCAAACATTTTTATAACTATAATAATATTATGTTTGTGTTTCAACTCCCACATCACTCACCTTGGGATTTTTAACAGGAGGAAAAAACACAGAAAGCAAAACCTTCACAAACATCAAAATACACAATGGTTTGTAGCCTACATCATCTCTTCTGTCCAACTTTAATCCGTCTGATGCTACTAATACCTCGTAATGTTTACAACAGTTTTTACAACTCAAACATCAAGTAGCAAACAAATTGCTTTCACAAACATTCAAAACTCTCCTGTTTTGATTTCTTTGGTCTTAATTCAGACTTAGCCTACTTAACAATGATGTTGTCGTAAACACACGCACATAAATGTAGCATATTGCCATGCTAATGATATGTCAAAATGCTAATAGTCACTTGAATTATGCTTTAATCAATGAGAAAAACCAGGTTTTATCTATTTATTGCAGAATAAACTGAAACATAGTGTCTTGTTTCCATGTGTTGATGCATATCCAGGCTTGATTAGAACATGCTAACGCTAGCATTGACAATTTCTTTTTTTTTCTTTTTTTAAATTTTTTTCTTTTCTTTCTTTTTCCAAATTGATTTGAGTATTTCACATCTACTGTACTGATGCTTTTACTTAGTTGAAGTTACCTTTTACACTGATGTTGGCTAAATTAGCATTTAGCATACAAGAAGCTAACTCTAGCATTGGCCTCACAGAAAACAACTTGCTCTAAAATGTAAAATGAGTTTATCCATAGAAAAGATGAGTCATTTAATTAATATTTATCACTCATTTGTTTATTATTGGAAATTTGATATTTTAGGCTAAGTTTGTTTGTAGCATTTCAGAATTAGCTCATTAGCTCACCTAAACAGAAGTCTGTGTTAGCTTCATTTTTTAGGAATAACTTATCAACTAATCATTCTTGAACTTTGTTGATCAAACATTGCATTCTTATAGCCTACTCTGTCATTTATTACAATAAAAATAAAAGCATCAAATTGATGAATAAAGTTAAACAAACAGACAAATCGACCACTTTGTTCAGCCTCCGCCAGCACGACAGAATAACTTGCTGATATGACAAATGCACTACTTCCTCCCAATCTTCAACTGGTCTCATTAAGTGCTGCCCTAAAATTAGGCTACATGTCTGTTCCTACCTCCAAGCTATTAAGGCCTAATTACATTTAGCTATAGGTCATTAAGCACCTATTTGGTCAGTACGTGGCTGCAGGGGAGGGGACGGGTGGAGATGACTGTAATTGGGAATGACCACACACCACTTCCATGCGTCCCTACGTGTCAATTAAAACCCCTTTCCAGTCCAATTATGGTCTGGAAAGAGGAGGATCCCTCCTGCATGCACTGCTCTGGCTCAGCAACATAATATTTATTATCACATTAGAAGTTGTGATGCTGAGCAGGAGCCGTCCGTGTGCAGGATCTGCAGATACCTCCAGTCCACTTTCAATTTCCAGCTGTAATCATGTTGTGCAGTAGCGTAGACTGCATATTGTGGGGGGCGGCTGCTGCAATGTTAAACAGGTTTTGGCTCCAGGGGTGAAATAGCTACAACTATTTAATTATTTTCCCCACTTTTAATTAACGTTTGTCAATTTTCCTCCATCTGCTTCTGAAACATAGGCCTACATTTAATTCTAGGTGAGTGCATTACATTAAACATTTAACATTTCTGCTTTGCTTTCCTTTTAACAATATAAAACTTATTACTGTTGGAACAAAAACATCCCATGAGTAGGCTACTTGTGTGACGAGGTTTGTAGCTTCTCATCATTTAAACAATAATTTTACACAAAAAAACAGATTTCCTCAATAATAACAACACAATTAACATCTGATTAGACAACAGTCATAATATGAAGAAGTTGCCTTAAACCTTAAAATATTTCCAAAGGGATTTTTCATGAATTTCTTGCAGTTTATAGACCAAATTAACTGGAAATGAAACCAGTAGATTAAAAATTTGTTGCCATACAATGGAGGAAGGCACTTTGGCTTCTTTTACTTTTAATATATTTTGCTCATAATACAGCAACACAAGTAACATTTTAATTTAAAAGGCCACTTTTATTGCTGGTCTACAACACTGGGGTATTGTTTGTGTGGTTTTAGTTTTTAATTGGTCTCTGTAGTAAATATTACAAAGACTACAGTCTAGACCTGCTCTGTTGAAAAGTGCTTTGGGGGAAAACTGTCTAAAAACGGCCTTAAACTCTTTTCGTTATTGATTTGAGGAGCATTGAAACATTAAAAGTTCAATGAGTCACAGACTGAAAACATCAGGTATGTGGCTGCAGCTTTAACTTCCTATTGTCAAGATGCAAAATTCAACAATGAGCCAAGAGGCATTCTTGTCAACAACAACTTTTGGTTTTTGGGGACAGTGAGCTCCATTCAGCGAGCGAGCTTTCCCACTCAGTCACATCTTCTAAACATCACAACAGCAGCAGCATCTGGTCCGTCCACATTCCAGAGCCGAGCGTCAAATTGTTTGCGTCCAGGAACCTTGAAAAGCTTTTGAGCTCGTCCATAGCAAAAAAAAAAAAAAAAAAAAAAACCTTAAGTGGGGAAACTGAGTGAAATTCTTGGCTGTGCCGCTAAAAAAAAAAGTGAGGTAAAGTCATAAAGAGAAGCCAAGAGATAACACCGGGGCTCGGTTTACAGAAGAATTTCCAATCACCGTGTTGGCAACTCCTGCAGCCATCTGCCGGGAAAACAAAGTCGCATCCAGCTGCATTCATTTCATGGGATCTGGACGCTTCTCACCAAACCTTCAAACCTTAATAAACTAAAGTGGGAAGAGGAAGAAGGAGGAGGAGGAGGAGGAAGTGCTGCTACCTGCTCAGGCTGCTGAGGTTCAGCTGCCAGTCGGCCATTCAGGCCTGATTTACAGGCCGCCATCCAGACCCCAGCCAAGTTTATTCCATTTCATCAAAGAGACACACACACACAGACACACACACACACAGAGTGAGTATGACTATGACTTTGAACAGGCCAGCGTGAGTTTTCAACAACTCGTCGTCTGTGTCCTTTATTGGCTCCGGTGACATTGTTTATTTCACCGCAAAGGGGGGAAAAGTTCACGCTCCAACAACTGGAGCAGTAAACAGCCCGTCGCTCGCTTCCTCTTTCTCTCTTTAAAGAGCATCTCTTTAAGAAATAATGATAATAATAATAAAAAATGTTTCAGCCAGAACAGCCTCCTCATGACAGGTGCTGAGACATCCCACGCTTCCATTAAAAAAGACACACAAAAGGGACAGTTTTCAGTTTTTTTGGTGCCTCGCCGGTTTTTCAGAACAAGGAGTTGGAAAGTGTTGCGTCAATCACATGTTTCAGTTTAGTCGAACCACGTTTTTTTTGTGTGTGTGTGTGTGTTTTTTTTTCTTCTTCTAACTCTGATGCGATCACGGTGAAAGCCTGGAAATAAAAGCAGGAGAGATTCCAAAGGGATTGATTCATTCGCGTCGAGCTTTCCAATCGATCCCTGTGGCCCCCTCAGTTTTTCCCGGCAGCATTTTTTTTTCACCACTCAGAGAATTGAACTGCAGCAGGGGTTCTTGATGGACGGCGAAACCCCTGGTGCATGCTGGGGGCTGTCAAGGGGCCTTGGGTCGGTGGTGGTGGTGGTGGGTGAGGCGAGGTAAGGGTGGGGGTTGGACACTCTTCTCTCTTGCTATCTCCGTCTTTCTCTCGGTGTTTCAGCGCGGTGAGCAGGTGAGGGAAGCGAACACTAATTTGTTCCATGAGCCGTGAGCTGTTCGCCAAGGGCACGAGCAGCCTGGCCGGCATTCAGAGGCTCCTCGCCGTTAGCCCCCGGTCCACTTAATAC
This sequence comes from Decapterus maruadsi, assembly GCA_030347415.2. Lineage (NCBI taxonomy): Eukaryota > Metazoa > Chordata > Actinopteri > Carangiformes > Carangidae > Decapterus > Decapterus maruadsi. The sequence goes on along the minus strand of CM064893.1, from coordinate 26,696,384 downwards.
AGTACGGGCCTGCGTGTCATTTCACTGCGAGACACAGGGGAAGGGAACTTGTTCGCTCCTCCGCTGCCAGAGAGGAGAAGGAAGGAGGAGGGAAGAAAAAAAGAAAAAAGTAAAAGCCTGCCCTGCGTAGGTCTGAGCGGATCTCACAGGCTCCTGTGAGCTGCAAATATGACGGCGTTTGACGGGGAGTTGCCACTGGTAACAAGAGTAAAATGTCACCAAATCAATGAATTCACCCTCCTGTTGTCCTCCTGGGTCGAGGAAGGAAGGATGAAGGGAGAGAAGGAAGAAAGGAAGGACAAGAAGGAAGAGAAAAAGGGCGGAAAGATAGAAGGAGGGAGGGAACAGATTGGGTCAAAAAGGAAGGAAGAAGGAAGAATGAAGGGAAGGAAGGAAGGGAAAAGGGATTGTGGAAAGAAGGAAGGGAAAAGGGAAGGAAAGAAAGATGAGGAAGGGAACAGATTCATTCAAGAAAGGAAGAAGAAGGAAGGAAGAAGGGAGGAAAGAAAGATGGAGGGAGGAAGGGAACAGATTCATTCAAAGAAGGAAGAAAGGAAAGAAGGGAGGAAAGAAGGAAGCATGGAGGAAGGGAACAGATTCATTCAAGGAAGGCAGGAAAAATAAGGAAGAAGGGAAAGAAGGGAGGAAAGAAGGAAGGAAAGAAGGAAGCATGGAGGAAGGGAACAGATTGGGTCAATGTGACCCAGAAGGACGACAGCAGGGTCGGTTCAACTAAAACTACAACCCGTCGTCTGCAAACACCTCAGGTTAAAGTTAACCTGCTGTAATAATAATAATCCACTGATCATCCATTTCTGATTCTATCCTTGAGGGATCGTTTTGGTCTTTTATCTCCAAGAAACAGTGGAGCAACGGATGATCGTTGATCCGTTATCAAGTCTGATCGCTCCACACGGATCAGCACACAAGTGGTCCACGGATCGTTGATGAAAAAAGAAAGGTTATGCGTGACAAATGAATGGACATTGAAATAAAAAAAAAACCTGCTTGTATTGGAAGCTCTACGTCGCACAACAACAACAACAACAACCGACGATCCGTGACTCAAACTGTGATCCGATCTGATCCGGCCCGATTCCTAACGGTTATTGATGCATTGCTCTACCAAGACATTAATGATTGTTGTCCATTTGGGTCAAATTGACCAACTCTGTTCCCTTCCTCCATCCTTCCACAATCCTTATACCCTTCTTTCTTTCTTTCTTTCTTTCTTTCTTTCTTTCCTTCCTCCCCTTTGTCCTTACTTTATTCCTCTTTTGATCCAATTGACCTGATCTGTTCCCTCCCTTCTTCCTTCTTTGAACGAATCTGTTCCCTCTCTTCCTCCATCTTTCTTTCCCTCCTTTTTCCCTTCCTTCCTTTCTTCCTTCCCTTCGTCCTTACTTCTTCCTTCCTTTTGACACAATTAACCCAACCTGTTCCTTCCCTTCTTCTATCATCCCTTCCTTCTTCCCATCCTTCTTTCCCTTCTTCCTTCCTTCCTTGACCCAGGAGGACAACAGGAGGGTTAACTCTCCAACACAAACAGAAACAGCAGCAAATCCCCTGAATTTGATTAAATTTAAATGATTTGAGCTGCAGGATGACGGTGCTTCAATGATGCAACGTCTACCAATCCAGAGAGTAGGCCTAACTCCTACTACTACTAGTACTACTACTACTAGTACAAAGACTCCTCTTTACTCCGGCTTTCCTCACTTTCAACCAAACAAAGCTGACACACATAAGAGTTAGAGCTCCACTGCCGGGTTAAAGTCAATCAACCGGGTCCTCCTTTCATATCTGCACCTCTTATACAGGATGGAAAAGCGAAATAAAAGCACTTTGAACTGTGTCTTTGTATCTGAGGAGTAGAAGTATTTCCTCTCTGGATATCTGTCAACACCAATTCGATACTAGTTTTGTCTAACTCCCACATTTAAGGCCCGGGAGTCACTGAAACACAATCTTTCATTCTGACAGTGGCAATAAATCTGCATTTAACAATGGACTGGTCAAATCAAGGCCAATATCCTTTCAGCACTAATCAATCCATTGTGTTAACTCACATCATTCACCGTAATTCAATTCCCATTCACTTCCATTGTATTTGGCTGCAGGCAGAAACCTCACAGGTGAAAAGCCAATAAAAACAACACAACTGTTTGTATTTGCACAAAGACAAAAAAAAACGGTGATAAATTGGTTGAATCAACCCTTTAGTTAGATTGTTAAAGTATAATACTTGACCCCTCTAACGACCGGCCTCTCCAGCTGGCCTGCTGCTGGGTAATCTGAACCCCCTCCCTCCCCCCTCCTCCTCCCCCCCTCCTCCTCCGTATCAGAAATTTGGTTGTCAGGAAGAAGAAGACGAAGCGATGACATTAGAGGCACTCATGTTAAAAGCCACTCCTCCAACATGGCAGCATACCGCACACTCTCAGGAGTCCATTACGCAATAATCCGGGGTTAAAACAGGCTCTGGAAAACCAGGGTCTACTCTTTTTTTTTTTTTTGGAAAGCCGTCCATTGTCGCAGTCACTTGTATGAACTTCATTTCTTATCTAATGGTGAGATAATCGGGTTAATGTGGACAATCGCGTCTGGAAAAACCCCATTCTCTGAACTCGTCTATTGCATTTCTACGCAGTGAGAGATTAAAACCGACATTTTTGGGGAAGATCTCATTTTTGTTTCACCTCCAATCACTGACCTCATGTCATCACTTAGAGGTCGACTGATCTTCTCTCTGCTCGTTCTCATGGTATAAAAAAAAAAGAAGAAGTGTCCAGGCAGCCTGCAGACAATGTGAGGAGACTATTACACATAATACACGGGGCTTCTTCATTACAACTACCATCAGCTGTCTTCTCATTAGATGCTATGAAGGCATTTGACCGTTTAGAGTGGCAGTATCTCTGGTCAGTATTGGAGGTTTTTGAATTGGGCCCTCATTTTATACATATGATTAAAGTTTTATATTCCAACCCAACAGCTATGGTTCTCACAGGTAGGACTTGCTCCTCCTTATTTAACATCGCAAGGGGCTCCAGACAGGGTTGCCCTTTAAGTCCACTCCTTTTTGCACTCTCTCTGGAGCCCCTAGCCGAGACAATCCGTATGGCCAGAGGTATCACTCCTATCACTGTGTTTGGGACCTCACATTACATATCTTTGTATGCGGATGATATCCTTTTGTATTTAGGTAATGCCCAGCAGTCTCTACCTGTTGTCCTATCGATTTTCCAAAGTTTTAGTGACATATCTGGCTACAAGATAAATTGGTCAAAGTCAGCTTTCTTACCTTTGAATGACCAAATGAGAAGTATAGCTTTACCTGCAAACATACCAGTAGTCAACAACTTTAAGTATTTGGGAATTAAGATCAGTTCATCATTACAGACCATTGTTAAGTCCAATTATGAAGATACTTTGTCCAATTTAACCCGTGATCTTGATAAATGGTCTGCGCTACCAAATTCTCTTAGGTCTCATGTATCTATCATTAAAATGAATGCGCTCCCTCGGATCAATTTTGTGAGCGCGATGCTGCCTTTACCCCCCCCACCACGTTTTTGGGACAAGACTCAGCAGTTATTTTCAAAATTTATATGGAACGGGAAGCGTCCTCGCCTTAAATTATCCACAGCACAGAGAGATAGAGCAGATGGAGGACTCTCTCTACCTAACCCTAAACTATATCACTGGGCGTTCTCTCTACGCCCTCTGATCAGCTGGCTTGATGGGGGTAATGAGACTTCATGGCGTGCTTTAGAAGAGAATATGATCCGTCCATTGAAACCGATTGAAGTTTTATTTTCCAATATCCCCCTGAAGAAATCTCAAAGTCGCTTTGGTCCCATCGTGACTCATGCATTAGCAATCTGGAGGGCAGCAGAAAAAATGTGTGGTATCTCATCTAATTGGAATCCCTATTCACCTATTTTTCATAATGATCGGTTATTGATTGGTAAAGCCCCTATTAAGTTTGGTCAGTGTCGCCTGTGGTACGACAAAGGGATTCATTCCCTTGGTGACATATTTGGGGACAGGGGCCTATATTCTTTTGAAGAACTTACAGTCCGATTTAATTTACAACGCTCCACCTTTTATTTCTACTTGCAGCTAAGAACTGCCATGAAAACATATGGTGTACCGTGGCAAGGTCCGCTGGAGCAGCATTCTTTGGTTAAACTTTTGCATCAGGCCCGGAAATCCAGAAAAATTGTATCTACACTGTATCGCTATCTCCTAGAAAAATCGTATGTTACTCTGCCAGTTGATGCGTCTTGGCGATCAGATATCCCTGACCTTGACCCAGACTTCAGCTGGGATAGCGTCTGGGATACAGTTAAACAGTCATCCAGAAACCCTGACCACCAACAGATTCATCTAAATTTCATTCACAGAACTTACATGACTCCCCGTAAACTTTACAGTATGAAATTCAAAGACAACCCGAATTGTACATTATGTTTCACAGGTACAGTAGGCACCTTTTTCCATATGATTTGGGAATGCCCAGGTGTTACAAATCTTTGGAAGATGGTACAGAGTGAGCTGTCTGTATTGCTGTCTACTCCCATCCCGCTGTCCCCTTCTGTTTTTATTTTAAATGATCTCTCTCAGCTGAAACTTACAAAATCCCCAAGGCGTGTGTTTCTGGCAGGCCTGACTGCAGCTAAAAAGATGCTTGCCATAAGGTGGAAACCGCCCCATACACTAACCCGACGACAATGGCTGCTTAACTTTGTAGATGTCGCACTCTTGGAATTGTCCACAGCACGCATTCATGGTGCTAAGGAGGAAGTGACTATGTGCTGGACAAGAACAGTGGAGGCTCTCAAAGATCTTCTGCTGTGATCCACCCCCCTTTCCCCTCTGGTCCTGTTTTCTTTTCCTTGTTTATGTTCCCTGTTTGGGTTTTTGCGTTTGTGTATGTACTTTACAGATTGTGGATGATGTCTAACATTTTGATTGATATAATTAGGTAATGTATCAATAGCACTTGTTTCCTTTGCTTCTGGTTTTTATTTATTTACTTTTACTTACGTTTTGCACTTTTCACTTACATCCCCTTGGATTTCCACTATTTTCTTTCATTCTTAGCTCATTTCATTTACTTATTCCTAGCTTTCATCTCTCTATTATTATTGGCATCGTTATTATTTTATTTATTTTTTATGACTTATACTTCATTATCATTATTATTATTATTATTATTATTATTATTATTTTATTGTTTTTCTATGCATTGCTTATATCAGTGTGTACACATGTATGCACATGTCTGTCTTTATGTTTATTATCTGATTCATGTGCTGTTGAAGAACAACTTGTCAAAAATTCTAATAAACATTTGATCACAAAAAAAAAAAAAGAAGAAGCAAGACATGAATGGAAAGCTGGAAAGTAAAGGAGGAGCAGGAGCTTTCCTTTAAGGGATAGTTCAACATTTTGGCAAATTGGCCCATTGTCATAATCCCGATAGTCATAGCAGTAGGTTCGTTACCTTTAATTGTCGGTGCAAGCTGTTTTTAGATCGGCGGGGCAGAGACGTGAGCAAAGTATTTTCGCCTTTCTCCTCATCAAACATTAAAAATCATTAAATACACAATCCAACAACTCCAAAACGCTCTGGTGGACAAGTTGTGACCTGCACATTCACCACACTATGAGATAATAACACAACGTTACCACACAGAGTCGTTTTAGAGGGAAATTCATGCAAAACCGCTGATGCACGTTCCCGTCCGGGCCAGTTTTTCATCAAGCAGTCTCTAAATTTGCCTCTAAAACAACTCTGTGTGGTAACGTTGTGTTATTATCTCATAGCGTGGTGAATGTGCAGGTCACAACTTGTCCACCAGAGCGTTGTGGAGTTGTTGGATTGTGTATTTGATGAGTTTGATGAGGGAAACCAAGAAATCCCATGAGCCTCCGTAGCATAGCTCTGAGCAGCTCACGGCTCTGCTCCGCCGTTCTAAAATTAGCTTGCACCGACAATTAAAGGTAATGAAAATGTTGAACTATCCCTTTAGCTTTCAGCAGAGCAGGTTGCAGACAGGCTGTCTGCCCACACTCACAGGCATTATGGTAAATGAGTGGGAGGTGACTGGGCAGAATGCCTTTCACTGACCCCTGACCCCTCCTCTGGACACACGAGGGCCGAGTCCTCACAAACAAGAAGCTTCCCCCACCTACCGCCGACAACAGTGAGTCTGACGGGGGGGTTGGAGGGGGGTGGGGGTGAGCAAAGAGCAAAGTGCTTTATTTAACCACTGCATGGTTACTGCGGTGGTGGTGGAGGGCACGGAGGAGGCGGAAGCCCCCTTTTCGTTGGCTGGGTGAAGGAAAAGGAGCGCGGTGTTGGCGGTGGGCTGGCAGAGCCGAGGAGGAAGAGGAGGAGGAGGAGGAGGAGGAGGCAGCACCTGTTCGCCCTCCACGCTAAATGTAAAGCAGCCTCCAGGCAGTTCAGAGCGCTCCTGACACGGTACTCCCAGCTATGCCGGCTGAGTCACTGAAATTAAGACCAATTTAGAAAGGTGTCTGGTAAACAGGGTCTCCAACTGCCCTCCCCTCCTCCTCCTCCTCCTCCTCCACCGACCACACTGCCTCTGCCCTGCGTCCACCCCCACAGCTCCACAGCTCCACCATCTCTTCAGCTCCAACCCCTCCAACACCCACACTAACCACCCACCCACCCACCTCGGGGACGGACCGCGGCTGCTTTCTATTCCTGCAGCTTTGGAGCAGCCTCTACCTCCTCTACACTGCAAAAACTCAAATATCTTACCAAGAATATTTGTCTTATTTCTAGTCAAAACAAATCTCATTATACTTAAAATAAGAAACATCACATTAGAAAGTACCTTGTTTCTAGACAGTTTTTGCTTTTCAAGTGAATATTTGTTTGAAACAAGTGGAAATTATCTAAAAACAAGTACATTTTTAGGCCATGAGTCTTATTAAGTGGAAAGAGATACGTTTTGACCAGAAATGAGACATTTTAACAAGAAAAAGGACAAATATTCTTGGAAAGATTTAGAGTTTTTGCAGTGTAGTGCACCTCGGTGCAACAGCAACAGCAGCAGCAACATCGCTGTCCACTTTGCCCCGGTTGTCAGGTGGATCACAGTTGGAGGCCTGACAGCGAGGGAGGGCCAGGCCCAGCAGCCCCAGTGATCTTAAGGTGGTGAGAGTGAGAGCACATACTATGCTGCAACCTGTGAAATCACAACTAGGTGTGTGTACACATGTGTAAAAAAAAGCCCAACAACAAAGAGACAACAACAGCAGCAGCAAACGCTTTGTCGTGTCTGAGAGGGGGGGGAAATCTGTGGAGCAGACTCACTCACTGAGCTCTGCTCCAATGTATGGAAGCCTGGAAGGAGAGGAAACATTATAATAAGCATTGCAACCTCTCCAGGGTGCACTCAGCTCCACAGGCTGACACTATAGGCTATAAATACTACTAATAATAGACGAAATTAAACGTTTACAGCAAATGCAACAACCAGAATTCATCCTAGAGGAGTCAAACAAACGACGTCCGTTCACTGTCACGTCAACCTGTGTAGCTCCGCCACGACGAGTCCTCCGTGTCCGTGTCCGTGACCGGGCAGCAGGCAAGAGAGCGGGGATGAGCGGTGGAAACCAACCGGTGGAGGCGGCACGGACAAAAGAGCTCGATGCGAGTGCGAGTGCGAGTGTGAGTGGGGTGGGGGGGAGAAACACGGAGCCACAGGCGCTGCTTTACACAACACCCGAGGCCACGGAGGGTGACTGTGACTCCGGGTTATTTATCACCTGAGACACCGAGAAGAGAAGGAGAAGAACCCCCCCTTGTTTTCTTCCTCCTCCAGACATGTCGCTGCTGCTGCTGCTGCTGCTGCTGCTGGTCACCGCTGTTGCTGCTCCAGCTCCAGCTCCACACCACTTCAATAGATGCGCACCACCGCACTAGCTCCTTCTTCTTTCCCCCCAACCCCATGAAAAGAAAAATAAAACACCGACGCAGGGTTGTCTGTTCTCGGCGGTTGTCTTGTCTTACCGTGTCCACGCTTCCCAGCACGGCGGTTGCCAGTGTTTGTACCGGAGGAGGAGGCTGCTGCTCTCCGCTGGCTCCCTCCGACGCCATCTTCGTACTGTAGCGGTCTGACTGCTGGAGTAGTGAGGGCGCATCCGGCGGCGCTCGACGTTAACTATTGCGCTGCTGAATGCGAAACGTCGCCACGGACGGCCATGGATAGAGAGAGATAGACAGAGAGAGAGAGAGAGTGGAAGACGAGACGAGAGGTGACACAGTGAGAAGAAGCGGAGGGCAGAGAAATAGAAAGAGAGAGAGAGAGAGAGGAAGGGGAGAAAAAGAGAGAAGAGAGGAGAGGGAGGACAGGTCAGCTCTGTGAAAAGCCCACAGCCGAGTGCGCGCGGGCTGCTGCTGCTGCTGTGGGAGGGGAGGGGAGGCGAGGGGGCGCGTGCAGTCTGGTAGGCGTGGACGCGTAAAAAATCCAGATGCAGCCTCGCGGTGCGCTGCGCTCCCAACTGGAAAGGAGGTGCGTCCTCGCGACGGGCTGATTGTGATTGACAACAGCATTTGTGTAGTAGCTGCTGTTAAATAAGACGGTGGGGGGTCAGAGCCCTGTGTGAACCAGGTGAATACTGTACACATATTTCAAAATAAGTGGGGTTTTTTTTTAGCCTCATAATCTCACCGGTTTTCTATTTATTTTAAGGCCAAGACCCCCAACCCTCCTCAAAAGTATATCTTATTATACCTTACCTTATCATATCATATCATACCTTACCTTATCTTATCATATTTCATTATATCGTACCTTACCTTATCATATCCTATCTTATCATACCTTACCTTACCTTATCATATCTTATCTTACCTTATCATACCATACGTATCGTACCGTATTGCACCTTACCTTACCTTACCTCACCTTACCTTATCTTTTCCATCGTAAATGTCATCTGCAGGTTGGTGTCGGTCCATATGAAGTTTATTCTGACTTCATTATAAGGAGATTTGTGGTTTGATTTCTAGTATAGCACTCACTAACTAACTGTTTTTACATGTACTGTACGGGGGCATTTCTGGATACTCTGTAGGCTCCAGGCAAGAGGCACCTTGGAGCCCCGCCTGCCCCCAACCGCGGCCACAGACATTATCTGTCCATTAATCCAAAAATCCAAAACCACTAATTCATTTTAGCATACTATGCACAATGTTGTGTACGCAGCCATTGGCAACATCATGTTGTCATTGATATAGACCAATGTCAGCCAAGCTCTGGGGGGCGAGAGGTAATTGCCCTGTTGCAGCACCTCTATACGTGTATTTTTTGTCCAATTCCTGGAAGGAGAAAAAGTGCAAAGACTGAGTATGAACAGGTTTTGTATCAGATATCATATAAAACTTCAAACTAATGTAATGTGATAAGGCCTACATCACTGTATCCTCAGCCTTCAGGTCGACCAAACACGTCTCTGTACATAGCAGGACGTCTTATTTAACTGCTTATGAAATTAACCCCCCACCCCCACCCCCCCAAAAAAAATGCAGAGCAGAAGCCCAATGTTTAATCTCACACGAGTCGATGCTCATGAGTTCAAATCTCTGAGCTCTGGCTCTGTTTATCCCAGAAAAGCAGAGCGAGTATAGGAGGGGGGGGGCGGGTGGCCCCTTTCTCCACTCCCTCCCAGATGTGGCATTCAGGATTAACGGAGGCTGATCCGGGCCTGTCGTCCAGAATGAGGTTATTAAGTCTCTATTTAGGTCAAATGTTGCACGATCGACGTTGGCTTGTAATTTTTTCCTTCACGTGAGAGGAAACACATGGTTTAACCTGTGTATATTTTAGAAAATCAACTCCATCATAGTATTTTTTGGCTTAAATTGATGACATGTTGCTTTCTGAGGATTTAAGGAAAAACTTTCCTCACGTTCACGCTCAGGAAAATGTTGGAAATCCACAGATGTTAGACTAAAAACAAACTGTTTTTGCTTTTTCTTTTTTTTTTTTTGGAAGAGTGGTCGACCTTTGATCTGTGGAGGTTTTCACCCACCAGCAGCTGTGCTACTGAGGCAGATGTGCTGAGATGAGTGCAAACAGTGAAACCTTGTAAGCAGCTCATCCCACAACATTAAAAAATAAAACTTTTTTAACCCTGAAATGCTTTCAAAACCCTCTTCAAAATGGTGTTATGTTGTGTTATTATTCACCTTTTATCCCACTTCAGATTGGTGTTTGCAGAAGACTGTCACTCACTTCCTCACTGATCCACACGGGAATCTCAGATGTGAATTTCTGTCTTTCCCACAGTGATCTTTGTTTTCCCCTTTACTTTGTCATGTGTCAAATCCCAAACTCGTGTCTAAATCGGAGGCAGAGCAGCGGAGACGAAGCTGTCATGTGGAGATAATTCCTCCTCCTCCCAAACAAACCCCGACCTCTGACAGGAAGCTTCGCATTATCCCCCTGATCATGGGAGAGCATGGCGGCGCTGGCTCGGATATGATGACGATAACGATGATGGTGATGATGTCGGCTTTGTGAGAATGAAGTTTTGCCCCTGAGGTTTTTTTTCTTTCTTCTTCATTGGGTGAGAACTTGTGTGATTATCAGCTGTGATTTACCGTCGTGGTGAAGCTCTCAGAGGAGGAGGATTTCTCAGCAGCAGTGATAATGATGTAGAGAACCTGAGAATTAAAGCCTCCTTTTTTTACTGAGCTCTGTTCTGCTGCAGGGACTTCATAACAATATATATATATATAAAAAACTTCCCATCAAATCTTTTGCAAGAACAGCACAGTTTTGGTTAAAAAAATGTTACTGTGTCTATAAAAAATGATGATTATTCATGCTTAAAAACACTGTTAGGTTGTTAAAAACCAATGTCTGGACCACGGTGGGTCATTTCAGTGCCATCAGACATGAATGTCTGTGAACCGATTTTCTACAAACATGTGGGAAAAACAATGAAACAAAGTGAGAGAACTCGCCCGAGGTGAAGGACGTGTTCACACCAGAAGAGGTTGTTTATCTGGAAAACATAAACCCACTCTGCTTCAAGCATTCACACAAATACTGTATATATAAAGAGGACCATTTGCATAAAACAGAACGTTTCAGGGCTTTTTATAATATGTTTATATTCTTTTGTTATTTTTGAGGGAAACTCTGCTTTGTGTTTGATCTGATTATAACTAAAGCTTTTGTAATAATGCGGTTTATTGGTGTTTTTATTTCCTTCTTTTGTTTGTTTGCATTTGCCCATGCAGTCAAAAAGAAAACATAACACATTAAAATACTTTCAGGGCATATATTAACATTGTAATGATGTTTTATGAAACTTTTTTGCAGGGCGCTTTTGAATCATTAAGACTTTGTTAAATGAATTTCCATCTCTCTGTGGTGCTTTTATGGATATTCAACATGCACAGACTTGATGTAGACGTGAGATACAGTAGATGGTGCATCACGGTAATTCATCACAGGTTGTCAAAATCTCTATTTGATACTTGTGCAACATCGTAGGTTTCTCAGGCTGCAGGGTTTTCTTTGGCAGTCAAACCTACACGGAGCAATGCAACGTAAACGAGCGAGCAGCTGGGCCAGAAAAACAAGAAGAGCTGCCAGCTGACATGTTGTTTGATGTCACGCTAGACTCTGCAGACCTGGCTGACTACAAGGTAACGTGGAGGTCTTCTTATCCATATCAAATCCCTGCATTGTGCTCGATAGGTCACGGAGTCCGCTGGGGCGTTGATAGCTGCATTCACTGCTGTGGAAGTGGAAACAGGCGTGTTTGCATTGGTGAAAAGAAGTCAGTAAATACTTAACAGTATGATGTTGTCAAGAGCGTTGAGTTAATCCTGACCTGAGCCCGTCTCCGGAGGTGACACCTGATTGACACCGTACCTGTCTGATCCCGTCCACGCTGTCAGTGGGGCCGGAGATGAGTCTGACCATCGTGAAAACTTGTTCCCAAACAAAGACAGAGAGAGAAAAAAACTATCACTCAGACCTGTGGGGATTTTCAGGCTCTTTAATCCAAATGATTTACTTAATTAAGGGCGGGGACGGCAGCGTTCAGAGGGAAAAGTACAAAACTTGGAACAATTTCATTCATTCATTCATATAAAAATGTGGGGAAAACAGTGTATGTTGATTGAAGTTAGTGTTAAAGATCCCATAAAATCTAAAGGTAGATGTTTGTGTTAAAGCTCCATACAGTATAAAGGTAGATGTCCATGTGTAGTGTGATTATAAAGCAGCTCTAGGTTCTATATTAATACTGTGAAAGTATCAAAGCCTCAGTCCACAGAGAAATGCACACAGCCTGTATTCAGAAACTGAGCCTTTTTAAAACCAGCCGTCAGGACTTCCTGTCACTTTGTGATGCCACCTCGACCCACCATCCAACACTTGTGGGAGTGTCCAATCAACTGCCAGCTCAAAATGCATTAAAACACAGTGGTGAATGACTGAAATTGTACATTCTCCGAAGTCATCCACAGGCCTCAAGCTGAGAGCAACAGTCATGGCAGAGAAGATGGACCAGAAAACCAGGGGAAAACAAACATGTGGCCCAAATGTGGAGCAGATTTATGAGCTCTGACACTTTCTAACACACTCAGCGTTTTTCATTATTAGCCATGTGCTCGTTGCATCACTGACCTTTTGATCTGGGTTTTATCCTCTCTGTGACCGGGTCGTTGCAACAGGCGGCTGCTGTTCATTCACTGGATAATGATGTTTTGCTGAAATTGGCCTGACCGGTCTTTAAAGTGGGTAGGAGGGGGGTGGATAGATCATCACCCTGCCTCCTCTCCTTGCAGATCAGTCTCCATAATGACGTTATAGGACCTGAGGAACATCTGAAAGGTGCAGAACGAAAGCATGTGAACGCTAATGATAATGAGGAAGTCTCATGAGTATGGCAGACATGCGATTCAGCAGCAAAAAATCATCCTGGAGATGGAAAAAAATATCACATTGAGTCTTGTTTTTAAGCACATGGACAAAATTTGTTGGTAACACTTTACAATATATTCTGCAGAAGAACAGTTCTTGCATAAACACAGTTATTTCTAGTTCCTCGCAGGGAACGGATGACTGTATGTTAATATATGATGATTGTATGTGTTGGACGTTGGAGGTTTATGGGTCCACGGGGTCTGTGACAGGAAGAGTGAGCAGGAAATAATAACCATGCATCAGAAACGGGGGAACAAGGGAAAGTGGTGCAACCGGAGCTGATGGGACAAGAGACACTGATGGATGGGGGGCTGGTGTTGGGGTCCATCACCCCGGCCTCCATCCTGCACGAACGCTTGGCTCATATTAACTCGCTCATTGTTGGGACACACAGCAGGCACAATGACCCCCTTTTTTGTGGACGAGGGCATGGCGGACGGAGCGGGCAGCCGGCTGGACGCTCGCTCGGCCATCACTGGGTCCTGTGTGTGCTGCGAGCTCTGAAGCCGGGGGCCGGACAGCAGGCAGACAGGAAAGGAAAACAAAAGAGTGAGACACTGCAGCGAGCCCCGGATCCTGTGTCTTGGCTGTGGCTTCAAATGGGAGGACATGGAAGGTCTAGATAGTGACTCCACTGATAGATAGAGAGGAAATGGAGGGAAGGAGGAGGAGGAGGAGGAGAGCCGGGATCTGGGCCACATCTCCGTCTGAGTGTCCCTGAGCGGCTGCCAGTAGCTGAACGAGACCTCTATTCAGTCGCCATCCCCAACTGATCTGAAGTCAGCGCTGCTCTGAGCTCTATAATCTTGCTGCCTCATGACGTCCTCCCTCACACTGTCTCTCTCTGTCTCATCGCCGTCCCATGACCGTGGACTGGAGGCAGCAGGTGCTTCTGCTAAATAGTCAAAAGGCTGCAGACGCTGTTTTGTTGTCTCTGTTTCAAGGATCCAGGCAACGAAAACCAAACAGAGGAGAAAAGTTGGATTGCTGGCGTTTTATTTTGAAGGTCCGAGTGCCCACATTAAAGGTCCAGTGTGTAATAATTGGCAAAATCTGAATACTACACAATGCATATTTGGTTTTTGAATATGTTCTTCCTGGGTGACGTTTTCATATAAGCCCTTTTGGGTTTCATACCTCCCTTTTGCACATCCCAGTCATGATGAGCGCTGCAAACTAGAATCTGAACACTGTCACAGTTTTCCCCCCATTGCACACACTGACTGGACCTTTAAAGTGGTAACATCTTTAAAATAAAGTCCACAGCCACCTCAAATCCCAGCCATTTCCAGTTACCACTGGTGTTCCCCAAGGTTCTGTCCTGGGGCCCATAAGTCCTTAAAATTTAACATAATTTTCCAATGCTATGCACATGACATCCAGCTCGTCTTGTCTGCCAAACCTCCAAAGAAATCAAAGCCTGGTTGTCTTGCAACTATCTCAAATCAAACAGCGATAAAACAGAGGTTCTCCTCATTCGTACCAATCTACTTTGACAAAACTTGACAGCGCTTTTTCGCCATTTTTAAATTACACCCTTACCCTGTCCCTCAGGGGCTGACTGCAGATATTCTACAGTCTCTGAAATCAGACACTGGTGGAGTTAAACGTCCATTATAGACCAATGAAGCCAGAAGAGGCAGAATTCAATAGCACACATTTAACCTCCATGAGAGAGTGATTTCTTGGAGGGAATTCTGGATGTTGGCTCTCACCTGAACTCTACTGTACGTCCAGCAGTCTGGGTGTCTGAGCTGTGGGCGGTCCCTGTGCAGGAGGGACCAGCATGCCGTGCAATAACACAGGGACCTACATGCACTAACATGTGCACACAACCAGACCGGCAACCAAAACAGAGAACAGAGAAGCTCAGATTACCACACAGACAGACACACAAAGAGGAGGCGTGACGGATGCCATTACTCCACTATTGTAGGCTACTTTATTAATGTTTCAAAGAACCATTAAACTCTTGATACAAATTTATAGATTGTGGGTTTTTGTATAAGAACACGATCATATATTTTTTGGTTATATTAACAACAAAACTGTAGTTTCCTGCATTGACTGGTGATCTAAACTTTCCAATGTCCTCGTTCTGAAGGATTTCAAGAATTAGCGGCATGGTGCACGGTGCACTGAGGAATCTGCACCTTGGTGTCTTCTGAGATTCCTATTGTGCAGACACATTGTAGAGAGGAATGGTCAGAATGCAACCACGTCTTCAGCCACACTCTCACCTTGACATGTTATCTGACTGTTTGAATGAAGAAGGGTAAACATTTAAGGAATGTGAGAAGATGCTTCAGTCAGACAGAGAATCAAGCTTTGGGTTTGGGATACATAATCTGGTCCGACCGGCGTGTACTCGAGAGTCGGGGTCATGACCCTGATACTTGGCAGCAGGCGTCATGGAGGAGAATGACACTCATTCAGACACACTCTCTCTTCAAAACCTGCTCTGACTTCAGATTGCCAAGATGAGTCATCCAGAAACTCAGAAACAACTTCAGTGTTTTTGCAGGGAGTCTTCGTCGTCATCCCCTCCAGCACATTCTCCTGAGCTCCTGAACGTTGCAGCTCTGCCAAAGCGCCGGCCTGAATAAACATCAGCGACGTTTTTCACACAAGGTGCCAGGAACTGTTCATCTTCTATCTCTTTAAAAGTCTTCGAGGTAATTCTGCTTGATCACCAACCTTTGAAAAAACTCTGCAGAAACATTGGCAATCACCACTGCTGCTATGACTAATGCATTACTGCTGATACTGCAGACACTACTTCTTTTACTTCTTCTCAGCTCCTGTTACTGCTCCTAATTCCAATTATATTTGTGTTTTGTTGCAGTAAGTTCTCATTATTTTCTTGCTACCAGGCTAAAACTCTTACTGCACTGAGGCGGTGATTTCTCCTGCTACTGTTTGAAGAGCTGCCACTTCATCTAGTGCAGACACTGTTATGACCGACTCTACAAACTATGACACTAACAGGAGGAGTTTTCATGAAATAGCTCAACAAAACCTTGAGATATCTGAGTGCAGAGGTGTCACATAGAGCCACACAGGGTTAGCACCACAGAGGAGCACCACTCCATCTGGGAGAGTTTGCATATTTTAAGTGTTTGTGTTTAAGGATATTAAAATCATTTCATTATCATCCATTCTTTACATTATTTCATCATTCATTTCAGTATAGGAGCTTACAGTCTCTGCATGAGTGCATCACAACTGTGAGCATGTGGCTCCCCCTAGTGGTCAATCACACTAATAGCTTTTACAGCTTTTACAAGCCAAGACATGTTAAAATTTGTATCCTGCTTGGAAGACATAAAAGAATATTGGAGATGTTAAAATTCATGATCAAATAATAAAAACATATCAGTTGTCTGTTGCTTTTTAATTGATTAAGTCACTTTTTCTTTCTTGATCACATCGCCTATGAGAATAAACCAACAACAACAATAAGGCAAGGCAAGGCAAGGCAAGGCAAGGCAAGGCAAGGCAAGGCATCTTTATTTATATAGCGCATTTCATACCAAGGCAACTCAATGTGCTTTACATAAAGACAGAACATTTAAAGAATAAAATGAAATAAAAGAGAAGCATAAAACAGAATAAAAACAAACACTTAAAACAGAGTTAAAAACAAGAGCAAATAAAAGTAAAATAAAAGAAGATAGATAAGGTTTAAAATTCTTAAAAGGAATTTAGCCATAGGCACATGAAAAGAGAAATGTTTTTAACCTGGATTTAAAAGTGCTCACAGTTGGAGCTGATCTAAAGTTTGTTCCAGTTGTGTGCAGCATAACAGCTAAATGCTGCTTTGTCTGGTCTGAACTCTGTGCTCCACTATCTGACCTGAGTTAGATTAGAGCTCTACTGGGTTTATACTCTACTAACATGTCATTCATGTAGTCTGGGCCTAAACCATTCAGTGATTTGTAAACCAGTAGCAGAACTTTAAAATCTATTCTGTAGCTGACTGGGAGCCAATAAACTTCAGAACTGGAGTGATGTGATCTGACCTCTTTGTTCTGGTTAAAACTCGAGCTGCAGCGTTCTGAATGAGCTGCAGCTGTTTGATGCTTTTAATTGTCAGAAGACCGTTACAGTAATCTAGTCTACTGGAGATAAAAGCATGAATCAGCTTCTCCTGATCACCTTGGGACATAAAACCCTTAATTCTGGATATGTTCTTAAGTTAATAAAAGTGATAATACTCATTAGGTACATCTAAATATGCATTTTAATTGAAATCTAATTATTAGCAATAAAACAAAAGTTAATCAAGTGTTTAAAAAGCAATATTTTGTCTAGTTGGAATCTCTTTAAATAACAGACTATTAATGACTTGAATTATCCCAGTGGCAGAACATTTGACTCCATCCATTTACCACAGAAAATGTCACAAGACTAAACTGTTAAATGAATGAACACACTCAGAGGAGCTGCAAGCTCAAATGCAAATTTATTGATGACAATTACAACCACCTTATTATTCAAGAATTGGTCGAACTGAAGATAACAATGGAAATGGTGATGATGATGAGCTCTCTCCTGGTCACCTGTGTGAAGATGGTTTAGTATGTGAGAAAAACCAGTGTATGTGCAAATAACGACACATTTTTTAACAGTGCAGTGTAGCTACATATGAGAATCACAGGTAAAACCAGTGAATTTTGTACCTTGAATGAAGAACGATACAACAAATGCACCATCCAAAAAAGAAATGAATCCAAACGTGTGTGTTGTGGTTGTGACTCTTACCATTGAGCCTGTTCAGCATTTGTAGAGCCTTTGGAGCCTGATGATGTCCTTCTGGCTCATCTCAGAGGCCTTGCCAAACTCAACACTGGAGTCGGGAATGGCCACCATGGTGGGCCGGTTGTTCTTGGAGAAGGCGTACCTGGAACGACAGGTGTAAGAGTTAAAGGATAATTACTGTTATTTACAACCTGGACCTCATTTCTAGCATAAAATACGAAAAATACAGCTGAAGGAAGAAGAAGCAGAAGTGAAACAAAATATATACAGAGTTAATTTTATTAATTAAACCAAAGTTCTCCATCCCACAAAGCTGTTTCTGTTCTACCTACTTGCTGTAATGCATCACAGAGCCGTAGTCGTAGGTGGTTCCCTGGTTCAGAGTCTTGACTTTGTCAAAGTTGTGCTCTTTTCCTGTACAAAGAGAACAGAATCATTAATCTCTGTAAACATACTGTTTAAAATGTACAAATCTCAATTTTAGTTTATTTTTCATTGTGTGGCTGTTTTCCACTGTTTTCACTCTCTGTGCTTTGCTAAGCTAACTGGCTGATAGTAGCTTTACATTGCTCTTCTCAACAAACTCCAAGTGAGACAGTGATTACATGTTGAATTGAGTTACTAAATAATGTGCAGATTTTATAGTTGTATCTTCTGTCTTTCTTAGGATCCCTATTAGCCCTTGATTGCCATGGACAAAAACAAACCAGAGATGACGTTCTCCAGCACGACGCGGATGTACTGGTCGCGGTCAGAACGTTTCTGCTCATGGTGGAAGCCCAGAGCATGGAGAACCTCGTGCTGGACCGTGTCGTGGTAGACGCAGCCCGAGCGCCGCAGGGACAGATCCTGAGCATTGCCACGACGGCCGATGTAGGAGTAGCACCTGGGACAATAACGACGACCACATTTGCACAACAGATCAAGTTATATGCTGATGATGTTTTGTTTTGTCAACAGGGAACATTTCAAGAAATATAAAAGTATAGTATGTCATCCAAGAAAACAAGTGATGTAAAGTGTTTTCGACATGTTTACCCGTTAAGGGACTGGATCTTCAGGTAGTCTCTCTGGTTGGTGCGTTTGACGAAACGGATACAAGAGAATTCGTGGAAGGACTGCAGGCCACGCAGGATGATGCTCTGCTCACGAGAGGCTGTGGAAGCAACAGGATCACATTATGAAAGTCATGTTTTAATAATTAATCTAATCAGTGTGTTCCCTGGTGCTAATATTCATGACCTCTATTGGATTTGTAAACATTACACTCCAAAAATATTCAGCGTAATATTCAAGATGTATCGATTTTTCTCACAGGAAAGATTCCTATCCATTTTGATGACACAGTTGTAACATGAATGAACTTATTCATACTTTTGTTGTTTGTATTATATTATAAAATATAAATGTTCTTAAACCAAATACAATTAATCTTTACAATTACGATTGTTTTTGTTTATATTGTTAATGCTACACTCATAATTAATAATAATGATAATAATAATAATAATATAATTCCTTTTTGCAAAATTATACAAATTGTGACATAATGATTTTATAAACCTAAAATGCTCAAATCTGTAAGGAAAAGGTTCAATATTATTCATCACTTGTTATCGCATTCATTTCCCATATGGTGGAAATCTTAACATTTCCAAACTATTATGGATTTTTATTTTTTTATTTTGTACAATTGTTTTTAGATTTTGAATTAAGAATTGTTCTCAATCTTTACTCACAGTAAACACTGGAAATGGTGTAGGGCACGTAGACTTTTCCGTCAGAAGATTTGGGCCACATGCAGCCTCTGGACGTGCAGGGGTCAGCGTTCCTCTCAGCCTCAGAGTCGTAGGCGACATCGTCCTCCAGGTAGGGTTCACCCGGAGAACGAACTGCAACAAATAATGTGATTAGTAAAGAAATAGATTATATTCTCTAATGAGACTTATCAATCAAGATCTGATTGGTTAGTTCTGTTAGTTCTTGGGTGATCACATCTGTATCTATAATTGGTTGAAAGGTTGAATTTAGGAGTTTTAGGACTTAACAAAACTCCTAGACCTTGTTCACACTGCCCCACCAATCTTTTTTTTAAATTATTTTAATATCCAGATTGTAAATTGTTAAGTTTTTTAGCAGTCTAAACAGCCAAAAACCACATGAGATCAAATCTTTACTAATCATAGGCTATAGATATAGTTTCAAATACAATTCTGATCAATTATACAGGAAAAAAAAAGATTTGGGCTACAATCTGAACAAGGACCTACACATCTGGATCGGAGCTGAAACTAAACTTTGAGGTGCCAGAGAAAAGTTCTTACCAATGTCCCTGTTTGCTCTTTCAATCCTCTCTGAAGTTGTCAAAGCCTGATCTGTCCAGGAGGCGGGAACAACGGTTTAATGTTTTTTATGAAGAACATTAGTATTATGTGGTGCATTTATTTTGATAAAAAATAAATAAATACAGGAATAAACTTACAAAATTATGAATTTTCCAGAAATCATATGCAGAAAAAGAAATTGAGAAATTGGTCATCCACAAATGTTGGTTGTCTCTGTCCTCTTCTATGTAAAACATATCAACTCAAAAAGTAATTTTACTGCAGAATGAGAACTTTTAGCTAAGTTATATTATATTATTTTTTACATATTGGGTAAATGTAAAACATTCAAAGAGAAACTCACCTCCTCCTCAGCCCAAGCTGAGACAGCCAGCAGGACCACGAGTCCCAGAACGCACTTCATTTCAAATTACCTGCAGCACGACACAAACAACCAGTAAAATGACTTATGTCTCATCAGTCAGTGAAAATGTTTCCTAAATGACACTCACCTGAGTCACCTCTATCACAGAAGAAACACAGTGAGAACGTGGAGCAACATCACTTTATATTGGCTGCACCAGGAAAACACTCCCTTTAAAGGATATTTAGGGCGGCAATGGAAGAAATGGAGTTAAAAATAGAAATTAGGACCTGATAAGAAAATTTCACCTTGATGCCATGTTGCATTATTCCCATCATAAGAAGCTTTCTAATCTTGTTTGATTTAGATTCTTGGCTTTAAAAAAAAAGAAACATTTCCTGTCAACAGTGAGAGCCACATTTCTGATAACTGACAATACAGTTTTATTTAGTTTGTAACAGTTTTTCATATAGTTTGTTTAATTTATGATGAAATTCATGTGAACACTGAGTGGATTGGCCTAGTCACGTGCGTTCACACCTTCACAGTTTACGCCTCATCCCATTTCTCAGTTGTGTATTGTCAAATGGGACTAAGATCCCAGGACGTGGCTTCTTATAAGATCATGAACTGGACTTTTGAAATCAATGTAATCATTTAAGAATGTAGAGGATTATTATATGAAATAAGTTCTTGTATGCTTTAGAAGTTATGATTGTTATAATCAGCAATGATAATAAAAGTAACACGACTAAATTGAGAAATGTATGACCTAGTGTCTGATACACTGGTGTCTAAAAGAGGAAGTGCAAATGAAGATGACCATATAAAGTAATGTATTAAGAATGAGGTGAATGAATCAACATGGGACAAAGGGGACGAACAAACACGCTAACCCTAACCCAATCCTAACCCTCAAAAAGATGAAGATAAAGAGCAGACACAGTCGATGGTTTAATTGTGACCTAGCAGAGCAGCTTCATCTTAAAAACTCCACCTATAGGGCCTGCAAATCAAAGTCCTGACAACTGGCTGTCCTTTAGAAAAATCAGAAATAAATGTACCAAAGCCATCCACAGAGCCAAGACTACTTTCATGGACAGTTTAAATGGATAATTCAACATTTTGGCAAATTGGCCCATTGCCATAGCAGTAGGTTCGTTACCTTTAATTGTCGGTGTAAGCTATTTTTAGAACGGCGGAGCAGAACCATGAGCTGCTCAGGGCTATAATTTCTTGGTTTCCCTCATCAAACTCATCAAATACAAAATCCCAAAACTCCAAAACGCTTTTGTGGACATTGTTGTGACCTGCACAACCACCACGCTATGAGATAATAACGGAACGTTACGAAACTGAGCCATTTTAGAGGTAAATACAGAGTAAATGCGGAGACTGCTTGCTGAAAAACTGTAAAGGGTAAAGCTATGCCATCTCAGTCACTAACCTCTCTTGTCTGGGATGGAAAATGATCAATAAAGTTTTAATCTATCTAAATGTTGTTACAAGATAAGGAACATATGGTTGAGCTCTATAACCTGCATTTTATTCAAACTGGAAACCCACCTGACACCCTAACACCGCATGACCCCCCCCCCAACCTCATGCCCTAAGCACTCCTAGCCCAGCCCTCGATTACTGCTTGACCCTAAAAACCCGCCGGGACCTGATGGATTGGATCCCTTCTTTTTTAAAGTCTGGGACCAGGATGGGACCCAAACTAGGACCTGGACCAGATTCTAAATCTAAACCTAAATCTAAACCAGAACCAGGACCAGAACCACAACTGCAACCAGTGCAGTGCAAACCAAGTTTATTATCTGTACAGGCAGAGGGATTCAATGTGCTTGGCAGACACAAAAGAATATTGGAAATGGTGAAATTGATGATCAAATAGTCAAACAAATTATCAGATGATGTTTTTTTTTGTTTGCTTAGGTTTTTTAAACAAAATTAAATCGCATCTGAATATGCATTTTTTTTGAAAAAAAAATAAATAAAATTACTCTCAACTGTTAAATAAAGAACAAAAGATCCAATTTAACAAAATTATGTGAATATGCATTTTAATTGAAATTGAAAACAAAAGTAAATAAAACTTCTCAACTCTCAACTGTTAAATAAATGAACAAACTCAGATGAGCTTTAATGCAAATTTATTGATCACAGTCACATCCTTTAATATATTCAAAGAATGACCAGACTGACAACAATGATGATGGTGATGATGATATTTGAAGCTTCCTCCTGGTCACCTGTTTAAAAACATTTCAAGGAGGTTTAGTATGAGAGGAAAAAACTGTGTTTTTTCAACTAAAGACCCATTTTTTTTAACAGTGCAGTGGAAGAAACATGTAGCTACATATGAGAATCACAGGTAAAACAGATATTTACTGTACCAAAAGCCCTTTGTGACTCTTACCATTGATCCTGTTCAGCATTTGTAGAGCGTGTTGAGCCTCTTGATGTCCTTCCAGCTCATCTCAGTGGCCACGCCAAACTCAACGCTGGCATCGGGAATGGCCACAAGGGTGGCCCGGTTGTTCTTGGAGAAGGCGTACCTGGAAGGACAGGTGTAAGAGTTAATGAGGCAGCAGCTGAAGAAGAAAGTGAAACAAAAATGCTAATAATACAGAGTTATTTTTATTCATTAAACCAAAGATCTCCATTCCACACAGCTGTTTCTGTTCTACCTACTTGCTGTAATGCATCACAGAGTCGTAGTCGTAGGTGGTTCCCTGGTTCAGAGTGTTGACTTTGTCAAAGTTGTGCTCTTTTCCTGTACATTAACAAAGAGAACAGAAAAAAACAGAATCATTCATCTCTGTACACATGCTGTTTAAAATGTACAAAAGTTGTTCTTTTCATCTTTCCTGTGTTGGTATTTTATATACCAGTGACATTTTTCCAGTTTTCTTTTTGAAATGCAAGTTTTTCCAGTAAATTTTAATACATATAAAAATTTTGATTCTGATTTTAATTTCAATTTCTCAATATCTACCCCCCCCACCCCCCCTTTTTTAAATTGTTATTGCTATATTCAATGTTACCATCTGACCCATGGACTGTAACATCTATCAGAACCAGACTGGCTATTTCCCACTATTTGTTTTCAATCTCTGTGCTATGCTAAGCTAAAGCTAGCTGGCTGATCATAGCTTTGCACTGATCTGATTGATTATACTGATAATCGCAGCAGACATGAACGAACCAGGGATGACATTCTCCAGCACGATGCGGATGTACTGGTCGCGGTCAGAACGTTTCTGCTCATGGTGGAAGCCCAGAGCGTGGAGAACCTCGTGCTGGACCGTGTCGTGGTAGACGCAGCCAGAACGCTGCAGGGACAGATCCTGAGCAGTGCTACGGCGGCCGATGTAGGAGTAGCATCTGTGACGACAAAGGAGACACACGAACAATGGAAAATCAGACTATATGCTGATGATGTTGTTTTTTGTCCTATCAAAAG
Organism: Decapterus maruadsi; assembly: GCA_030347415.2. Lineage (NCBI taxonomy): Eukaryota > Metazoa > Chordata > Actinopteri > Carangiformes > Carangidae > Decapterus > Decapterus maruadsi. The sequence continues at coordinate 26,672,474 of CM064893.1, read as the reverse complement.
GGGATTTTCGAAGAAATAGAAAAGTCTAGTGTGTCATTCAAGAAAACAAGTCATGCAAAGTGTTGCAGGACATGTTTACCCGTTAAGGGACTTGATCCTCAGGTAGTGTCTCTGGTCCGTGCGCTTGACGAAACGGATGCAAGAGACTTCGTGGAAGGACTGCAGGCCACGCACGATGATGCTGTGCTCACGAGAAGCTGTAGAAGTTGTTTTAATAGATGTTTTAATAATTAATGTTATCAGTGTTCCCTGGTGCTAATATTCATGACTACGTGTGGATTTGTAAATATTACACTCCAAAAATATTCAGCGTAATATTCAAGATTTTTCTCACAGGAAAGATTCCTATCCATTTAGATGACACAGTTGTAACATGAATGAACTCATTCCTACTTTTGTTGAACCCAAGTTTATAAAATATAAATGTTCTTAAACCATTTTAAATACAATTAATCATTACAATTATGATAGTTTTTGTTTATATTGTTGGTGGAAGTATCCCAACAGTCATCTTTTTATTTTGTACAATTGTTTTTAGATTTTGAATTAAGAATTGTTCTCAATCTTCACTCACAGTAATCGCTGGAAATAGTGTAGGGCACGTAGACTCTTCCATCATTAGCTTTGGGCCACAGGCAGCTCCCTGGAGCCCCCCCAGCTGTGCAGGGGTCGGCGTTTCTCTCAGCCTCAGAGTCGTAGGCGACATCGTCCTCTATGAAGGGCTCACCCGGAGAATGGACTGCAGCAGATAATGTGATCAGTAAAAAAGACTGGGGTGGTTTTCTCTGTCTTTGTTGAATTTAGCACCTATAACAAATCTAATACATCACTCATTCTGCATCGGAGCTCAAACTAAACTTTGTAGTGACAAAGAAAAGTTCTCACCAATGTCCCTGTTTGCTCTTTCAATCCTCTCTGAAGTGGTCAAAGCCTGATCTGTACAGGAGGCAGCGACAACAGTTTATTGTTTTAATGATCAAATGTTTGTACTTAGACTAAATGCAACATATATTTAGATAAAAACAAAAATAGTGAACTTACAAAATCAGAAAATGTCCAGAAATCATGTCGAGAAAAAACAGAAATAGAAAAACAAAGTGAAAGACTTAAATAGCAATTTTACTGTACAATGGGAACTTTTACTGCCAACTTACATAAATGCTTTGTTACTCCAAAAAGGTAAGAGGTAAAAGAAGTAGGTGAATGTAAAACATTTTAAGATAAACTCACCTCCTCCTCAGCCCAAGCTGAGACAGCCAGCAGGACCACGAGTCCCAGAATGCACCTCATTTTGACTATATGTCACCAAATAACCTGCAGCAAGACACAAACAACAAAGTCAATAAATTGACTTATGTCTCATGTGTCAATGAAAATGTTTTCTAAATGACACTCACCCGAGTCGCCTCTGTCTCTGAGGAAGGAGAAACACAGTGAGGAGGAAGAGGAGGACATTTCACTTTATAAAGCATTGGCTGCACCAGGAAAACACTCCCTTTTACTGATATTTAGGGCCGCAATGGAAGAAATGGAGTGAAAATAGAAATTAGGACCCGATAAGAAAAGTTCACCTTGATGCCACGTTTCGTTATTCCCATTCTAATCTTATTTGATTTAGATACTTGGCTTAAATTAAACAATTCCTGGCAATCGTGTGAGCATGTCTCCGGCATTTCCTACATTTCTAATAACTAACAATATAATTTTTATTGAGTTCAAAACAGTTTTTCATCTAGTAAACACTGAGTGGACTGACACGTGCATTCACACCTTCACAGTTTACACCTTATTCCATTTCTCATTGTTTCGTAGTGGTATGGATGGAGTATTGGTAAAGATATTAAAGTTAAGTAAGAGTTCAATTTTAGTGTCTACCTAGATTATCCTGATTTCTAATATGAAAATATGCAAAAAATAAAAACAAAAAAGTGACTGTTGTTCAAATCAACAGCAATGATGTAACATTAGTGAAACTAATAAAACAGCTGACTAAACACTCCTGTCACACTCCTTTGTATGAGGGGTAAGAGCTGTTTCACCCTCCTGGCCCTGAGGACTAGAAATAGATGGGAAATGGAATTGGGCCATATTGTGTTCACCTCCACATCTGCAGAGTGTGGTTGGAAACCTTCTGTCAAGACTTTGCTTTATGTTGACATGACTGAATCACATCTTCATGTTCCTCCTACCACTTCCAAAAAGTGTTACTAGATTCATATCTGGAGACTCAGCTGAAGTTCATTTTGAACTCACTTTCATGTTCATAAAACCTATTTGAGCCATGATCCCATTCCTGCAGGAAGTATAGACAATACAGTGAAATAAAACAGTCCCAGTATTTGGCCAAGAAAATTATGTTTTGTATAAT